>CM022298.1:555719056-556116556 GCA_011799875.1 Thinopyrum elongatum
CCGGCCGTGCCGATGGAGCAGCTGCGCAGGGGGGGGGCATGGACCGCTGGGGCCCGCGCGGCTGGCGTAGCGCGTGCTCCGGCGAGGGCGCTCGAAGGCGAGGCATGGCCGGAGTGTGGGGCGCGTGTCCAACGGGATGGCAGGGGATGAGGCTGGGCCTCACCGGATTCGCAGGAACCGGGGGGCAGCGGAGCTCGGTCTCGGGAGGGGGGTCTGCGCTGATGGGTTCTTCGAGTGGCGTCGGCGTCGTCGCTGAGGAGGGCTCCGTGGGGGGAGCCGGAACACGGGTCGACTGGGCGAGCCGGCGTCGGTGGATTCCGGGAGTGGCGGGGTCCAGGGGACGCGGTTCGCGACGGCGTCGGAGACGAGGCGGAGACGGGGCGCGTCGGGGCGAGCGCCCGGGGCGCTCGGGCCGAGCGAGGCATCGGGGGACAGGTCCGTTCGGCGACGACGACCGGCAGACAGACAGGTGCAATGGCCGCGGGAGGCGCGGGCTCCGGCGGGCGGCGGCTCTGGCGACGGGGCGGACGGGATCTGGCGGAGATCGCCCGATCCATCCACACGAGGGAGGGGGGGCCGACCGTGGGTGGGAATGTTGGATCGGGAGGGGGCTAGGGTTCTGCCGTGGGGTGGTGGTGTTGCTATTTGTATGCCCGGCTTGGGCCGGCCTGGTCTGCCCGTGTGTTCTGCCGAGGCCCAGTCGGGGTGGAGGTTTTGTTTCCTTTATCCTTTTCTTCTTTTTCTTTTTCCTTTTCTTTTATTCTCTCTTCTCTTACTTGTTTAAATGTTTAAGGTGCCCCAATGGTTTTGTGTAAAACGTGTGACCTTTTCATAAATACCATTGCATTATTCCCTTACACCTAATTAGTTTGGGACAAACATATTCCATTTTATTTCAGATTTTAATAAATGGTTATTAAATATTGACCTTTTTCCACTGTTTGGAGGTTGTTCGAGTCACTTATATATCCAATTCCAATGAATGTTGTTTCATTTTAGAATTAGCCTCGGGAAATTGTTACTTATCTGAACTTTAGTTTCTATGTTGGACAACTTTTTATATCCCACTATTCATTTAAATTTGATTTGGCTAGAGTTGAAATGCAATATGAGCTAATGATGATTATGCACTATTAAGCATGATGACATGCTCATCAAAAGGGGGATCACTTAACCTTAATACAGGGGGTGTTACAAATCATCTTTCCCTCCACTACAGAGAATCTCGTCCCGATGATTTAGGAGGTTAGAAAAACAAAGCGGGTTAAATTCATCATCAACGAAACGATCCTTCGCGTTTCCCAAGTGGCTTCATCCCTCAAGATGGTTGACCACGACCTTGAGAATTGATAACCTTCTGGCGTAAGGCTCCGCTCGGCTTGAATCGAAATGCGGACCCGTGATGCTCTTTATAAGAGAGGTCTTGTTGCAGTTTCAAAGCAACTTCGTGATCAGCTCCGGCGATAGGGTCTTTTGAAGCAAGCGGCGGAGTTGTGAGCGTGGACACATCGTGAACCTGAGAAAGGTTCGTGGAAGTTCATCAACTATTGCCACTCTAACCTACGCCTTTCAATGAACAGTGAAAGGACCCAATAGCGAGGAGTCTAGCCTTGCCCTTGATCGAATCGTGTGTCCACCTTTCACAATCGGTGTGACTCGAAGAATAAGCCTTTTCGCCAGGTTGAATAGACCATAATCTTTGTGTTTGCGGTCATACTACAAAGTCTTCTTTGCGTGACTGAGCAGTCCCCTTCAAATGCTCGCGGACAATGCGAACTTGATCTTCGGCGAAGTTGATATACTCGTCGACCGAAGGAGTGGACCGTTCCCCAGTTTTTGACCAAGCAGAGGGGTTCGGCACTTTTCTGTCCGTACAAAGACTTCCAAGGGTGGCCATCTTCAACTGCTTGATAGCTGTCTATTGTACAGAAATTCGGCATATATGGTAGAGAATTCTTCATTCCCCATTTCCTTCCGAAGGATATGAACATGAAGCTCGAAGCATGTCTTTCGCGCAACTTGGTTGATTCTCGTTCAACCTTGTCGCCTTTGAGACTGAGGGTGAAAAGCGGTGCTGAAGAACGATGAGTTCCCATAGCTTCTTGTGAACTTGCCCGAAACTCTGAAGTGTAAGTAAGCTTGCCACGGTCTGAACTGATAAACCAGTGGAATACCGTGAAGATGAAAACAATTCTGGCATGTAGAGATTTGCGAGCTGACTAGCAGTGATCGTCTCTTTGACAGGCTAAAATATTCAACTTGTGGCAAAGTCTTCAATGACGACAAATATAGCAATCATTACCCTTTCTGTGATTTGGAAATCCAGTGATAAAGCCTTTCGACATGTCCCACTTCCATTCAGACAGCAATTGGTTGCAGAGTTCCGGCGGGCCTTTGATGTTCTGCTTTTGACGCACGGCAAACATCACATTCAGCAACATAGCGAGCATGCCTTGCTCTCATGGTTTGACCCGAATCTTTGACGATGTCTTGGTACATCTTGGTACTTGCTGGATTGATAATAGACATCCATAGGAGTGTCGTGAGCTTCTGCATTACCTCCTGAGTCAATACCAGGTTACCTTTAGAGGGGACCCACTAGTACGACTTTTAAAGAACAATTCCATTATCTCAATAGTGAAAAACGAGGTCCTTCCTTCAGCGAGATAGCGCTTTAATCTTGTGGGCTTGAGAGTCATACCTGCAGAAAAGCCGTCTTATGCGTCCCCACAGAATCTGGTTTAAAGACAACCAGGCTTTAAGAGACCCGGGAAACAACGTTGAGGTTCATGTTTTGTAGGAACCTTCAGGAGTGGAGCGAGTGCTCCAGAGATACCAATGGAATTTCACTTTCCCTGAATTCTTCAAGTAAGCGAAGGTTGAACTTCGTGAAACTGAGGTGACTGCAATAATCTCGACTTTGGCGGCTCAGAGCATCGGCCTTACACTTAGCCTTGCCGGTATAATAAATACACCAAGTTAAATCCGCTACGGTCTCCATCCATCTCTTTGATTGACGGGTTCATGTCCTGGCTGAGTGAACAGATACTTTCAAAGACTTTGATGATCTGTAGATTCTCGCAACGATTACCGAGAGGTAATGGTCTGCCACCTTGTTTTAGTTCTGGTATGCCGGCATCAGGCCGAGTCATGTACTGGTTAATTCTCCTTCGCGGTGGACCGCAATTGACGCGAAGCATACCATTATACTCTGGGTCTTGCATTAGGAACACCGCCTAATCCTTGACGGGATGCATCACAATAGGACAAAATCCCTCTGGGAATCAGGAGGGGCAACCTGGGCAGAAGTCACTTTCTTTACGCTGGGAAACTGTCCTGACACTTTTCCCGTCCAATCGAACTTGACGCCTTTAATGGAAGCAGGTTATGTCAGGGGCTTGGCGATCTGGAGAAGTTTCTGACCAAATCGACGGCAATAGCTGGCGAGCCGAGAAAACTTCGAACTTGCCTGACGTTCTTTTGAGGAGCCCAATCAAGAATAGCCTGGAACTCGGCTCGGGTTGACGGCAATACCATCCTTCTTGGAGATGACATGAACGAAGGTATGTTACTTCGGAACCAAAATTCAACACTTGGAAAACTTAGTCATATAGTTGATCGCTCTCGAAGTTTCATCAGAACAGTCGAAGATGTTCAGCATTTTCCTCTTTTGTCCTTGGTATACTAGGATTCATCCAGTAAACCACACGAACTTTCAAGGTATTCCATGAATATTCATCAATCAGGCGGAGAATGTGCGGAGCATTGGGTTTAAACCGAATGACATGACATGTTACTCGTATGAGCTTCGAGTACAAAGGCGTCTTTGGGAGTATCCTCTTCAACGAACACCCACCGCGCGGACACGTCCGGCTCTGGACGGGCACAGCGCGGACGAGTCCGGCTGTGCCACTGTCCAGTGGGCCCCCCCCCAGAACGTTTTAATAAAAGAAAAAGAAAGAAATAAAAATAAATAGTTAAAATAATTAAAATAATTAATTAATTAATTAATTAATTAGTTAATTAATCCTGATTAGGTTAATCTAATTAACTAATTAGTGTTAATTAAACAGTAATCAGTAATTAAATTAATTAAACCTAATTAACCTAGCAGCCTATGACAGGTGGGACCCACCCTGTCAGGTGGCTGCTGACGTCAGCATGATGTCATGCTGACGTCATCAATTACTGTTTCGGATAATGTTGAATTAAATAATTAATTAAAATTTCAGAAATTAATAAAAACTTTAGAAAATCATATCTTTTAAACCGTAACTCCGATGAAAATATTTTGTACATGAAACTTGCTCAGAACGACGATACGAACCCGGATACGCCCTCGGTATCTCCGTCAGACGCCCGCAGCTATGAGAACGTTGAACAATTAGACCGATTCCGATAAATGAATAGTGTCCAACCCTAATTAAATAAATCCGGATGAATTCCTAAATTAACTAAATCGCTTAGTTAGGCTGTATATCACCCCGGCATATCATTTAGACATGTCATGCATCCCTGTTGCATTATTGCCGTGTGTTTACTGTTTCTTCCCCCTCTTCTCTTCGGTAGACTACGAGACCGACGCAGCTGCTGGTGCCTCGACCGACTACGTTGTTGACGACCCCTACTTGCCAGAGCAACCAGGCAAGCCCCCCCCTTGATCACCAGATATCGCCTATTCTCCTCTATACTGCTTGCATTAGAGTAGTGTAGCATGTTACTGCTTTCCGTTAATCCTAGTCTGATGCATAGCCTGACACTGTTGCTACATCTGTTGATACCTTACCTGCAATCCTAAATGCCTAGTGTAGGATGCTAGTTTATCATCATTGGCCCTGCATTCTTGTCAGTCTGCCTTGCTATACTATCGGGCCGTGATCACTCGGGAGGTGATCACGGGTTATACTATACATATATACATACTATACAGATGGTGACTAAAGTCGGGTCGGCTCGAAGAGTACCCGCGAGTGATTCACGGATTGGGGGCTGAAAGGACCTTTGTCCCCACGGCCCTTTGTGTGGATCTTTGTGGCGGAGCGACAGGGCAGGTTGAGACCACCTAGGAGACAGGTGGGCCAGGCCCTGGTCGGCGTTCGCGTTTACTTCATAATAACACGCTTAACGAGATTGGATATTTGATCTGAGTCTGGCCACTGGCCTATACGCACTAACCAACTACGCGGGAGTAGTTATGGGTATCCCGGCGTCGTGGTATCAGCTGAAGCCTTCTTGACGTCAGCAACTGAGCGGCGCGCGCCGTGTTGGACCGCGCTAACATAACCGCCGTGATCGTGTGGGTTGCTAGGTCTGCTCGCGGCCGCGTACGCAACGTGCAGGAGCGCACTGGGCGATGGGCCCAGACCCCAGAGTGCCTAGGATTAGTCCGGCGTGCTGACCTCTCTGTTGAGCCTAGGTGGGGCTGCGACGTGTGGATCTTCCGAGGCCGGGCATGACCCAGGAAAGTGTGTCCGGCCAAAGGGGATCGAGCGTGGTGGGGAATATGTGGTGCACCCCTGCAGGGAAGTTTATCTATTCGAATAGCCGTGTCCCTCGGTAAAAGGACGACCCGGAGTTGTATTCCGACCTCATGACAACTAGAAATGGATACTTAATAAAACACACCCTTACAAGTGACAGATATAACCCGGTGGTCGCTCTCTCGCATGGTGGCGACGAGAGGATCGACGGGTAGGATTATGCTTTACGTTGTTGTTTGGTTAACTTTCAACTAATCTCTTCTATTGCTTCAAGACGGAGGCTGCCAGAAGCGTAGTCTTCGACAGGACTAGCTATCCCCCTCTTATTCTGGCATTCTGCAGTTCAGTCCACCGATATTGCCTCTTTACACATATACCATGCATATGTAGTATAGATCCTTGCTTGCGAGTACTTTGGATGAGTACTCACGGTTGCTTTCCCCCTCCTTTCCCCCCTTCCCTTCTTGCTGGTTGTCGCAACCAGATGCTGGAGCCCAGGAGCCAGACGCCACCTTCGACGACTACTACCACCAGGACGGAGCCTACTACTACGTCCAGGACGCCGACGACCAGGAGTAGTTAGGAGGATCCCAGGCAGGAGGCCCTGCGCCTGTTCGATCTGTTGTATCCCTGTTTGTGCTAGCCATCTTATGGCACCTTGTTTAACCTATGTCTGTACTCAGATATTGTTGCTTCCGCTGACTCGTCTATGATCGAGCATTTGTATTCGAGCCCTCGTGGCCCCTGGCTTGTATTATGATGCTTGTATGACTTATTTATGTTTTAGAGTTGTGTTGTGATATCTTCCCGTGAGTCCCTGATCTTGATCGTACACGTTTGCGTGCATGATTAGTGTACGATCGAGCCGGGGGCGCCACATCCACCTAGCCGGCATGCCGCCCCGTTCGGCGGCCGAGGCGGGACTGGCTCACGACCTGCCAGCCGATGAGCTCGCGAACTCCCTGTCGTATTTATCTGCACCATGAACAGTCGACCATGCCCTACTCCACTTGCAGCCGCGGCCTGCGGTCCACATCGCCGGAGCGCCAACAAATTAGCCAGCACGACCGGACTACAACATGATTCGCCGAGCCCATCCATATGGCCTAGGGTTTGAGTCACCTCTCTTGATACTGTACAATTCATGCATTGCTTGTTAATTTTGGCATAATTGTGTTATGAAATTTGTGTGGTCTCTCTATGTCAATACTTTGCTTTATTCCATGCATGTGGGTGTGAAATCATGATGTACATTCAGTATTCACTAAATCATCAACAATTTTCTGTGAAATTGGTATGTACATCGTATAAATATGCTTCCGAGTTGGTGACAATACTAGCTTTTGTTCCGTTGTCAAATTTCCATGCTTCCAAGTAACACTACTTATGTATTTAGTGCCATTTAGTCGTGCTTCTACAATGCAATATTATTGCTTTGTTCGGCTAGATAATTGCTCCTATGGATGAACACGTTAAAGTTGTATGTGTTGCTAGTTAATTTTGGCGTAATTATGTTCTAAGAGTTGTGTGATCTCTTTGTGTGGATACTTTGGTTATTCTTTATCTACGGATGTGAAACTGTGACCTATATTATGTACTCCATCACTATATCATCAACAAATTTCTATGAAATTAGTATGTACATCGTACAAATATACCTCCCCAGTTGGTGTAAATACTAGTTTTTTTCTTTTCATATTCAGTTTTTCATGGTTTTCAGTGACACTACTTATGTACCCAGTGTCATTTCATCGTGCTTCTATAATGTAATAGTATTGCTTTGTTTAGCTAGATAATTGCTCACACATGGATGAAGAGCGAATCCGTTAAATGTATATGTCGACGACACAAAAGATGCATCCTCATGTTGGTCGTTAGTTTATTTTCTCATTATCAATGTTTTATTTTATGCTTCCAACCAAGATGAGTAATGTTGAGTTATCATATTTTCATGCTTCCTACATTTTGCCTTATGATGACAAATAAGCTTCTTGATTCTAATATCTTGCTTCCATACAACCATTTTTAGCAGCCATCTTCATGTCTCTGTTCATTCCCTCAATGAGCATATCTTCATATTTTCTAACATATTACATTTCTTATGTTTTCAGTGGACCTTAGACAATGAAGCAGGCTGAAGCAGAGGGTATGCTCAAGGGTACGCACGTCACCTCCATTCTCGCCATCCACTGCACCGCCCATGTTCTTTCCAAGAACACCGCCCTTGATTCAGCCCTCTGTGTCCTGCTTCCAACCCACCTACACCTGTCCCACTCCTTGATGTCTCCATTTTCAATGTTATATGCTTCCACTTAAAATGAGTCATATTGAGATAGCATATACTCTTGCTTCCTGCATATGCGGTTCCTATATCACACTTCATGTGCTTTTTTAGTTTACGTGGATTGCTTCCATACATCATGTGTCTTATTTTACAAAAAAAAAAATCTTGCCATTGATATCACCATTGAAACGTGCTCTCATATTATACTACATATGTTTCTTGGTTCTAGGTCGTTTGCTTCCAAATGTGAATTCTATATTGTTCTAATTTAGTTGCATAATTGTAATGTAAACATTATCCACTTCATTAGTAATGTACATGTAGTATCACACAGTTTTATTACGAATTTTGTTCTTGCCATTGTATCACCATTGAAATATGCTCTCATACAACTGTTGCTTCCTACCTTTGATACGTATGCATCATGCCTAATTCATATATGCTTCAAGCAATCGTGTGCTGGCTTCGGGGCTGATTGGTGTTGGAAAGGCAGGTATATATGTAGGCGGTTGGTGCAAGCACTGAGAAGCATGGAGACACCTGGATCTACCTCACAACGAACTGACCACACTAGATGAAGGGAAGTGGGTCTCTAGTCTTTAGGAAACATACAGTATGGAAGCATCATACTATTGGCGACTTGAAGAAAATATGTTTTATGAACGGACAGAGTAAGGAAACAAATTTATGTTAGGTTAGGAGCAAATTAGTTTTGTGATGGAAGCACTTTTGTGGTGGATGGAAGCAAAGTTTGTCTTGTGTTGGAAGCATAATAAATTATATATTTGACTCAAATTTTCCTACATGGAAACAAATTCTTTGATGCAAAATTTTATTAGACTAAAAGTAAAGTTCTTGGACACAAGTTTTACAGGTCCAAGCAAATTTCAATTGCAATGAAGTAAATTGTGTCATTGATGGAAGCAAACTTTTATTTTGTTGAAAACAAAAGTAAAGAGGTACACCGGACATTGATTTCCTTGGATCAAAGCGATAAAAGCAAACTTTATTAAAATCCAAACAAATCGTTGAATATAGTTTTTCCAAGATAAACAAGTATGGAATAATTAGTATCAGAGACATTCTGACTTAGTTGAGCGATGGAAGCAGAAGCACCATCGTCAACTCAGTTCTAGGAAGCAAGGCTCCCAAAAGTTAATCGCTAGACGTGTGTTTCGGAGAAGTTACACCAATCACGTAATAAGAGCTGGATGTTAGCCTACCAATTCTCTCGTACAGATCCAGCGTCCATTAGCTACTAATCCTACGGCCATGCAGTGGTCTCATGAGACGCTGGGCATCAGTAGTCTGATGCCTAGTGGTTCCCTTGTTATTATGCATGCGAACACGGGAAAAAGTATACATTGGTCCTGCGATGTTCGAGACAGACTGCGCGGCTGTTGTTGAGGCCATCAATGCAAATTCTGTGATCTGGCCAAGTTGGTGGGCTACTTACAACAATTCATTTGACTTGGTGAAGAATTCTCCATCTTGGAGAGTAACAAAGATTGAAAGAGAGAGCAACGTGGCTGCAAATAAACTTGCTGGTTATGCTAGAATTAATGGCAGTTTTATTATGATGGGCAGTGTGCCATCTAGTATAACTGAGAGTAGCAAAGATTGGAAGAGAGAGCAATGTGGCTGCAGATAAACTTTGCTGCTTATGCTAGAACTAATGGCAGTTTTTTTATGATGGGCAGTGTGCCACCTAGTATAACTGATGTAATCTTGAAAGACTATACTCCTGGTACAAGTAATACATAAGCTCTCTTTCCCCCCTAAAAATGACAATTGCTCAAATTAAATGTCAAACTTATTCCTCAACAGTAAATAAATATACACAATGATCTTAAATTTTATGAGTGTTTTCACATTGATAAAAAGGGAAAGGAACTCACCACTGTGGTCGCTGTCATGACCCGAATGATGTTGACAGCAATGTCGTAACTATGACCGCGCACATCTGCGTTGATGACCCAACAATACAAGGCAACCACACACCACGACTACCATGGGTAGGTGGGGTTACGAGGGATGGCCAGCCATAGCGTCTTCGACGATGCCACACATGCATGGTGGGAGGGTGCCGTCGAGTTGGGGATGCAGCGGAGGTGTGAAGATGATTCAGCCCCGACCAATCGGGATGGAGAGGAGTGAGTAGATGGAGCAATAGGAGGGTCTGGTGGGAGGCAGAGGAGCGATGGAAGGCAGAAAGGGAAGGTTGACACAAATCGCTAGTCTCAGCAGTGGCAACCGTAGGGTTTGGAGTGGAGGGTGGAGGGGGAGGTAGGGGAAATGATTGAATATTAATGGCTGCATTAAGCTTATAACTGACGAGCCGTTAAGTATGGATTGTTGGTATTTAATCTATATTGCATACAATCTACCTATTATAACCACTAGTGGTGTGAATCGATTGATTTCAGATTCTAGAATTGGCATGAACCAGTTATCATAGACCGAAAAATGGCCCGCCATTGATATCTACCCAACCGGGCCTCGAAAGCATCATTACTGACGCCTACCTGCTGTCCGGTCAGTGTTAATTCACATCACTGACGTGTGGCCAGTTGTCGGTTAGTTATGAGGGGTCAGTAGTATGTCGATCTGTAGTAGTGTACTCTTTATCTTCATGGTTCAAAATTCTACAGGGAGCCAAGATTGCCAAACGTATCATAATCAAAATCCAGGAGAAAATATCAAGTATAATCAAAACAATCATATGGAAAATACCAACTATTATTTAGATGACATTGCCTACTCAGTTTCTCTCATTTGCTCATTTCTCTCCCAAATGTTGCTATTGATTGGGCACCAACTAGAAAGTATAGATTTAATCCTAGAAGAAGCCATACTAATTTTGGGCATTAAAGTGTAATCATGATATGTCAAAATAACCTTTGTGTCCAACTATGAACTTAATGTTTAATTTATGTTTATCCCGTAGTCTAATATTTATGTCATTGTTTTTATTAATATGAATCTAGAAAGAAAATATGACTGCTGTTTTGCTTTTGTGATAATCTAAGATATGTATATGACGTATTTGTCAGATATTTATCACATGCATTTCACTATATATTCCACTCTCTATATGTATTCGTTTGTTCTTAAGAGGGACTATGGAATGCACCTTACATTCTTGGATATTGCAAGCTTTAGACGAAGTTCAAAAAGATCCAACTACAAATGTAAGTCATTGACTTTTCTCCTTTCATCTCATTCCAACATTATACCCTTTTCATCATTAAAGATAAAGATTCAAGCGTGTTATGTTTTTTGTTTACATGTTGTATAGGTAAAGCTAAGTTGAGTAGGCTCCAACGCATGTTCTCTTTGACATGAAAAGTTCATTTCAGTTGACCAGTTTTTAATCATTTGTTTTATTATGTTAGATCCTTTGTTAATGCAAAATATCTAAGTCATAGCAAAATATATTTTCCTCATGTATATAATATGATTTCTTAGAGTCTGATAAAAATATTGATGTCGTCAATAGCAATGTTTTGCAACCTAATACTACTAATGTTTCTATGTAGTTGTGCTAACTTTGTAACGTGATCCCAAACCGAGGGTATATTACATTCTTTGTTCCCTTTATGTTCTTAGACAATATATTATTACTTCGTCTCACACTCCACCAAAGGTCGTACTTAGCTACCAAACCATGACAAAGTTTAGAATTTGAATTTATGAAAAAATTACTTTGCAAAGGTTGGGCATATTATTACATCTTCGACTGCATGGCACAATGCAACACGGAACAAAAATATTACTCTCTTCAATCCAAAATAAGTGTCGTGGTTTTAGTTCAATTTTGAACTAAAACCACGACATTATTTTGGATCGGAGGGAGTATCTGTTAACAATAACATGATCAAAGCCTGATATTCCTAAAGCTCTCTTCCCACTGGTTCCTCAATAATAAACAAAATATCATTCCAGTATCTCAGTAATTAATATTTGTATGACGGCACTGGTTTTTTAATAGATATTGTTTCATCTTTCGGTCACCAAGGAAGGTCCAGCTAGATAAACACTTCTACGCGTTGATACATATGTCAAAGCTTAGTACATGGTTAGCACAACAACTATCCGTCTGGTGATTTAGTGAATGATCCAATCAAGCATTGAATGTTATATTCTTTTCTACCTAGCACATGCTTCCCGCCTTTTCATATATATTTGTTCACATCCACCCCCCTCTTCTATGAAAAAAACCTTTATAATGAAAATTGCAAGCCAAAGTCTTCCTTCCACAGTGATCTCCTCTTAATCATGTTTAGCACATGTGCGGCTCGGCGGCTGTAACACCCCCCTGTTTCAACCACAGTGATCTCCTCTTAATCATGCCAAGTCATCATCATTATGCCATAAGAAAAACCATTAAGAAATATTTCTACCTCAAATTCAAAATTTAAAATAAAGTCAGATAAATATTTCTTCAAACTGCCAAAACAAAATAGTTCATCATGTGGAAAATATTCCCAAAACAATTATAAAAATAAAGCCAACATTATTTGAATTTCCAAGTTGACCCTAGCAACCAAAACAGAGGACCAACAACACCTTTTCTTTCCATTTAAATTCAAATCAAATTCAATTGAAATCATTTGGTCTCCAAAATTTTTATGGCAGTGCAGAATGTCGCATAGTATTTAACTTGGCAAGTTCCAATTTTTACTAAAGTCTTTTGATAACAAAATCTATTGCACAACAGAGCTGCAAAAATGAAACAGAAAAGGAATAAGGAAATAAAACTAAACCTACTATGCACTACGGCCTGCTAGCTGCAGTACCGGCCCAGCTGGCCACCACAGCCCGGCCCATCGCGAGGTCTTCCTCCTCCCCGTGTCACCACCAGACGCCATCGCCGGCGCCATTGCCATGCGATGGGCGACACCGAGGCCACAGGGGCTCGCCTGGGATGGGATAAGATCGCCCTCAGCCTCGCCTCGAACCCTAGCACCTCGCCCATTCTCCTCCCTCTCGTCCCTCTCGCTCAGATCCACCCTCCCCCGCCCGAAACCACCGTCGTCGCCTCGCCGCCGTTTGCGCGGCCAGAAGCTACCCCGCGCCGCCTAGCCAGGTCCAGGAGCATCCTCGTCCTCGCCTATGTCGTCTACATCGACCCGTTCGAGCTCAGCGTCGTCACAACGCCAGGTCGGCATCGTCTTCAACCTCGGGACGCTGCCGTTCCTCCTCTTCGATCTACTCCCCTGCAGCTCCTAAACTTCCACCGAGCCATTGTGCGCTCCTTGGTGAGCTCCGCTTCCTCCCCCCCCCTCTCTGCTCCTCGATTTGCCGCTCGTTGCTGCTGCTACCATTGCTGTCGTCGTTTCGCCGCTGCTGCCATGCTCGACACCGCCGCTGCCGCCCGTTTCAAAGCCCGACAAACATGGCAACGCGCTCAGTGCATCGCCACGATGCCGCCAGCACCTTTAGATCGCTCGCATCCATGCCCAAACGCCGAACCTGACGAGCTCCTGATTTGGCCTCCGCTACGGCTCGTCGACGGCGCCGATTCCGACCTCCCCAGCTTGCGTGGATGGCTCCATTGGATGCGCCTCATCGCGCTCGTCGTCTGGGTGGTCGCGGGCGACCATTTGGTCGCGTGTACGCCGATTCCGGACAACGCCGCCTCTCTGTCGCTCGTCGGAGATGCGCCGCCGCGCGCCGGCGTTTAAAACGCCGGCGGGACCCACCTGCCAGGCCATTAGGGCCTAATATCTCTCTAACCCCAATGACACGTGGGCCCTGGTACTGTAGCATTAGGTTTAACTTAACTAAACTATTAACTAACTGGGTCATTGACAACCGGGCCCCACCTCACTAATTATCTGGTTAGATTAAATAAAATACGTTTAAATAAAATAGTCACTGTCAACTGGGTCCCACTAAACCCAGTTGACTAGTCAATATGCGGACTGGGCAGGGCCCAGTCTATGACATGTGGGACCCCTGGGCTCCTTTGACCAGTCAATGGTCTCAGTTGACTGCTGACTGGGCAGTCAGCTGGGGCCCATTGTCAGCCTCTGTGCTGCTTTGCTGTGTACACCTTGTGTGTGCACGTAGCCATTTAACCTTTATTTCCGAATTAATATTAATTCCAGAAATTCCAGAAAATACTAAAATCTTTAAAAAAATCATAGAAAATAAACCGTAGCCCAGATCGAAAAACATTCTACATGAAAATTGATCAGAACGACGAGACGAATCTGATCGTGTCATCTGTTTCCTTGTCGAAACCCCCTACGTAGGAGAACCCGTAACTTTGAGCCTGATTCCGGTAGATGAATAGTGCATATACACCGGTTAATAAATCCCACTTTAATCCTAAAATAACTAAAATGACTTAGATGCACCTTTAGGCAACCCTGCACTACACCATAGCATGGCATACTCTGTGTTGCATATGTTTGCTGTGTATTTATTTGTTTCCTCCCCCTCTCCTCTCTCGATAGACCCCGACACCGACGTAGTCCCCGAGGCTGACGCAGCTCCGGAGGTCGACTACGCCCCTGACGACCAGACCCTTGCCGCAGAGCTTCCAGGCAAGCACCCCCCTTTTGAACATTCCGGTATCGCCTATTCTCTTCTCTCTTATGCTTACATTAGAAATTGCTGATGTTACTGTTATCCTATTTCTGCTGCATAGCCTGTTTATTGTAACCTGCTGTTGATACCTACCTGCTTATCCTAAACTGTTTAGTATAGGCTGGGTAGAGACCCCACTTTGTCCCGACTGCCCGCTGGATTATCAGAAGACCCGATCAACGGGATCGAAGACCAGGCCCCAGCACCACACATCACTTTCCCCCTTAGTTGCTCGACACTACTGGGTTATCATCGAGTGCCGAGGGTGATACCTCGTCAGCACTTCAGATGTTAACCTTGTAGGTTAGTTCATCGGTTATGGTCATCGAGGGTGATTCCTCCTTCTCCATTCCCGGTAATGACTCTGTCGTGCAACTCCTCAAAAGTGGACCTCAAGGGTGATTCATCCTTCGTTCACCTTGACGATAACATCAGGTGGAATTCCATCGAGGGTGATTCCTCAGGGTTCCCCCTTGGTGTTAGACACACGGTTACTATGGTTACTCTGACTTTACACTGAACCATGTTACTAAAGACGGGTCGACCCTGAGGGGTACCCGCGCGAGCTTAATTGCGAGAGATGTGGAGTCGGGTGGACCTGGAGGGTGCCCGAGAGATGAATACGAGGCGTGGCCGGGCATTCTTAGCCCTTGCCGCAAGTCCTCGAGATGGGGCAACGGGGTCACATCGATCGTGAGTCTCTGCTCATTACCGCAACCCCAATTCACTAACGGTTTGGTTATTTGATCCAAGGGGCCTCTGGCCTGATAGCACTAACCATCACGTGGGCATAGTATGGGCGTTCGGCGTCGTATACTTTAGCCGGAGCTTTCTAGATGTCAGCGACTGAGCGGCGCGCGCCGAATTGGACTGGTTAAGCCCGCGCTTGTATTAAGGGGGCTAGGTCTGCTTTCGGCCACCTGATGCAACGTGCAGGAGTTCCAGGGGCGATGGCCCAAGACCCCTGGGGGCATAGGTTAGTTCGGCGTGCTGACCTCTTTGTTATTTATTCGGTCGGGTTGCGGCGTATCGTTTGGCCGAGGCCGGGCATGACCCAGAAAAGTGTGTCCGGCCGGAGTTAATCGAGTGTGGTGGGTAAGTTGGTGCACCCCTGCAGGGAAGAAACAATCTATCGATAGCCTGTCCTACGGTTACAGACACTCGGAGTTGTATCCCGATCGATACAACTAGAACCTGACACTTGAGATGATAATTGGATAGTATGGCTCTGGGATTGCTTTCTCGCAGGGAGTCGAGAAAGGATCTTGTGACGACCTCGGCTTAATCGTGCACTAACCATACACACAAATGCACACGATCAAGCCTAAGGACTCACTTGAAGATATCACAACACAACTCTAAAACATAAATAAAGTCATACAAGCTTTATATTACAAGCCAGGGCCTCGAGGGCTCGAATACATAGCTCGATGGCATACAAGTGTCAGCGGAAGCATCAGATATCTAGGTACAAATATAACAGGGTTACAGATAGGCCTTTTAAGAAGGTGGGGTAAAATAAAACTCTACGATCGAAAGGTGTAGGCCTCCTGCCTAGGACCCTCCGAACCTACTCCTGGTCGTCGGACGGCTCCTCGTAGTAGTACTCGCCGGAAGGGTAGTAGTAGTAGCCGTCGGCGGGGGCAGCTGACTCTGGGGCTCCGCCATCTGGTTGCGACAATTGGATATGGGGAGAAAAAGAAAGCAAAGCAAACGTGAGTACTAATCCGAAGTACTCAGCAAGCAAGGATCTACACTACATATGCAACATTTTCAAAGAAAGGCTGTATATGTGGACTGGGCTGCAGAAATGCCAGAATAAAGAGAGAGAGCCTAGTCCTATCGAAGACTAGCATCTTCAGCATCTTCAGCGGTCTTGCATCATTAGAAGAGTGCAGATTAGCATAATGTAAAGTAGTAGTAGTGTTAACAACCTCGCCCAGAGATCCTTCCTCGACTCCCTGCGAGAAAGCGATCCCAGAGCCATACTATCCAGTTATCATCTCAAGTGTCAGTTCTAGTTGTACCGATCGGGATACAACTCCGAGTGTCCGTTACCGTAGGACAGGCTATCGATAGATTGTTTCTTCCCTACAGGGGTGCACCAACTTACCCACCACGCTCGCTTAACTCCGGCCGGACACACTTTCCTGGGTCATGCCCAGCCTCAGCCAAACGATACGCCGCAACCTGACCTAGGCTTAATAGAGAGGTCAGCACGCCGGACTAAACCTATGCCCCCAGGGGTCTTGGGCCATCGCCCCGGGAACTCTTGCACGTTACGTTCACGGCCGAGAGCAGACCTAGCAACCCCTTAATACAAGCGCGGTTGCGTATCCAGTCCAACTCGGCGCACGCCGCTCAGACGCTGACGTCCATTAAGCTTCGGCTGATGTATACGACGCAGAACGCCCATACAATGCCCATGTGGTGGTTAGTGCTATCGGGCCAGAGGCCCCTCGGATCAAATATCCAAACCGTTAGTGTGTTGGTAGTGCGGTAATGAGCAGAGACTCACGAAAGATGTCACCCCGTCGCCCCGTCTCGAGGACTTGTGGCAAGGGCTAAGAATGCTCGGCCATGCCTCGTATTCATCTCTCGGGCACCTTCCAGGTCAACCCGTCTCCACATCACTTCGCAAATATGCTCGCGCAGGTACCCCTCAGGGCCGACCCGTCTTTAGTAACATGGTTCAGTGTGAAATCATAGTAACCATAGCAACCGTGTGTCTAACAATAAGGGGAACCCTAAGGAATCACCCTCGATGGAATTCTACCTGATGTTATCGTCAAGGTGAACGAAGGAGGAATCACCCTCGAGGTCCACACTTGAGAAGTTGCACGATGACGTCGCTATCGGTGGTGGTGTAGGAGGAATTACCCTCACTGACCATGACCGATTAACTAACCTACAAGGTTATCATCAGAAGTGCTTATGAGGTATCACCCTCGGCGCTCGATAGTAACCTAGTAGTGTCGAGCAACTAAGGGGGAAGTGATGTGCGGTGCCGGGGCCTGGTCTTCGATCCCGTTGATCGGGTCTTCTGTTAATCCAGTGGGGCAGTCAGGATAAGTGGGGTCTCTACCCAACCTATACTAAACAGTTTAGGATAAGCAGGTAGGTAGCAACAGCAGGTTACAATAAACAGGCTATGCAGCAGATATGGATAACAGTAACAGTAGCAGTTTCTAATGCAAGCATAAGAGAGAAGAGAATAGGCGATATTGGAATGTTCAAAAGGGGGGTGCTTGCCTGGAAGCTCTGCGGCAAGGGTCTGGTCGTCAGGGGCGTAGTCGACCTCCGGAGCTGCGTCGGCCTCCGGGCTACGTCGGTGTAGGGGCCTAACGAGAGAGAAGAGGGGGAGGAAACAAATAAATACACATCAATAATGCAACACAGTGCATGCTATGCCTAGGATGCAGTGCAGGGTTGCCTAAAGATATGTCTAAGTCATTTTAGTTATTTTAGGATTAAGGTGGGATTTATTAACCGGTGTATACGCACTATTCGTCTAACGGAAATGGGCGGAAAGTTATGGGTTCACCTACGTAGGGGGTTCCGACATGGAAACAGACGACATGATCAGATTCGTCTCGTCGTTCTGAGCAACTTTCATGTATTAAGTTTTTCGATCCGAGTTACGGTTTATTTATTATGAATTTTCAAAGATTTTTGCATTTTCTGAATTTTTTTATTTAACAGAAAAGGAATTATGACATCAGCATGATAGGAGGATGACGTCAGCAGGTCAACTGGTTGGTTGACCAGTCAAACCTGACCAGTGGGTCCAGTGGGACCCACATGTCAGTCTCTGTTAGCTTAACAGTGGATTAAACTAACTAACTGGGTTAATTAGGGGTGTGGGCCCATATGTCAGTGAGATATTAGACTAAACTAATTATTTTTATTTAATAAATCATTAATTAGGCTAATTAACTGAAGGGGCCCACATGTCAGTCTCACTGGGCAGCCCAGTCAGCAGTTGACTGGGTCAACCCAGTCAATTGGGGCCCACTGGCAGTGGCTCTAGGGCGGCCCCAGGCCAGCCACGTCGGCGGCCGGCGCCGGAGTGGCTCCGGAGACCAAAACAATGGCGGCGCCTCGCCGGAGTTGGCCAGAATCACGCTACGGGGCTCGGTTTTGGGCGTGCGTGGGTGCGTTCGAACGGGCTTCGCACGCCGCGTCGATTGGTGGCCTCGGCCGCAGCAGGGGAGACCAGAAAAGACACTGGCGACGAGATGAAGCGGCGGCCATTTCGGGTGAGCTCGGGTTCGTCGACAGAGGGCACAGGGAGAGAGGCTGAAGGGTTCAACGGCCTCGTGGCAGTGTCAGGAGCACACTGGTGTGCTCGGACGCGAGCTCGGCCGATTGTGGTTGTGACAACGAAACGACAGGCGGCGGCCGGAGTACGGCAACGGTGCGCGGCAGTGCTAGCTATCTACGGGTAGTGAGCGAGCAGCACAGGAGAAGGGGAAGTCCTCACCGAGCGGCACAAGTAGGCCCGCGAGAGGTTTAGGAGCTGCCGTGCAGGGAATCGACGCCGGCGAGCTCCTGTGATCCGAGGTGGGGATCGGCCGACTCCGGGCGTTGCAGTGGCCTGCAGCTCGCTCGCGGGGTCGAGGAGGAAGAAGCAGGCGCCGGCGAATCTTCTGGACTTAACGGAGAGGCTCAAGGGCGCCGGTGGCCGTGAGGCTGACGGAGCAGCGGCGGCGAGCGCGCTCGGACAGAGAGGGACAGTGAGGCGAGCACGTTCGAGGGAAAGAGAGGGGGGAGAAGTGGCGAGGGAGGCCAGGGGGGATGGACGAGGCTCCCTTATCCCCTCGGCCTCTCCTGTAGCGTTGGTGGGCGCCGCGCCGTCGGCAGCTCGCCGGTGCGCGTCAGCGCAGCCATGGAGGAGGCGACAGCGTGAGGGAGAGAGAGTGAGATGGGCCGGTTGGGCTGGCTATGGGGCACTATGCACTTAGGCCCAGTGCACAGTGCCTCTTTTCTTTTTATTTTCTGTTTTTGCTTTTTCATATTAACAGAGAAGGTTTTGTATTATTTTGAACCTCCAAATGGAATTGCAAAAATGTGTAAGTTGCTCACACTAGTGTATTGCAATATATAGCACTGCCACAAAAAGTTTGGGCATTTTTGGAACCCATTCGAATATATTCAAAAATGAATGAGGCATTTAAATTGCTGTTTTGACTCCGATTTAAATGATTAGGCCCTTCTGTGGTTGATGGTGATGTTGTGTTCCTTAACAGCAAATAGTTTGGATTATTTGCTATAAAGTGAACATTTTTCCCATAAGTTTTGAGCAACTTTATTTTGCACTTTGAATTTGAGTTGATTTTCATAGAAGTATTTGAATTGTTTTGATTAACCACTATGACTAGGCACTGCAAATGAAGATGACTTGGCATACTTAGCAGAGTGTGATAGTGCTTATTACAAGGGGGTGTTACAAATTCTCTTCCTCTAAAAGAAATTCTCGTCCCGAGAATTTAGGAGGTAGAAGGAAAGAGGTCGGGATATTCTTCCCGAAGATGATCCTCGCGTTCCCAAGTGGCTTCATCTTCAGTGTGATTCAACCACTGCACTTTAAGGAACTTGGTCGTCTTCTGACGAGTTCGACGTTTAGCTTCGTCGAGGATGTGGATGGGATGCTCCTTATAAGAAATATCATTTTGCAATTCGAGCATTTCATGATCCACTGCACGGTGCAGAGATTCCTTGAAGCATTTACGAAGTTGCGACACATGGAAGACATCATGAATATGAGAGAATTGCGGTGGCAACTCCAATTTATATGCCACCTGTCCTTGTCTAGCAACAATGCGGAAGGGACCAATGTAGCGTGGAGCTAACTTGCCCTTGATTCCGAAACGACGGGTGCTCTTCATAGGAGTGACACGCAAATAAGCTTGATCACCTGGTTGATAGGTCAAACCCCATCGTTTGCGATCATAGTTGCTCTTCTGGCGGTCCTGAGCCGCCTTGAGATTTTCTCGGACAATATAGACTTGCTCTTCGGCGTGTTGGATAATATCTGGTCCCACGAGTGGTCGTTCCCCAGTTTCTGACCAATTCAGAGGGGTTCGACACTTTCGTCCATAAAGTACTTCGAAGGGGGCCATTTTCAAGCTGGCTTGATAGCTGTTGTTATAAGAGAATTCGGCATATGGGAGAGATTCCTCCCATTTCTTGCCAAAGGATATAACACAAGCCCGAAGCATGTCTTCAAGCACTTGATTAACTCGCTTGACTTGGCCTTGGGATTGGGGATGATAAGCTGAACTCCAGGTGATGTGAGTTCCCATAGCTTCTTGGAAACTTTCCCAGAACTTGGAGGTGAAAAGACCGCCACGGTCCGAACTGATCTCCTTCGGAATACCGTGGAGTGAAACAATTCTAGAGATATATAGCTCTGCTAACTGACTAGCAGTGATAGTCTCCTTGATAGGCAGAAAATGTGCAACTTTAGCAAGCTGGTCAACGACGACAAGAATAGCATCGTGACCCTTCTGAGACTTGGGAAGACCAGTTATGAAATCCATTTGCACTTTATCCCATTTCCATAGAGGAATAGGGAGCAGTTGCAGAATTCCAGCAGGCTTCTGATGTTCTGCTTTAACGTGACGGCAAACATCACATTCAGCAACTTATCGAGCAATGTCCTGCTTCATTCTGGACCACCAGTACCTTTGACGAAGATCACGATACATCTTGGTGCTACCCGGATGGATAGACAGCGGTGTATCATGAGCCTCCTTCATGACCTTGTCAGTCATAAGCTTGAAACGAGGTACGACAATTCGATCTCTGAAATACAAGGTTCCATCTTCAGCAACCGAGAAATCCCTGTACTTCTCAAGGTGAAGTTCTTTCTTCATCAGATCTATTTTGGCATCTTAGCTTGCGCATTCTTAACAGCTTTCTCAAGGTCTGGCTGCACGACCAGGTTATTAAGAGAACCCTACGGAACGATACGAAGGTTCAACTTGCGCAGTTCTTCATAAAGATGAGGTTGAGCTTGCTTAACCATGAGGTTGTTGCAATAGGACTTGCAGCTCAAGGCATCAGCCATCACATTAGCCTTGCCAGGGGTATAGGAAATACCACAGTCATAGTCCGTGATTGTTTCCAACCATCGCTGTTGATGGACATTAAGATCCGGCTGGGTGAACAAATACTTCAAGCTTTGATGATCAGTATATATCTCACACCGGTTACCAAGAAGGTAATGTCGCCACTGCTTCAAAGCATAGATCACAGCAGCGAGTTCGAGATCATGCACTGGATAGTTTTCTTCATGCGAACACAATTGTCGCGAGGCATACGCAATGACTTTTCGGTCTTGCATTAGAACACAGCCTAATCCTTGACGAGAGGCGTCGCAATAAATCACGAAGTCTTTGCGAGAATCCGGAGGAGCAAGCACTGGAGCAGAGGTCAGCTTGTCCTTGAGGGTCTGGAAACTCTCCTGACATTTGTCTGTCCACTCAAACTTAACGCCTTTGTGGAGCAGATTAGTCAGGGGCTTGGCAATCTTGGAAAAGTTCTTGACGAATCGGTGGCAATAACTTGCAAGGCCGAGAAAACTTCTCACTTGCTTGGCATTCTTCGAAGGAGTCCAGTCAAGAATAGCCTGAACACGCTCCGGGTTAACGGCAATACCGTCCTTGGAAATCACATGTCCAAGGTAGGTTACTTCAGAAAGCCAGAACTCGCATTTGGAGTACTTGGCATACAACTTGTGTTCTCGAAGCCTTTCTAGAACAAGGCAAAGGTGTTCAGTGTGTTCTTCCTTATTCTTCGAATATACCAGAATATCATCCAGATAAACCACGACGAACTTGTCGAGGTAATCCATGAAGATGTAATTCATCAGGCGGGAGAACGTAGCTGGAGCATTAGTTAGGCCAAATGACATGACGGTGTATTCATAGGTGCCATAGCGAGTAACGAAGGCCGTCTTAGGAATATCCTCTTCACGGACACGGATCTGGTGATAACCCAACCTCAAGTCGAGTTTAGAGAACACCGAAGATCCAGCAAGTTGATCATATAAATCATTGATCCGAGGAAGCGGGTATTTATTTTGAATGGTTGCCTGGTTGATAGGATGGTAATCTTGGACCAGCCTATTCGTACCATCTTTCTTCTTGACAAAGAGAGATGGTGCTCCCCAGGCAGAGGAACTAGGGCGAATGAAACCCTTCTTAAGTGACTTGTCGATTTCTTCTTTAAGCTCGAGAAGGTGGTGCGGAGGCATCTTATAAGGACGCTTCGCAATAGGGGTAGTGCCAGGCTTCAAGTCGATAAAAAACTCGACAGCTCTAGCAGGGGGTATTCCTGGAAGTTTTTCTGGAAAAACATCCTGAAAGTCTCGAACGACTAGAATGTTTTCGATTCCCTCAAGCGGAGAAGCATTTAACGCATTCAAGGCATAAATCTGAGCCTCGGCGTTCTGAGTGAGGTGAGCATGATAATTCACTAACTCATCTGATGGGTGTAGGAGGTGTACAACCTTAATGGCACAATTGATTGAGGCATAGTGAGCCTTCAACCAATCCATTCCCAGAATAAGATCAATTTTGGAAGAATGCAGGATAATTGGGAATGACTGAAACTTCAACCCCTCAATTTCAATAGTGACTTCGGGGCTGAACAAAGAAGTTTGGCATTGACCCGCGGGAGTGTTAACCATTAAAGATCGGTGTAGCGTTTCGCATTTAACATCATGCATAAGTGCAAAATGTTCTGACATGAAAGAATGCGATGCTCCTGAATCAAACAAAACAGATGCGGGTACTGAATTAACAGGAAGTGTACCCATCACAGTAGCTGGTTGGTCTGGGTCTTCACTCATGTTGACATGATAGGCCTGCCCATGACCATAAGGAGGTCTGGCATTGTTGTTACGCTGCTGAGGAATTCCACGACCATTACCACGGCCAGCAGGAAGAGGCACTAGCTGATTCTGATTCTGAGAACAGTCTCTGGCACGGTGACATGGCTGACCACACTTGAAGCAGAGTCCACTGTCTGGACGTAGTGCAGGAGCTCGAGGTGGTGCAGCTCGAAGAGGCTGCCTCGGTGGTGGAGGAGGCAAGTGAGGTGCAGCATAAGCAGGCCTGTACACTGGAGCGGTTGGACGGTACATGCTCTAAGGAATCCATATACGGCGCTTCTGAGAAGACGAGCCCGAAGATGAGCCCACTTCACGGGTGCGTCTGGTCGCTTCCTTGTGCTTCTTCAAACCAGTCTTGACCATAATAGCCTTGTTCACTAAGGTGGCGAAGTCAGGAAAGTCTTGGACGAGCAGGGCTAGCTGAATGTCATGGTGTAGCCCTTCACGGAACTTCTCCTGCCTACGAGCATCAGTGGGGATGTCTTCTTCAGCATAGCGAGACAAATCAAGGAACTCTCGCTGATAGACTTCTACAGTCTTGTTGCCTTGGACGAGGCTATGGAACTCGGCCTTCTTCCGATCTATAACCCCTTGAGGAATATACCAGGCACGAAAAGCAGCCTTGAATTCCACCCACGTGACGACAGTTCCAGGAGGTAGGGTCTGTCTGTGAGTGGCCCACCATTGTGCTGTGGGTCCCTTCAGGAAGTATGTCGCGAATGTGACATAGCTGATAGGAGGAACATCAGCTGACTCCATCTCATAGAAGATGTCACGCAGCCAGTCATCGGCATCCAGCGGATTAACTGTGTTGCGGAATACCGATGGGTTGAGATGCACAAACTCTGGCAGCGTAATTGAAGCTGGCTGCTGGTTGGCATTGGGACGAGGGAACTGGTCCATAATCCCAGTTATGAACTGACGGTTGAGTTCAAATTGTTGCATCATAGCAGCCATATAGTCAGGCGGTGGCGGTGGTGGTGGATTGTTGTCACCCATCCTGCTAAATTTAACAGGGGTAGTTTAGCAGAAGCTATTGCGAGTGTTTAGCTACAAACATGATGTAACACGATGGAATTTAAGTAGTGTAACAGATGCTGAATAATAGTCATTTAAGACATACAGATCCATACACAATCAGTTACAATCGGACAGCATAACGGCGCAATTCAAAAGCTAGACATGCTAGGCGGCACGCAGGCACGTGGTAAGGAAGTACACAACGAGACATAGCAAAGGCTACATCAACGTCGGAGAAAACCACTGAAACGGGGTAGCTGCTAGTGCGGACGACGAATGTTCGTCGCAGAAGGATCCTGCGCTCCATGTGCACTCTGATGCAGAACCCGGTCTCGAACTGAAAGAAGAGGTTCACGTGCAGGTGTGTGACCTCCCACAGCAGGCCAATCGATCCCTGGTGGCATCTCGGTCCTGCGCGGGTAAAGGATGTGCTCCGGATGTATCCCTGCACGAACAGCTGGTAGCAACTGCGTCATAGCATCATAGAGTCATGCTCGAGTGGTAAATAACTCGACGGCAAGAGCCTGAACAGTGCGATCCAAAGCCTGAGTGCACTGAATCAGAACCTGCGGGTCGTAGCGACGAGGCTCGTACGGGGCACAGATAGCTGTGTAGTATCCAGTAGCATCTCCAGCAGGGGCATACGGAATGTATCGAAACTCAGAGGCATCCAAGCTAGCGCTGAGCTCTCCTCGGAGATGTGTGACAGCAGAGTAGGCGGCATCATGGACTGCTATCTCAATCGTCACGCCGATACCGTGGAAAAGGTACAGCTCAGCGTCTGAGTCATCCTACTGATCATAGATACGAACATCAGCATAGTATTGCTCCTGGTTGAACTCGCGGTATACCTCGTAGACCATGTACTCGGGGTACCAGCGGTAACCCAGTCTGGTTAGGAGGGCGATCGGGACAGCTGGAAAACCAGAGGCATCACGAGCCCAAGTACGAAGCACAAGTTGCGTCGTAGGGCGTGGTGGAAACAGACGATTCATCTGAAATAAAGAAAATCCAGGATTGTCATGCGATGATGAGAAGTATAAGAAATCTCGGAGAGAAAGTTTAAACAAAACAATGGAAAGGAATATGATTATCAGACTAATCAGATCAATGACAGGGAAATCGCACAGATATCCAGCTCTCCGGACAGACGGAATTTATGATATCCTAAGTGTCGGCGTTAGTTATTTTATTAAACCCGAATAGAAGAGAAATCAGAGTCCCAGAGTAAAGACGAGGAATAAAAGATCTAATACCACCCAGTTGGCGACGTGGGCCCGTAAGCCACACAGCCAAGTTAGTAAAACAGTTTTTGGTTACTAGACTCAACTTCGGCCAAGGAGTTGGAAAGGGGGATTCCTAGAGGCAGTCGGCTCTGATACCAACCTGTGACGACCCCGGCTTAATCATGCACTAACCATACACGCAAATGCACATGATCAAGCCTAAGGACTCACTTGAAGATATCACAACACAACTCTAAAACATAAATACAGTCATACAAGCTTTATATTACAAGTCAGGGCCTCGAGGACTCGAATACATAGCTCGATGGCATACAAGTGTCAGGGAAGCATCAGATATCTGGGTACAGATATAACAGGGTTACAGATAGGCCTTTTAAGAAGGCGGGGTAAAATAAAACTCTATGATCGAAAGGCGTAGGCCTCCTGCCTAGGACACTGCGAACCTACTCCTGGTCGTCGGACAGCTCCTCGTAGTAGTACTCGCCAGAAGGGTAGTAGTAGTAGCCGTCGGCGGGGGCAGCTGACTCAGGGGCTCCGTCATCTGGTTGCGACAATTGGATATGGGGAGAAAAAGAAAGCAAAGCAAATGTGAGTACTCATCCGAAGTACTCAACAAGCAAGGATCTACACTACATATGCAACATTTTCAAAGAAAGGCTGTATATGTGGACTGGGCTGCAGAAATGCCAGAATAGAGAGAGAGAGAGCCTAGTCCTATCTAAGACTAGCATCTTCAGCATCTTTAGCGGTCTTGCAGCATTAGAAGAGTGCAGATTAGCATAATGTAAAGTAGTAGTAATGTTAACAACCTCGCCCAGAGATCCTTCCTCGACTCCCTGCGAGAAAGCGATCCTAGTGCCATACTATCCAGTTATCATCTCAAGTTTCAGTTCTAGTTGTACCGATCGGGATACAACTTCGAGTGTCCATTACCGTAGGACAGGCTATCGATAGATTGTTTCTTCCCTGCAGGGGTGCACCAACTTACCCACCACGCTCGCTTAACTCCGGCTGGACACACTTTCCTGGGTCATGCCCGGCTTCGGCCGAACGATACGCCGCAACCCGACCTAGGCTTAATAGAAAGGTCAGCACGCCGGACTAAACCTATGCCCCTAGGGGTCTTGGGCCATCGCCCCGGGAACTCCTGCATGTTATGTTCACGGCCGAGAGCAGACCTACCAACCCCTTAATACAAGCGCGGTTGCGTATCCAGTCCAACTCGGCACACGCCGCTCAGACGCTGACGTCCATTAAGCTTTGGCTGATGTATACGACGCAGAACGCCAATACTATGCCCACGTGATGGTTAGTGCTATCGGGCCAGAGGCCCCTCGGATCAAATATCCAAACCATTAGTGTGTTGGTAGTGCGGTAACGAGCAGAGACTCACGAAAGATGTAACCCCGTCACCCCATCTCGAGGACTTGCGGCAAGGGCTAAGAATGCCCGACCATGCCTCATATTCATCTCTCGGGCACCTTCCAGGTCAACCCATCTCCACATCACTTCGCAAATATGCTCGCGCGGGTACCCCTCAGGGCCGACCCATCTTTAGTATCATGGTTCAGTGTGAAGTCATAGTAACCATAGCAACCGTGTGTCTAACACCAAGGGGAACCCTGAGGAATCACCGTCGATGGAATTCCACCTGATGTTATCATCAAGGTGAACGAAGGAGGAATCACCCTCGAGGTCCACACTTGAGAAGTTGCACGACGACGTCGCTATCGGGGGTGGTGTAGGAGGAATCACCCTCACTGACCACGACCGATTAACTAACCTACAAGGTTATCATCAGAAGTGCTGACGAGGTATCACTTTCGGCACTCGATAGTAACCCAGTAGTGTCAAGCAACTAAGGGGGTAGTGATGTGCGGTGCCGGGGCCTGGTCTTCGATCCCGTTGATCGGGTCTTCTGTTAATCTAGCGGGGCAGTCGGGATAAGTGGGGTCTCTACCCAACCTATACTAAACAGTTTAGGATAAGCAGGTAGGTAGCAACAGCAGGTTACAATAAACAGGCTCTGCAGCAGATATGGATAACAGTAACAATAGCAGTTTCTAATGCAAGCATAAGAGAGAAGAGAATAGGCGATATCGGAATGTTCAAAAGGGGGGTGCTTGCCTGGAAGCTCTGCGGCAAGGGTCTGGTCGTTAGGGGCATAGTCGACCTCCGGAGCTGCGTCGGCCTTCGGGACTACGTCGGTGTCGGGGTCTAACGAGAGAGAAGAGGGGGAGGAAACAAATAAATACACAGCAATAATGTAACACAGAGCATGCTATCCCCAGGATGAAGTGCAGGGTTGCCTGAAGATATGTCTAAGTCATTTTAGTTATTTTAGGATTAAGGTGGGATTTATTAACCGGTGTATATGCACTACTCGTCTAACAGAAACGGGCGGAAAGTTATGGGTTCACCTACGTAGGGGGGTCCGACATGGAAACAGACGACACGATCAAATTCTTCTCGTCGTTCTGAGCAACTTTCATGTATTAAGTTTTTCGATCTGAGTTACGGTTTATTTATTATGAATTTTCAAAGATTTTTGCATTTTCTGAACTTATTTATTTAACAGAAAAGGAATTATGACATCAGCATGATAGGAGGATGACGTCAGCAGGTCAGCTGATTGGTTGACCAGTCAAACCTGACCTGTGGGTCCAGTGGGACCCACATGTCAGTCTCTGTTACCTTAACAGTGGATTAAACTAACTAACTAGATTAATTAGGGGTGTGGGCCCCATGTGTCAGAGAGATATTAGAGTAAACTAATTATTTTTATTTAATAAATCATTAATTAGGCTAATTAACCGAAGGGGCCCACATGTTAGTCTCACTAGGCAGCCCAGTCAGCAGTTGACTGGGTCAACCCAGTCAACTGGGGCCCGCAGGACCCACTGGCAGTGGTTCTAGGGTGGCCCTAGGACAGCCACGTCGGCGGCCGGCGCCGGAGTGGCTCCGGCGACCAAAACAACGGCGGCGCCTCGCCGGAGTTGGCCGGAATCGCGCTACGGGGCTCGGTTTCGGGCGTGCGTGGGTGCGTTCGAACGGGCTTCGCACGTCGCATCAATTGTTGGCCTCTGCCGCAGCAGGGGAGGCCGGAAAAGACACCGGCGATGAGATGGAGCGGCGGCCGTTTCGGGTGAGCTCGGGTTCGTCGACAGAGGGCACGGGGAGAGAGGCTGAAGGGTTTGACGGCCTCCTGGCAGTGTCAGGAGCACACTGGAGTGCTCGGACGTGAGCTCGGCCAATTGTGGCCGTGACAAGGAAACGACAGGCGGCGGCCGGAGTACGGCAACGGCGCGCGGCAGTGCTAGCTATCTACGGGTAGTGAGCGAGCAACACAGGAGAAGGGGAAGTGCTCACCGAGCGGCACAAGTAGGCCCGCGAGAGGTTTTGGAGCTGCCGTGCAGGGGATCGACGCCGGCGAGCTCCTATGATCCGAGGTGGGGATCGGCCGACTCCGGGCGTTGCAGTGGCCTGCAGCTCGCTCGCGGGGTCGAGGAGGAAGAAGCAGGCGCCGGTGAATCTTCTGGACTTAACGGAGAGGTTCAAGGGCGCCGGTGGCCGTGAGGCTGACAGAGCAGCAGCGGCAAGCGCGCTCGGACAGAGGGGGACAACAAGGCGAGCGCGTTCGAGGGAAAGAGAGGGGGAAGAAGTGGCAAGGGAGGCCAGGGGGGATGGACGAGGCTCCCTTATCCCCTCAGCCTCTCCTGTAGCGTCGGTGGGCGCCGCGCTGTCGGCAGCTCGCCGGTGCGCGCCGGCGCAGCCATGGAGGAGGCGACAGCGCGAGGGAGAGAGAGTGAGATGGGCCGGTTGGGTTGGGTACGGGGCACTGTGCACTTAGGCCCAGTGCACAATGCCTCTTTTCTTTTTATTTTCTGTTTTTGCTTTTTCATATTAACAGAGAAGGTTTTGTATTATTTTGAACCTCCAAATGGAATTGCAAAAATGTGTAAGTTTCTCACACTAGTGTATTGCAATATACAGCACTGCCACAAAAAGTTTGGGCATTTTTGGAACCCATTTGAATATATTCAAAAATGAATGAGGCATTTAAATTGCTGTTTTGACTCTGATTTAAATGATTAGGCCCTTCTGTGGTTGATGGTGATGTTGTGTTCCTTAACAACAAATAGTTTGGATTATTTTCTATAAAGTGAACATTTTTCCCACAAGTTTTGAGCAACTTTATTTTGCACTTTGAATTTGAGTTGATTTTCATAGAAGTATTTGAATTGTTTTGATTAACAACTATGACTAGGCACTGTAAATGAAGATGACTTGGCATACTTAGCAGAGTGTCACAGTGCTTATTACAATCGGGTGTTACAGATCTCTGGGCGAGGTTGATAACACTACTACTACTACTTTACTTTATGTTAATCTACACTCTTCTAATGCTGCAAGGCCGCTGAAGATGATGAAGATGCTAGTCTTCGATAGGACTAGGCTTTCCTCTCTATTCTGGCAATTGTGCAGCCCAGTCCACATATGTAGCCTTCCTTTGAAAATGTTGCATATGTAGTGTAGATCCTTGCTTGCTGAGTACTTCGGATGAGTACTCATGTTTGCTTTGCTTTCTTTTTCTCCCCATATCCGTTTGATGCAACCAGATGACGGAGCCTCTGAGACAGTAGCCCCCGCCGACGGATACTACTACTACCCTCCCAGCGAGTACTACTACGAGGAGCCGTCCGACGACCAGGAGTAGGTTCGGAGGGTCCCAGGAAGGAGGCCTGCGTCTTTCGATCGTAGTGTTTTCTTTTACCCCGCCTTTTTAAAGGCTTATTCTGTCTTTCTTTTATATCTGTACTCAGATATCTGATGCTTCCGCTGACGCTTATATGTCATCGAGCTATGTATTCGAGCCCTCGAGGCCCTGGCTTGTAATATAAAGCTTGTATGACTTTATTTATGTTTTAGAGTTGTGTTGTGATATCTTCAAGTGAGTCCTTAGGCTTGATTGTGTGCATTTGTGTGTATGTTTAGTGCACGATTAAGCCGGGGTCGTCAGAGGTTGGTATCAGAGCCGACTGCCTGTAGGGTCCCCCTTTCCAACTCCTTGGCCGAAGTTGAGTCTAGTGGTCCAAAACTGTTTTACTAACATGGCTGCGTGGTTACGGGCCCACGTCTCCAACTAGGTGGTATTAGGATCTTTTACTCCTCGACCTTTACTCTGGGACTCTGATCTCTCTTCCTTTCGGGTTAAAATTTTACTAACTCCAGCATTAGGATCTCGTAACCACTTCCTCCCGGAGAGCCCTTTCACTACAGATGATCGTCTGCTTCATCAGAAGATTCTGAAGATACTCCTCGACGTTAACCGAGACCCTGTGCCACTGCTTTACAGTTCCTGACCACCGACATACCCCGTGGATAACTAACCATCCTTGTCGTTTGTATCTTCATTCCCAGTTACTCCTTTACGTGCGAGATACCCCTTAATACTCCTCGTTAATCCGGGAATTCTTTGAGCCTACTGCCATGTAGCTTCTTTCGCACTGCGGATAATTCCTCACACTTATCAGGGATTCGTTCATCCCTAGTTGATCATGTGCTTCGCAACATCATTCCCATTGTTAATCGATCTTTCGAAAATCCTCTGCACCCTATTGCTCTTGAAATTCTTGCCTGCGTGTATTATGGATAGTTCCATATGACAAGTAATCATTGTTGATATCCCTTGTCACTATCATTATGGCCTCATTGATTCAACCTGTGTGCGAATACTCACAATCATCAGTTCTTTCCTAGAATCCATCCTACCGGCTTAGACGTCATTTTGGACATGAGTTGGATCTCGGCTAATCAAATTGCAATCGATTGTCCATCGTATTCAATAACCTTGTGAGTTCTTCCCTGATGCAAATACCTTCGGTAAATTGTATCATCTGCTTTGACTTCGACACTTTGCTCTCGAACTCGTATCCCTTGCTTTGGTTGATGGTTGCATAGACTCGTAAAAATGTCCCGATGGGTTGTATCTATGCTTCTGCCATCAGCGAGAACCCAGAAAATTCTACGAGTCATACTCTTCTGGTGTTTGGCCAGATAAATTCCAACACTACCACTCCATCAAAAGCGAGAAGTGAATGAAAGGTTATGCATTGAAGAAGTGGGAGTTGACCTTGAACTTGTGTTCATGCCCATGGACCCAATGTAGAACTTATCATAGAAGTTGCTCGTAAATTAATGATTTCCTTGGTACAAATTCATCTTGAATCTATGAACTGATCCTTTGCAATCGCGGTTCCGACCATATTCTCTCCGTGACTCTATTTCCCGGGCAAGTTAAAATACTTGTCTTCTGCAGATCATTTCACCTGTCCAACTCTACCTTGGGTTACCTTCGAGTATTACCCCCTGGCATCTCGAGAATATAAAGGGAACTACATAACTTCTTATGAGTTCTTCATCAACTATTATCGATCACTAATTCCAATTTTTCCCCGGGTTCTGAGTTGTTTGTCACTCGAGAATCCCAGTAAGTGAATCGAATTTCGCACTCCGATTCAATAACTCTAAATAAATTTTGTTGCTTACGAGTTTATTCTTTCCTAGCCTGATCGCCTATATACCTATCGTGCAAATTTCAACTGTGCTACATGGTCCCTATAATCCGGAGCAACTTCCGACGATGAGCTAAGCTTACGTTGATCTTCCTCATCTTATCATTCCACCCTGAACAACAAGCTTGATTTCGAGCTTGTGTCATATCCGTAGTTTCAATAACCTTTTGCTTCATCATTTCCTTTTGCCGGATGCCGTCGATGTTTGATTGCGTCTTCATAAAGCCTCTCAACAAAATTTGTCGTGATCACCATCAACATACTGCCTTGTTCTAAGATATCGATCGAATTCATGGTGAGAAATACCATCCTTGCCCCTGATGACTTGTGTTATTGTCGACAACACTCTTGTCTCCTTTCCAACACATGTTCGATCATGTCTTGGTTATACTTTGAGCTCCTTGCTTTTCCTGTAATTGTTCCTTTGTATCTCTTGAGATCTTCAGACCCAACTCTTACTACAAACACTACAATATTGCTACCTCGAAGCATAACTGTGGTACTCTGAACATCAATAAGAACATTGGAAGCGTAACGCTAAATGTTTCTTGCTCTATTATCCAAACACCGTTGTATGGATAACATCATGAATTCCCTTGCCCCTTTATTTAAATGGTGATGTACTTGTTGACCTGACATGTATATCATGCTCTACTTTTCTTGGGAAAAGATACACTCCTAATTCTTGTGTATAAACACATTTTCCTTTCCATTGGTTCGTCTAACCTTTCTTGTGATCTATATATTATAAGCAGAAATAATTCCCTGCTTATAAAACACCTCGATGAATAACCTTGTCAGTGTGACCCTGTTACTATTGTTGATGACATTCCGGTAACCACCGATGGACGAGAACTTTGCCTATTGGTCCGCCTCGTTTTAACGAGCAGGAAAATGGTTCTCTTCGTCCCTCGCCCTTGGTACCGACGATGTTACCGACATAACTGACAGACTATCCTCTGACATACCTTGATGTCGTGACCGTTAAGATGTCATCGTTCTCCCTACTTATGATCGACACCCCCCCACAGTTCCACATGATCGGAACCTGACTCTCCTGTATATCCTTGATTCCGAAGTATCATATGCTCTTGGTTTTGCGTGTTGTCACGAGCCACCCTCCGAGAGATGATCTATTCCCGATGCTATGAACCCCTCATCACACTCTGTTCGGGTATCGATCAGACGTCCATTCGCCCAAAATTTCTTATTGTATCTTCATACTTTGCTCTCGATGTTTCCTAAGTTTCAACTCAAGAGATACTTCTGCCACATTCCCTGAATTGTTCATCAGATAATAGACCCTACAAGGGTCAGTTCTCCCGCAGTTACCCTTCACTTCCCCACTTAAATCTCGGGACGAGATTTCTTGTAGTGGAGGAGATTTGTAACACCCCCTGTTTCAGCCACAGTGATCTCCTCTTAATCATGCGAAGTCATCATCATTATGCCATAAGAAAAACCATTAAGAAATATTTGTACCTCAAATTCAAAATTTAAAATAAAGTCAGATAATTATTTCTTCAAACTACCAAAACAAAATAGTTCATCATGTGGAAAATATTCCCAAAACAATTATAAAAATAAAGCCAACATTAGTTGAATTTCCAAGTTGACCCTAACAACCAAAATAGAGGACCAACAGGACCTTTTCTTTCCATTTAAATTCAAATCAAATTCAATTGAAATCATTTGGTCTCCAAAATTTTTATGGCAGTGCAGAATGTCGCATGGTATTTAACTTGGCAAGTTCCACTTTTTACTAAAGTCTTTTGATAACAAAATCTATTACAAAACAGAGCTGCAAAAATGAAACAGAAAAGGAATAAGGAAATAAAACTAAACCTACAATGCACTACGACCTGCTAGCTGCAGTACCGGCCCAGCTGGCCACCACAGCCCGGCCCATCACGAGGTCTTCCTCCTCCCCGTGTCACCACCAGACGCCATCGCCGGCGCCATTGCCTGCGATGGGTGACACCGAGGCCACAGGGGCTCGCCTGGGAGGGGATAAGATCGCCCTCAGCCTCGCCTCGAAACCTAGCACCTCGCCCATTCTCCTCCCCCTCATCCCTCTCGCTCAGATCCATCCCCCCCCCCACCCCCGCCCGAAACCACCGTCGTCGCCTCACCGCCGTTTGCGCGGCCAGAAGCTACCCCGCGCCGCCTAGCCAGGTCCAGGAGCATCCTGGTCCTTGCCTACGTCATCTACATCGACCCGTTCGAGCTCAGCGTCGTCACAACGCTGGGTCAGCATCGTCTTCAACCTTGGGACGCCGCCGTTCCTCCTCTTCGATCTACTCTCCTGCAGCTCCTAAACTTCCACCGAGCCGTCGTGCGCTCCTTGGTGAGCTCCGCTTCCTCCCCCCTCTCTGTTCCTCGATTTACCGCTCGTTGTAGCTGCTACCATTGCTGCCGTTGTTCCGCCGCTGCTCCCATGCTCGACACCGCCGTTGCCGCCCGTTTCAAAGCCCGACAAGCATGGCAACACGCTCAGTGCATCACCGCGATGCCGCCAACTCCTTTAGATCGCTCGCATCCGTGCCCAAACGCCGAACCTGACGAGCTCCTGGTTCGGCCTCCGCTACGGCTCATCGACGGCGCCGATTCTGACCTCCCCAGCTCGCGTGGATGGCTCCATTGGATGCGCCTCATCGCGCTCGTCATCTGGGTGGTCGCGGGCGACCATTTGGTTGCGTGTACGCCGATTCCGGACGCCGCCGCCTCTCTGTCACTTGCCGGAGATGCGCCGCCGCGAGCCGGCGTTTAAAACGCCGGCGGGACCCACCTGCCAGGCCATTAGGGCCTAATCTCCCTCTAACCCCAATGACACGTGGGCCCTGGTATTGTAGCATTAGGTTTAACTTAACTAACCTATTAACTAACTGGGTCATTGACAACCGGGCCCCACCTCACTAATTATCTGGTTAGATTAAATAAAATACGTTTAAATAAAACAGTCACTATCAACTGGGTCCCACTGGGCCCAGTTGACTAGTCAATATGCTGACTAGGCAGGGCCCAGTCTATGACATGTGGGACCCCTGGGCTCCTTTGACCAGTCAATGGTCTCAGTTGACTGCTGACTGGGCAGTCAACTGGGGCCCGCTGTCAGCCTCTGTGCTGCTTTGCTGTGTACACCCTGTGTGTGCACGTAACCATTTAACCTTTATTTCCGAATTAGTATTAATTCCAGAAATTCCAGAAAATACTAAATTTTTTAAAAAATCATAGAAAATAAACCGTAGCCCAGATCGAAAAACTTTCTACATGAAAGTTGATCAGAACGACGAGACGAATCTGATCGTGCTGTCTGTTTTCATGTCGGAACCCCCTACATAGGAGAACCCGTAACTTTGAGCCTGATTTCGGTAGATGAATAGTGCATATACAACGGTTAATAAATCCCACTTTAATCCTAAAATAACTAAAATGACTTAGATGCACCTTTAGGCAACCCTGCACTACACCATAGCATGGCATACTCTGTGTTGCATATGTTTGATGTGTATTTATTTGTTTCCTCCCCCTCTCCTCTCTTGATAGACCCCGACATCGACGTAGTCCCCGAGGCCGACGCAGCTCCGGAGGTCGACTACGCCCCTGACGACCAGACCCTTGCCGCAGAGCTTCCAGGCAAGCACCCCCCTTTTGAACATTCCAATATCACCTATTCTCTTCTCTCTTATGCTTACATTAGAAATTGCTGTTGTTACTGTTATCCTATTTCTGCTGCATAGCCTGTTTATTGTAACCTGCTGTTGATACCTACCTGCTTATCCTAAACTGTTTAGTATAGGCTGGGTAGAGACCCATCAGAGACCCCACTTTGTCCCGACTGCCCCGCTGGATTATCAGAAGACCCGATCAACGGGATCGAAGACCAGGCCCCGGCACCGCATATCACTTTCCCCCTTAGTTGCTCGACACTATTGGGTTATCATCGAGTGCCGAGGGTGATACCTCGTCAGCACTTCAGATGTTAACCTTGTAGGTTAGTTCATCGGTTATGGTCATCGAGGGTGATTCCTCCTTCTCCATTCCCGGTAACGACTCTGTCGTGCAACTCCTCAAAAGTGGACCTCGAGGGTGATTCCTCCTTCGTTCACCTTGATGATAACATCAGGTGGAATTCCATCGAGGGTGATTCCTCAGGGTTCCCCCTTGGTGTTAGACACATGGTTACTATGGTTACTCTGACTTTACACTGAACCATGTTACTAAAGACGGGTCGGCCCTGAGGGGTACCCGCGCGAGCTTAATTGCGAGAGATGTGGAGTCGGGTGGACCTGGAGGGTGCCCGAGAGATGAATACGAGGCGTGGCCGGGCATTCTTAGCCCTTGCTGCAAGTCCTCGAGACGGGGCGGCGGGGTCTCATCGATCGTGAGTCTCTACTCGTTACTGCAACCCCAATTCACTAACGGTTTGGATATTTGATCCGAGGGGCCTCTGGCCTGATAGCACTAACCATCACGTGGGCATAGTATGGGCGTTCTACGTCGTATACTTCAGCCGGAGCTTTCTAGACGTCAGCGACTAAGTGGCGCGCGCTGAATTGGACTGGTTAAGCCCGCGCTTGTATTAAGGGGGCTAGGTCTTCTTTCGGCCGCCTGACGCAACGTGCACGAGTTCCCGGGGCGATGGCCCAAGACCCCTGGGGGCATAGGTTAGCCCGGCGTGTTGACCTCTCTGTTAAGTATTCGGTCGGGTGGCGTATCGTTTGGCCGAGGCCGGGCATGACCCAGAAAAGTGTGTCCGGCAGGAGTTAATCAAGCATGGTGGTTAAGTTGGTGCACCCCTGCAGGGAAGAAACAATCTATCGATAGCCTGTCCTATGGTAACGGACACTCAGAGTTGTATCCCGATCGATACAACTAGAACCTGACACTTGAGATGATAACTGGATAGTGTGGCTCTGGGATTGCTTTCTCGCAGGGAGTCGAGAAAGGATCTCTGGGCGAGGTTGATAACACTACTACTACTTTACTTTATGTTAATCTACACTCTTCTAATGCTGCAAGACCGCTGAAGATGATGAAGATGCTAGTCTTTGATAGGACTAGGCTTTCCTCTCTATTCTGGCATTTCTGTAGCCCGGTCCACATATACAGCCTTCCTTTGAAAATGTTGCATATGTAGTGTAGATCCTTGCTTGCTGAGTACTTTGGATGAGTACTCACGCTTGCTTTGCTTTCTTATTCTCCCCATATCCGTTTGATGCAACCAGATGACGGAGCCTCTGAGATAGCAGCCCCCGCCAACGGATACTACTACTACCCTCCCGGCGAGTACTACTATGAGGAGCCATCCGACGACCAGGAGTAGGTTCGGAGGGTCCCAGGCAGGAGGCCTGCGTCTTTCGATCGTAGTGTTTTCTTTTACCCCGCCTTTTTAAAGGCTTATTCTGTCTTTCTTTTATATCTGTACTCAGATATCTGATGCTTCCACTGACGCTTGTATGTCATCGAGCTATGTATTCGAGCCCTCGAGGCCCTGGCTTGTAATATAAAGCTTGTATGACTTTATTTATTTTTTAGAGTTGTGTTGTGATATCTTCAAGTGAGTCCTTAGGCTTGATCGTGTGCATTTGTGTGTATGGTTAGTGCACGATTAAGCCGGGGTCATCACAGCGGCGTCCTCTCCTTTTTGATCTAGCAAGCGAGAGAGAGGGGGTAGATGAGATCGGGACCAACACGATGGTATGGTGGTGGTGGTGGCAGCGGAATTCCGGCAGGGCTTTGCCAAGCGCGTACCGGTGAAACGTGGGAGGGGTTGGGAAAGGTAATGGGCAAGCGTCGAAGAGTGGCTGCCCCCAACGCCTCCCCACCTTTATATAGGCGTGGAGGGGTTAGTGGCTTGCCCTCCAAGGCCCTAGGGTCGTTGGCCAAAGGGGAGGAAGAAAATCCCTCCATTCCTTCCCCACCGATCGCTATCCCCTTTTTTAGGGATCCTGATCTTATCCCTTAGGGATATGATACTATTCTTTTTAAGGGAGAATCTTGGTCCGCCTAGAACAGGGTTGTGGGGACTTTCCTCACTACCCACGTTCATGTGGGTCCCCCATGTAGGTGGGTCCTACTCCAGAACCTTCTAGAACCTTCCCGGTACAATACCGAAAAACCTCGAACTTTTTCTGAAACCCCGATAACAACTTTCCATATATGATTCTTTACCTCCAGACTATTTCGGAGCTCCTTGTGATGTCACGGATCCCATCTGGGACTCCGAATAGCCTTCAGACTTTCCACTATTAATATCTCAATACTACCCTAGCGCTACCGAACGTTAAGCGTGCGACCCTACGGGTTCGGGAATATGCAGACATGACAGAAACTCCTCTCCGGTCAATAACCTATAGCGGGGCCTTGATGCCCATATTGGTTCCTACATATTCAACGAAGATCTTTATCGGTTGAACCACGATGTCAAGGATTCAGTCAATCCCGTATGCAATTCCCTTTGTCCGCCGATATGTTACTTGCCCGAGATTCGATCATCGGTATCTCCATACTGATGTGGAGCATCCTTCCATCGTCCTCATGGACTCTACACCAACACATCAAGCCCCACGTGGACCCATGACAAGAGCTCGAGCACGCGCAATGGAAACCGAGGTGAACACCTTCCTACTTGACATGCATATGGACACAAACGGGACTTGGGTGCTACCTCATCAAAATGCATTGTGTGTACTTAGGTACGAAGAGGAACACTCCTGGGCAGCTAAGGAGCATCACCAAGGAGTAGGAGAACCACACCAAGCTCACGCGAAGGAAGGAAAAGACAAACAACAGCTGGACAGGAAGTCCCAGGCGACCCCGTGTGCACGGGCCACCGAGACCCCATGCCCATGGGCTACACAAGGAGCTACGTCTGTAGCACCCCGTGCCCATGGGCGTGTACCGTGCGCACGGGCCCAACCTACCCCGTGCGCACGGGCCCTCCAGGATGGCCGGCTGAGAGGGCTGTTGGGCCTCCACTTCGCATCCACTTCGTCTCCTACCTACCCAAGACTATATATTTCGTACCTAGGGTTATGTTTAGGGTTAGCAAAGACATATATGAGATATTTGAGAGCTTTGCTCCTTCTACCCCCTCCATTGGAGATCAAGGCCTCTTAGGAGAGGATCCACTTGTGCATTTCAAGACCTCCTCTTGGGGAAGACTACCATCATCAAGACATCATCTCTTAGGAGTGGGAAGAACTCTACCTAGTGCTTGTTTCCTTTGATTGTGTTTGTAATCTTGTGGATCTTGTGTTTGCTATTCTAGTGGATGTGTGATTGGGTATTGTTGGAGTGAATTCCTCTTTGTGTTCTTGGTGTTCATCCCTTTTCCCCTCCAAGTGTGAGAAGATCTCCATCTAGGGTTCCACCCTACAACATCTTGGTAGCATGAGCAAGGTCGATTCACATCTTGGAGTCCCTCCCCATTTGCTAGCTTGATTTTGTTATTTTTTGTCCTAATTCGAAAATCCCCACCAAAAATAGCCCCAAAATTTTTCTTGCAGTTTGTTAGATCTTGTGAGATTTGGTTGATTTGATCCACGAATTTGGTGTTTGACAAGTGGATCTACCCCTTACCACCTTCCACCACCCTTCCATCCATCAATTTTTGCCGGATTTTGCAGAATTTCCACGCATCAGGAGTTGTTCATCCGCTCGCAGAGCACTCCGTGCACATGGGCCATCGGGACCCCGTGCACATGGGACCCCGTGCACACGGACATCACTTACCCCGTGCGCACGGACCATACAGAGCAGTTCAGCCATTTCCTTTTCCTCCATTTTGCCTTTCCACCACCACATTTGATCTTCCGCATATACTTCTCGTGACTGTGAGTTTCGGAGTTGCGGTTCTCAAGTGTCCTAAGGTGTTTCGGCTACTTAGCCGCTATTTGTCTTCATCATCACCGCCACTCGTCATCGACTCGGACTCCATGTCGACATCGACCACTCTTCATACCAACCATAAGCAAGGATGATAACCTCGATGAGACCATTGCATTAGCCTTGCCATTACCTTGATAACCTCAAGCCTATTTTGCGTAGCTTACCCATCGAGACTAGCAAGTTGAGAATTGCCGGGCCACGCTTATAGTGCACCTTTAGTGTTACATCTCGCCCGTGCACATACTACTTGTTACCTCGCATTGTGACTCGCATATCAAGCACTGTGGCATAGTAAAAAAAACTTTTAAGCAAAAGAAAGAAAAGAGAAGCAAAGAGCTTGTAAGCAATAGCATCAAGCCTCATAGCTTAGAACATTATCTTGGTTCATACAAACATAAGCATACTTGGCATAGTAGACGACCCGTTTCTCTATTAGGTTGGTGCACTAGCGTATCTAGCCCATTAGAGCAACCGAGCTAGCGTCTCTCTAGCATCCGTATAACATGAGCATTCCCGTGGTTCCACCTCCTAGAGCTCACTCCTTGGTTGTGCGGATCCCATCTATCTTTCATGTGTGTGTTCCTAGTGATATCCTTGGGTTTGATCCATTCATCTTACTTGCAATTTGTGCATCTTTTCAACCTTTTCAACATCTTGACTAACATTTGCTTGAATTATTTGTGCCACTTCCTAACCGAGATCCTCCATAAGCCTTTTACTTGTAGGTGTGAGACACAATACCCGGTACCAGTTCTACTATTATAGCATCATGTGGGATCGTACTTGTTACATCCACAATCTTCGGAAAAGGTAACTTTGGTTTTGTTCTCTCATTTTCCTGCTCACCACCACTTCCACATGATGGATAGGCCTACTTCTTGGGCGAACCCGTTCTTCGAGGATCAAGATGGAGAACGTGACTGTAGGGTAACGCAGCAGAAAAATAAAAATTTCCGACCTACGCACCAGCCCAGGACCACTATGGAGACTGCATACAAGGTTTTGATCTTTTTCGTTACCGACTCGTAGCGCAGCGAAAGTAGAGTCGATGACGATCGTCGGTGCAGATCCCTGCAGCTAGGATTTACAACCTCCCAACCGCGAGGATGTACTCCTTCATCCGCCACCCGGACAGCCCTCCGGGAGGCGGTCAGACAGTCCCCCGGACGGTGTCACGGACAGCCCTTCGGGAGGACTCATAGAACTCGGACCGTCACTTGGACAGCCCTTCGGGAGGCACTCACGAACAGCCCCACGGGCACTAAGATCGAAACTACGACCTCTCTACAGAGTTGCACACATACGGTGTCATCTATCCGGCAGGGCTTCGCCGTCCAGAACTAGTTCCCACCGGAACCCAGACAGCCTTTCGGCACTACGAAACTATTTCGTGGGAGGGAGAGAGAATGCCAGATCATGCATGGCTTGTGTGAGAGAGTTGGAGTGGGGATGGAGAGCTCCTCTCCACCTCCTTTTATAGTGGTGGAAGGGGTGGAGGGGGGCTGAAAATTTCAGCCCACATGAGGGGGCCCCTCCCCAAAAACATGCACCCACCAAAGGTGGGGAGATGTCCCATGGGGGGTCCCCCCAACATCCATGGCGCCACCACCATGGGCTGCCACCTCCTCCCAACATGTTCCACCATTTGTGGGGGCTGCCCCCACCATGGGGGGCCCCCAACCCCTTGTCCACCAACAGGGGGCTGCCCCCAAAGGCCCCCCCCCCCCAAAAACAGCCCAAAAACAGCCCCCACGAACCGTGGGATCTTGTCCCCTCTCGCTGGGACAAGATGTTGTCCCGCGTGTAATTTCCAGAAAAATTCCCGAAGGTCCCTGAACATTTCCGGTACCCTCTAAAATTATCCGGACATGCTTCGGAACATTTCCAGTATGGTGGTTTAATTTAAAACCATCTTCGTTTACCCGGTAAACAATTCCGGCAGCTCCGAAAACTTTTTTCGGTTTTTTCTCCAAAAAAATTCCAGAAGTTACCAGACCAATCCGTCGACCTCCAAAACATTCCTGGTGCTTGCCGAAACCTTTTTGGATCAATGGTTTTATCCGAAACAACTTTTCGGTTTTACCAAAACTTTTTCGGTGTTCTCTTTGGAACTTTTCCGTTGTCTCTGAAACCTTTCCAGTGACTTTCTCTCGGACTCCCTGTCTAGTATTCAGCAGATAAATGACCCTTAAATGTGTGACCCTATAGGTTCGGTGAAGTATAGACATGACACGGAACCCCTTCCGATCAATGATCAACATCGGAGCCGTGGACACCCATATTGACCCCTATACCCACACGAATGAATATTCGAGTGAACCTCCAGTTGCCGTGTGCTATTCCTGTTGCTTCACGATATGTTAGAAATACCCGAGGTGAGACATGTTGGCATTCTCGTGGATCAACAACTTGTCCACTATGCTAGTTACCTCGTTACCGGTATTGTTCTCTTTTCTCGTTACCGTGTTCCGGCATCCCCGTGACCAAATCACAAAGTGTCTGGCCAGACGATGATGGATACCGTAACACTGAGAGGGCCCAGAGATATCTCTCCATCGCCGGAGGAGCAAATCCCAATCTTGAGCTATCAAGTTACTTGACATACTTTTCCATGAACCCGTAAGCCGCCGTAATAGCCACCCATTTACGGATGACGTTTAACAAACCCCAAAGTTCATGAAGCAAGCATGAAGAAACTCGATACTCTCATGGTCTAAGGAATCATGCAAACGTTAACCATCTCTGTGTTATTAACCATTAACTTGTGACGAATGAATCTCATAGCATAACATCAATCGGGTCGATTCAACACAAATGTTCTTATAACATTGTGCCCTCAAAGTTGCTGGCATAGACATGCCCATGATCAGGAAAACAGAACCATCATGCAACACTTGAGCCAGTCATAGAGGCTTGACTAGGAATACATTTTTATCGTTTATTATCCCACACGTGCATATGAGTCTTCCTCCAAGCCTCGTTTTATTGCAGACCCGAGAACCATAGCAGTTATAGCATGGAACATAAACCTAATTATGAACAGGGAGATAATTAATAACATTTATTATTGCCTCTAGGGCATATCTCCTACAGACTCCCACTTGCACTAGAGTCAATAATCTAGTTAATGCTAATGCACATTGCACCTGTGGCACACCGGTGTAAATATGCTTCGCTTGTGGTATAGCCTGAATGTCTAACGGATCTGACGACTTCAGCTCCGTGTGTATCTTTGCATATCTTCGCGTTTTCACGCTTTCACAAAATTCATATTTTGTGTGGACTTGGCTTGGTTTGTATGCGAATCACAGGTCGAACCTGGATTCCTCAGACTGAGTTATGGAGCAACTACTTGCAGTAGTGTCCCATTTACAAAAGCCATCTTGGAACCATACTAAGTTCATGAATGAACTATATGATTCAACATCTTGTTTGTCGCTTCGAAAGCGGCAATATACTTTGCCTCTGTTATAGAATTCGCCACAGTAACTTGTTTGGAACAATTTCCAACTAACTGTGCCACCATATTGTGTGTTACACAAAACCCTCAATTTAAATTGAAAATCGCATGGAGAAATGATGAAGACTGCTTCGATGTAACCTTTTACATCGAACTCTTCATGATCTCCACTTGTGAGAAAACATGTCATCAGTGCTACTATAGTACTCAATGACCCTTTTTCACTGTTGTCCCATGATCAGTACTTTTGATCACTTTGGTATCTATACTCGCAACAACTTTGGAGTATTGGACATATCTGGTTGTTTTACATACCATGGAATACATGATTAATCCAAACACAAGAGTGTGTGGAATCTCCATCATGTAATTTGCTCATCAGTGTTTTGGGACACCGAGTCTTGCAAAAACTCTTTCCATGTGACTTCGGCAAGAATCACTCCTTGACGTTTTTAATGCTAAAAGGTTTTAGCATTTTGTCAATATGTATCTTTGCTCAGCCCCATTAGGTAAATCTATCTCCATAGATCATCATGCCTAATATAAAGGCTATTTAGCCCAAGCACTTCATCAAAAAACTATTTTAAATGAAGTCCTAATTCGTGTCAAGAAATTTATTTCCAATTAACAATGTGTCAAGCACACAACGTTTCTAGAAATATTATTATGCTCCCACTTACTTTCTTGAATCACAAGCATCTTCGTTACCCATTGATGAAGTCAAAACCCTTTTAACCATTTCATCAAAACACGAAGATTCCAACTCCATTTTGCTCTCTTCTGTCCATCGCTGGAACTCTGAAATTTGCATACTTACTAGCATCCTCTGGACTGACAAAATACCTTGGACTGTAACACATGCAAGTCCTTGGTTTTATTTCCATCATATGGAAATCCTATTGTCATCCATGTTTCATATCTCATGACTGAAATATGTATTAATTGCTAGTTCAACCCGAACCGACTTTAAGCAACGCTACGGTGAAACAACCTCATCGTAGTCAACTCCTTGAACTTGTTATTTCAACAAGTCGAGCTTTATGGATAAAACATTTTTATCCGTATCAGTTTTAAGTTCCATAAAATTCGTTAGACTCTAAGTCTTCCGAAAGGTGTATCAAGATTTTAATCTTGAAACATTTATATGGATACTATCTCGGATTGTATTGGCATTTAGCCAATTCCGGAGTCAGGGCCCATCAACGCTTCCTTGTGTATCGTAGGTATACTGTTGTCTAACAACAATGTCTCGTCTGTGCACCTGAGAGGTTTGCACGAGCCTTGCCTACGTGGTTCAGCTGCAAGTTCGACCGAAGTCCGTACATTTTATTGTAGAGACTTCCGTATCAGTCGTAGTAGGAAACTCTGGAATTACTTCCAAGGTCTCTTTCCTTTGACCTGATGACAGAGATACTGGTTATCTCGTCGAGTTGAATTGTTCTCCCACTCACCTTTTTGAAAGAACCATTTTCTTCAAAAAGTATACCGTTCTTTGTGGCAAACCTATTTGCCTCGGTATAGTGAGGGAGGAATACCCAATTGCTTGGGATAACCTACAAAGTAGCACTTGTCTAATTTGGAATAGGTTTGTAACCTTTTACACAAGCCCCATATTCCAAATGTTAAGAAAAGATATAATATGGTTGGGCGTACCATACCATGGTGTCATTTCAACAGACCTGATGGAGCTCTTTTCAGTGTAAAAGCCGTAGTCTCTAAAGCATCACTCTTTAAAAGGGATAATGGCAAATTTATTTATGTCATCTTTGATCTTACCATGTCATAAATGGTTCGATTACATCTTCACGGACTTTCCACTTGCAGTGGTGTTCCGGGAGGTGCAAGTTATGAAACTCTTTTCACAACTCATCAGACATTCGCTAAACTTGTAACTCAAATATTCCTTTCTGCAATCGAATTGTAGAAATAGAATTTTCTTGTTACAATGACTTCTACTTCATTTTTGAAAATCTTTCGAATGATTTCAAAAAGATCCAGACTTATGTCTCATCAAGTAAATATCCATATATCTACTTGAGTCATTTATGAAGATAGATAAATCCACTACTTGTAACAACATTTATCGGACTACATACATCAAAATGTATGATCACCAATAAGTTCTTTGCTCGTTCCTTATGGCCTGTGAACGGTATTTCAGTCACTTCACTTTTCGGAGGAAAGTTGCAAGTGTCAGATGATTCAAAATCAAATGACTTCAAAATCCATCATAATGGAATTTTTCATGCGGGTTTCTCCAATGTGACCAAATGCAGTGCCACACTTGTGTGGTATTCTTTTAGTCTTGCGACATTTAGCGTCAGTGTTATGGATGTATCATATTACCATCAATATTCATAACTTACATCCCATCTTTGATGGAAGCATGGCCCTTCATGTTATTCATAATACTGAACAACAATTGTTGTTTTTATGAACAACTCTTTTGCAACAAACTTGTGCAAGGGGCTAGAGTGTAAAACTCTAAAATGAATTGTGAAAGTAAATCCAGAATGTAATATATTATTATCATTATTCATAACATACATCTCATTCTCAATGAAAGTATGGCCCTTATGTTATTCATAACACCGAACATCAAAAGTTCTCTTATGAACAACCTTCTTGCAAGATACTTTATGCAATGGGCTAGAGTTTGTGAAACTCTAAATGAATTATGAAAATAAATACAGACGGTAATACACCGATGGAAGGTATAGTAACATTTACTATGTTCCCTGTGTATACCAAAACCTCATTCCTGGCTAGTCTTTCAGGCCATAGTAATTCTTACATCGAGTTGCAACAGAAAGCAATCGAGCGGGTATCTTTGTGATTAACTCACAATACCCAAGAATCAGCGATTAACAATTTAATCATAATTCCCAAGAACTATATCTTTGACCAGCCTTCTATACATCAAAAACTTGTATGACATTCATACATGAGCTGGATATTCCAGTCTTCTTTCTTTCTGCCTTTATACTTCTAATAGTTTAACTTTTAGTATTTCTCCTACTCTCAGAAGAAGCACCCAACTTAAGAGTGGCGTTAGCCCCGGACTTCCTAGGCGTGAAAGTTTCACTAACACCCTTCGGACACTTCCTTTTTCTTTAAGTTGTTGTTTTATTCACCTTTCATCATATGACAGGCGTTCTTCTGGATCCCTCTCTTATCAGTCTAATGCATAGTAAACTCCTTTACTAATAGTTTGCAAACAAACACTGCTTTGGATATCTCATATCTTTCAGCCTTTGTCTGTCTCTGAAAATGATTTTCAGATTCCATGAATATCACATAACTATCCAAACTTTCGAAGTTCAGGTCTCATGGAAGCAAACAATTGCACTTGACTGAAACGAAATTCCAGCTTTTGGATCGAAGGACGAGAGTCACATGATCCATAGCATAAGCGAGAGAATACCAAAGTATGCGATAGGACAAAGTCCTTCTCGGCACTCTTGAGGACAATCCTCACATTACGTTACCAACCGTAAAGTTTTAACCAGATATTTAACAGCTATTCAATTTTAACAGGGAAGGTGAAAATGCGAGCCATTATTCTACAACTATTATGCAAACCACACTTAGACAGAGTTCATAATTAATTGCACTGAGAATTAAAATAATTTAATTCTACAGTGCGCTCCCACTCAAATCAATATCTCTCAAAATTGATTGTGAGTGATTCAAGATCCATATTACAATTCAACGCCAAGGATGCATCCATCTCAAGTGACGAGAATTGCAATCGGTAGGCCAACTTGCCAATCACATCTCTATGTGACTCTTGTTCATCTTTCGATGCGTGTGTTCCGAGCTCATGACTTTCATGCCTGAATGTCAAGACAACCAAGTGATCACGCTGCAAGGTCTCAACTCACCCGCCTCACACTTCCCTAATCGTTCGTACCCATGCATCCATGTGATACCCCGAAAAGTTAGGTGCCGTGACGGTGCTACACTTGGGAGAACACTAACTACTTGATATTTTTGTGAGAGATCACCCTAATAAAAGCGACTACCGCGCAATCAAAAAGGGTGCATCATAAGGGATAAACATCTCAGGCAATTCATAATAGCATGATATGGTATAGCCCTTTCTGACGGAGAAGTCTTATATTTCTTCGTCTTCGGCATTCGCATCGGTGTTCACCTTCGCGAAGATTGCACCACCTTGTCGATGCACCAGATAATATTGCTATCTCTATAGCTAATAAAATAATTCATTACAACAAGGTTGACACGCAGGTCATTTAAAGTGCAATCATATGGCTCCAGCCATCATGCCGAATCATGACACGCAGGTCATGTTAATTAATTTACATCATATAGTCATCTCATACAAATCAAATTAATATGAGCACTGCTATACCACATCACATGCACATGCAAACCCTCCTGCAAAACCAAGTTATACGCCTCTAATCGGTTCATGCAAAAACTTGTTTTACGTGGCTTCTAAGGTTTCGAAACAAACCGAAGCTACCAACTTCCATCATCAAGTATGATTATTCAAGTCGCTAGATTAACTTCACGGGATGTATGAAACACGAGATAATAAAATCTCGAGCCCCATACTGAACTTCGTCATACGCATGACCCCCGTGCAGATCATATCTGCATTGCCCTTTCGTCTGCGAAACATCCATCTTTCTTTGACTAAAGTGGAACCCAAAGAACTGTTAGCACTTCGTTGATTTGTCAATCAGCATACTCAGGAGCAGCATGAAAGGATCGCGGATTGCCAGAACTTTGTCAGATTCCACAATGCTGTCAAGATCAGGACTACGCAAATTCGAGGGAAGCAACAAGAACATCGGGTAACAGATTTCATCTGCTACCCGCACAAATAATTTTCAGTAATAGAACTCATCTACTACCTAATTATATTGTGCAACACCCATACATCTCCATGTATTCTAGATCGCAACCTGCATCTACGCATAGCACGGCTCATGATGCCACTGTAGGGTAACGCAGCAGAAAACAAAAAAATTTCGACCTACGCACCAGCCCAGGACCACTATGGAGACTGCATACAAGGTTTTGATCTTTTTCGTTACCGACTCGTAGCGCAGCGGAAGTAGAGTCGATGACGATCGTCGGTGCAGATCCCCGCAGCTAGGATTTACAACCTCCCAACCACGAGGATGTACTCCTTCATCCGCCACCCGGACAGCCCTCCGGGAGGCGGTCAGACAGTCCCCCGGACGGTGTCGCGGACAGCCCTTCGGGAGGACTCACAGAACTCGGACCGTCACTTGGACAGCCCTTCGGGAGGCACTCACGAACAGCCCCACGGGCACTAAGATCGAAACTACGACCTCTCTACAGAGTTGCCCACATACGGTGTCATCTATCCGGCAGGGCTTCGCCATCCAGAACTAGTTCCCACCAGAACCCAGACAGCCTTTCGGCACTACGAAACTATTTCGTGGGAGGGAGGGAGAATGCCAGATCATGCATGGCTTGTGTGAGAGAGTTGGAGTGGGGATGGAGAGCTCCTCTCCACCTCCTTTTATAGTGGTGGAAGGGGTGGAGGGGGGCTGAAAATTTCAGCCCACATGAGGGGGCCCCTCCCCAAAAACATGCACCCACCAAAGGTGGGGAGATGTCCCATGGGGGGTCCCCCCAACATCCATGGCGCCACCACCATGGGGGCTGCCACCTCCTCCCAACATGTTCCACCATTGTGGGGGCTGCCCCCCACCATGGGGGGCCCCCACCACCTTGTCCACCAACAAGGGGGCTGCCCCCAAAGCCCCCCCCCCCCCAAAACAGCCCCAAAAACAGCCCCCACGAACCGTGGGATCTTGTCCCCTCTCGCTGGGACAAGATGTTTCCCGCGTGTAATTTCCAGAAAAATTCCCGAAGGTCCCTGAACATTTCCGGTACCCTCTAAAATTATCCGGACATGCTTCGGAACATTTCCAGTATGGTGGTTTAATTTAAAACCATCTTCGTTTACCCGGTAAACAATTCCGGCAGCTCCGAAAACTTTTTTCGGTTTTTTCTCCAAAAAAAATTCCAGAAGTTACCAGACCAATCTGTCAACCTCCAAAACATTCCCGGTGCTTGCCGAAACCTTTTTGGATCAATGGTTTTATCCGAAACAACTTTTCGGTTTTACCAAAACTTTTTCGGTGTTCTCTTTGGAACTTTTCCGTTGTCTCTGAAACCTTTCCAGTGACTTTCTCTCGGACTCCCTGTCTAGTATTCAGCAGATAAATGACCCTTAAGCGTGTGACCCTATAGGTTCGGTGAAGTATAGACATGACACGGAACCCCTTCCGATCAATGATCTACATCGGAGCCGTGGACACCCATATTGACCCCTATACCCACACGAATGAATATTCGAGTGAACCTCCAGTTGCCGTGTGCTATTCCTGTTGCTTCACGATATGTTACAAATACCCGAGGTGAGACATGTTGGCATTCCCGTGGATCAACAACTTGTCCACTATGCTAATTACCTCGTTACCGGTATTGTTCTCTTTTCTCGTTACCGTGTTCCGGCATCCCCGTGATCAAATCACAAAGTGTCTGGCCATACGATGATGGATACCGTAACACTGAGAGGGCCCAGAGATATCTCTCCATCGCCGGAGGAGCAAATCCCAATCTTGAGCTATCAAGTTACTTGACATACTTTTCCATGAACCCGTAAGCCGCCGTAATAGCCACCCATTTACGGATGACGTTTAACAAACCCCAAAGTTCATGAAGCAAGCATGAAGAAACTCGATACTCTCATGGTCTAAGGAATCATGCAAACGTTAACCATCTCTGTGTTATTAACCATTAACTTGTGACGAATGAATCTCATAGCATAACATCAATCGGGTCGATTCAACACAAATGTTCTTATAACATTGTGCCCTCAAAGTTGCTGGCATAGACATGCCCATGATCAGGAAAACAGAACCATCATGCAACACTTGAGCCAGTCATAGAGGCTTGACTAGGAATACATTTTATCGTTTATTATCCCACACGTGCATATGAGTCTTCCTCCAAGCCTCGTTTTATTGCAGACCCGAGAACCATAGCAGTTATAGCATGGAACATAAACCTAATTATGAACAGGGAGATAATTAATAACATTTATTATTGCCTCTAGGGCATATCTCCTACAGTGACTACGTCACCAAGAATCACTTCTTCATCGTGCAACAAGCTCTACAACAAGAGAGTGTTGCTTTGAGTGATCGCATCGAGCAACTCGCCACTGACCTACGAGAATCGGAAGCACGACAATGGGAATATTTGGACGCCAAGCTCTCCAAACAAATGGATGAATTCCGCAACATGATCGTGAGCCGCGCATCTTCCTCAACCTCTTCACCAAGACAACGCCACTCAAGTCACCACTCGTCGTCATATTCTTCTTCCGATGCGAGTCCCCCTCGACGTGACGACACTCAAGACCGCCCAGCACAAGAAAATCCATTCCATGGCAATGGCCTCCAAGACCGAGTTAGAGCACGTGAGCAGGCGTGACGACAAGAACGAGAAGCCATGGATCAAGAGTAACTACCGCCACATCGTCCACGTCAACCATCTCAAGATGGCGATGCAATCCGGCAAGAGCAACAAAGCCGTAAAGCTCAAGCTCAAGCGGCTCAAGATGCACTCCTGGAGTCCACTCGAGCCTTTGCCCAACGCAACCGTCAAGTACGTCAGCAAGAGGAAGCCCTTCGTCAAGCACGATAAGAAGAAGCCGCTCGATGTGAAGAACAACAAGAAAGGCGAAACTGGGCACATAGGCCTCGCCCTCCTCCATGCCAAGAGCGACAACAAGCGGATCGAGTACTTGAAGAACCTCTTCCACGACAAGAGCGACATCACAACCGTCACTATGATGAATAACTCCGCTATGGCAAGCTCAAGTTCACCATGCCCAAGTTCTTCGGAAGCAATGATCGCGAGGAGTACCTCTCATGGGCATTGAAAGTCGACAAGATATTCCGTCTTCACAACCACGATGAGGAAAAGAAGATCACCATGGCATCTCTCGAGTTTCAAGACTACGTCCTCATTTGGTGGGAACAAGTGATTGAGCGATGTCGCGAGAAGGACGAGCCACCCATCGTGACTTGGACACAAATGAAGGATGTCATGAGAGCTCGCTTCGTGCCTACATACTACACCCGCGATCTCTTTAAGAAGTTGCAACTCCTCAAGCAAGGCACGAAGACGGTGGAAGAATACAATGAAGATTGCCATGATAAGAGCCAATGTCAAAGAGGATGATGAGCAAACAATGGCACGCTTCTTGAACGGCCTCAACCACCCAATAAGGAAAATTGTCGATTTCCATCCCTACTCCAACCTTCTCGAGCTAGTTCATCAAGCGACCAAGGCGGAACGACAAGTGCAAGAAGACTTCAAATATGCCAAGTACTCATCCAAGACCTATGACTCATACACTCAAGCTACCTCTACTACGACTTCGACACCTCCTACCTCGACTAGAGCATCACCAAGTACCGACGACAAGTCAAGTTCCAAACAAACGACGCCTTCCTCGACTCGTCCTCTGGCAACCAACAACAAGAACAAGACCTCTTCTTCATCAGCACCACCGGACGATCCCGTCAAGACAAGTTCTCTCAAGTGCTTCACATGTGGTGGCCGTGGACACAAGCCTTTCCAATGCATCAACAAGCGAACCATGATCGCCAATGATGATGGCATGTACGACTCCATGAGTGAAGACGAGATAGAAGCTCTCGAGCACATCGCCATGCACCGTCAAGTGAACAAAGAAGAAGATGCTCAAGTCTATTGTGACAATGATTCAAGTCCCGCTCTCGTGGTCTCCAAGGTCTTGACACTTCAACACCAACAATATGAAGACCAAAGGTGTCACATCTTCCACACCAAGGCCGGCATCAACGGGCGCTTCGTGAAAGTCACCGTCGACGGAGGAAGTTGCCACAACTTGGCAAGTGACGAGCTATGTTCCAAGCTACAATTGGTCAAGAAAAAGCATCCTCGCCCCTACAAGGTCCAATGGCTAAGTTACTCCGGCACCATTCAAGTGGAGCACACCGTGCATGTTTCTTTCAAGATCGGCGCCTACGAGGACACCATTGAGTGTGACGTGGTTCCCATGTCCGTGTGCCATCTTCTCTTGGGAAGACCTTGGCAATTCGACCGCGGCGTCATACACAAAGGGAGAACAAACCACTATAGCTTCAAGATGAAGGGAACGGAGTACGTGCTACGACCTCTGTCACCAAGCCAAGTGATCACCGACAAGCAAGCATCCACCCATCGTGGAGAGACTAGTGAGAGAGTGAACCACCACAAAGAGAGTAAGCGCCACAAGCCCAAATTAAGTGACTCTTCGCCAAGAGAGAAAAACTTGGTCCTCCTAGCCACAAAAAGAGAGATGAGAGAAGTGTGTGAGAACCCATCGAATGTCATCCACTATGTCCTAGTGTGCAAAGATGAGGTGGCAAAGACTAACACTCCTAATCCTCTTCCTCTAGTGTTGTCTGATTTGGTGCAGGAATTCGTGGATGTCTTTCCCGATGAGCTACCTCCCGGTCTTCCTCCTCTACGTGGCATCGAACATCGGATCGACCTCATCCCTGGTGCACCTCTTCCTAACAAGGCACCATACCGCGTCAACCCTGAAGAAACCAAAGAAATACAAAGGCAAGTCCAACATCTCATAGACCATGGACATGTGCGTGAAAGTTTGAGTCCTTGTGTCGTACTGGTCATTCTTGTGCCAAAAAGAGATGGTAGCTTTCGCATGTGTTCCGATTGTAGACCCATCAAAGCTATCACAGTTCGATATAGGCATCCCATTCCACGCCTTGATGATATGCTAGATGAGCTTAGCGGTGCCACTATTTTCTCAAAAATTGATCTTAAAAGTGGTTGTTATCAAATCCGCATACAAGAAGGGGATGAATGGAAAACCGTTTTCAAAACAAAATTTGGTTTGTATGAGTGGTTAGTTATGCCTATGGGGTTATCCGAAGCACCCGGTACTTTCATGCGTGTTATGCATTATGTGCTTCGTCCTTACATTGGTGTGTTTGTTGTGGTCTACTTTGACGACATCCTTGTGTTTAGCAAATCCCTCAAAGAGCATGTAAATCATCTTAGAGCCATTTTGCAAACTCTTAGAAAAGAGCGACTTTATGCTAATATGGAAAAATGCACATTTGGCGTTGACAAGATTGTTTTCTTGGGCTTCGTTGTGTCTTCAAAGGGTGTTCATGTAGATGAGTCTAAAATTGAAGCAATTAAAACTTGGCCACAACCCACTAATTTGCAACAAGTGCGTAGTTTCCTTGGTCTAGTAGGTTTTTATCGTCGCTTTGTGAAAGACTTTGGCACTATTGCAGCGCAGTTACATGCTTTGAGTAAAAAGAATGCACCCTTCGTTTGGGGACCCTTGCAATCTACCGCATTTGATGAGCTCAAATCTTTGCTTACACATGCCCCAATTCTTGCATTGCCTAATTTCAACAAAACTTTTGAGGTTCATTGTGATGCTAGTGGTAATGGAATTGGTGGAGTTTTGATGCAAGAAAAGCGACCCACTGCATACTTTAGTGAAAAAATTTCTGGTGCTCAACTTAACTATCCTATATATGACAAAGAATTATATGCTTTAGTGCGAGTATTGCATGTTTGGGAGCATTATCTTCGCCCACATGAATTTGTCATACATACCGATCATGAGACACTTAAGTACCTAAAAGGTCAAACCAAGTTGAATAAACGGCATGCTAAATGTAGTGAATTTATTGAATCTTTTCCTTATGTGATCAAGTACATTAAGGGTAAAGAAAATGTTGTGGCGGACGCTCTTTCCCACAAATGCATGTTAGTTACTCAACTTGAATTGAATGTGATAGGCTTTGAGAGTGTTAAAGATCTTTATGCCAACGATCCTTCCTTTGCGATTCCTTATGCAAAATGTCTTGCTCACACTTGTTGGGACAAATATTATCTCAAGAATGGCTACCTTATGCGCGCTAACAAACTTTGTATACCCGAGTCTTCTCTTTGTTTGTTGCTTTTGCAAGAGGCTCACGGAGGTGGACTTATGGGACATTTTGGACGCGACAAGACCTTTGCCACACTCTCCAACAAGTACTTTTGTCCAAAGATGTTCCGTGACGTCGCGCGCTTCACCAACCGATGCTCTACATGCCGCAAAGCTAAGTCAAAAGCTCAATCTCATGGTTTACATATGCCACTTGCAATTCCATATCAACCATGGGAAGATATTAGTATGGATTTTGTGCTTGGTTTGCCTAGGACTCAAAATGGAAAGGATTCCATATTTGTTGTTGTGGACCAATTCTCAAAAATGGCTCATTTCATCCCATGCAATAAGATAGACGATGCTTCACATGTTGCAAATCTTTTTTGTAGGGAAATCTTAAGGCTACATGGAGTGCCAAGGACCATTGTGTCGGACCACGATGTCAAGTTCCTAAGCTACTTTTGGAAGATGATATGCGCCAAGCTCGGCATCAAGCTTCTATTCTCCACGGCATATCATCCACAAACCGATGGCCAAACCGAAGTTACCAACCGGACACTATCTACTCTCCTACACGTGCTGATAAAGAAGAACATCAAGGAGTGGGAGGAGTGCTTACTCATCGCCGAGTACGCCTACAATCGAGCTCGACATTCTACTACCGACAAGTCCCCCTTCGAGGTTGTCTACGGCTTCAACCCTTTGTCCCCATTGGACATTCTACCTCTTCCGCTCCAAGAACGCGCAAACATGGATGCAAGTGCAAGGGCAAGATTTCTCAAGATGATGCATGAAGATACAAGGGCAACGATCAAGCGTCAAGTACATCGCATCACCACCAAGCTCAACATCAACAAGACACCAATGGTGTTCCAACCGAGAGATCTCGTATGGCTTCATCTTCGCAAGGACCGCTTCCCCAACGAACGCAAGTCAAAGCTACTACCACGAGCTGACGAACCCTTCAAGGTGCTAGCACGCTAAAATGACAACGCCTACAAGATTGACATCCCACGCGACAAGTACAATGTAAGCGACATCTTCAACATCAAAGACTTGGCCAAGTACCATGGTGATGAAGATCACGATCCGTGGACGGATCTCTCCCAAGGGGGGGAGGAGATGATGCGGAGCATCCTTCCATCATCCCCATGGACTGTACACCAACACATCAAGCCCCACGTGGACCCATGACGAGAGCTCAAGCACGGGCAATGGAAACCGAGGTGAACTCCTTCCTACTTGACATGCATATGGACACAAACGGGACTTGGGTGCTACCTCATCAAAATGCATTGTGTGTACTTAGGTACGAAGAGGAACACTCTCGGGCAGCTAAGGAGCATCACCAAGGAGTAGGAGAACCACACCAAGCTCACACGAAGGAAGGAGAAGACAAACAGCAGCTAGACAGGAAGTCCCAGGCGACCCCGTGCGCACGGGATACCGAGACCCCGTGCCCACGGGCTACACAGGGAGCTACGGCTGTAGCACCCCGTGCGCACGGGCGTGTACCGTGCGCACGAGACCCGCGTGCGCACGGGCCCTCTAGGATGGCTGGCTGAGAGGGCTGTTGGGCCTCCACTTCGCATCCACTTCGTCTCCTACCTACCCAAGCCTATATATTTTGTACCTAGGGTTATGTTTAGGGTTACACTACTAGGGAAAAACCTAGCAGTAGCGCGGGATTTTGGCCTATCAGTAGCGCGTGGAGCTGCGCTACTGATACGGCGCTACAGCTAAAGGTTAGCAGTAGCGCGGGCTTAAACAAGCTACTGCTATACGTACTTAGTAGTAGCGCGTTTTGCAGAAAGCGCTACTGGTAAGTACTAGCAGCGCGCCTTTGTGCCTGCGCTACTACTATTATTGCGTATTCTATTTCTTTTTCATTTTATGTCGTATTCATACACCATTATACAAGTTTTCATACAGTAGCAATTTAGAGATTTTTTTTACATCATAATGAGTTATTACATCACTGGGTGAAAGAACCGTGGATTAGTTTCAAGTGGATGGATCACTTGAAACTAATCCACGGTTCTTTCACCCAATGATATAATAAATCATCATCATCATATCATTAACAACTTATCATCATAATACATCATTGTCATATAACAACTCCTCATGATCATCATTGTCATATAACAATTCCTCATTGTCATATAACAACTCCTCATGATCATCATCATCAACTCTAGCTAACATATTGTAGCACATAATAACACATTGTACCTAGGACCTACTCCTCTTTTATAGGACCTACTACCTTCTCTTAGGTAAAATAGCATAAAACAAGATAGGCCCCGACTCTCCATTATGGAGAATGGAGATTATCATGTCTCCAATTCTTGCGCTTCGCACAATGTTGCTTCCAAGTAGCTCCCTACGAGTGACCATACATTTTTTCCAATCTTTGATTGTCATGTCTTCATCGGTTTTAGAAATCCGATATGAACAACAGTGATGCGTAGGATGACCTGGCCGTAAGCTCATAACATCAAGGCGACCTTTCGGAAACATCAGATGAGGCACACAATCCTTCGGGATTTTCTGTTGAAAAACATAGTAATAACTTCGTAGTTAGCAATGTAGTTTAGTTTTAGAAGAATTTATGCAAAAGATGCTTGGATGTTGTAATAGTAAAAAATCTTACCATGACATCTCCATGGATGTTACCATAGTTCAACACGTGCACTAGTGGCACGTATTGACCATAATGTGCAGGAGTTTGATAATAGATATTGTAATTCTCAAGATCATTAATAAATGAGATCAGATGATCTTTCTCCCGATAAGTTAATTCTGCGCCATCGGTGTAGTAGGTTCTGTCTACCATCTTCAGCACATTCTTTGAAGAATGAAAATAAGCTATCAATGAAAATAAGCTGTCAACTATTTTGAAATAAACAATATAAATTACTTAATAACTATGTTTGAGAAACTCACATAGCGGTAGAATTGGAAGCGTATCAACAAGGACCCAAATGTCCATATTATCTTCGTCAGGATCACCAAGATCCAAGGTGACAAGCATACCCTCATGAAAATCATACATCTTGCAAAGTGCTTCCCAATTCAGGCAACCAAAATGGGATACGCTCTCAGAATTGTAAAGATTTACAGCAAAATCTATACCATGATGGGTCCTTAGGTGAACTATCTTTGTTTCCATACTTTCATGATCTTCAAAATTCATCCTCTCCAAGACATAGCGTCTTGCATGGCATGGGATAAGCTAGTCGAATTGTAAAAGACGAAAATTACACGTTGAAGAAGCAGAAGTCGTGCTTAATTACGAAAAAACACTTGTCATCATTGCGTACCGTTTCAACATCGAAGGTCTCCTGGAGTTTAATACTGAAGCGCCGACCTTGCACCAGGTGAGGCCTGTCGCACATACCCCGGTCATCGCCGCACCAGTCGCACTCCAGGAGCCTATCGTCGTCGTACGACATTTCCTATGTTCATAATTCAAAGATTAAACTTCTAAAATTAAATATATGTACTACAAAAACTAAATTAGATCATTATTATTCATCACGGGTTGACTATCGGTCTGTCGAGTATTTTCTTGCAAACTCTCAGCTCACGTGGTGTATATATTCGACCGTCGGTGATGGTAGCTCCTCCCTTCGTTCCCGAGTGCATTACACCAATTTGTCTAGCACACGGGAACGAAGGAGAAGCTACCCCCACGACAACGGTCGGGATTCTTCTTCTCTCATATATGGTGGAGACTCTCCCTCACTGATTTTTTGACTGTCATGTATGGAGCCCCGACAGACATAAAGTCAACTCAAAATGTCGTTTAATTCTCTTTCTAGCAAATCCGGGGCACTCGATATTTCCTACATATTCTAGCACAAGTCATGCTTAAATTCACGGGAAAATCCGGCATGACCTTTGCTAAAATAGGACATATCGAGCGCCTGAAATTTGCCGGAACGGAAATGAATCAACACTCCGGCAAAACATAGGCCACTCGGATTTTCCCTGCAATACAAAGATGTCCATACACATACAATGATGCTTAAACTGGTGCTCATTGCATTTCAATGGTTCAATATTGACAAAAACATTTCAATATATCTTATAACCCGAACATTTCATTTGGTTAAGAAGCATAACTAAATACCCTAGTTCTACTCTATTCAACACCAAGGAGTAGAGAAGGAGGAGGTGGACTTTTAGCTCACCGAATCGGGTGTAGAGAAAGTAGAGGTAGCTCGGATGACAATCACTCCAAGGAGACACGACTCTACAAAGCCTGCATATTCCACCGAGTAAAATTTTAGATCATCAAATCTCATATAGCATTCTTTGATGACAAAGTGATAATGACATAAATTCAACTAGTTCAACTAAGCACTTACTAAAAATAAACTAGTTCTATTAATTTTCTTACTAAAAATAAACTAGTTCTATAGTAAAATTTTAATTAGATCATCAAATCTCATATACCTAAATTTTCTTACTAAAAATAAACTAGTTCTATTAATTCAACTAGTTCAACTAAGCACTTACTATAAATAAAAATAATTAATTTTCTTACTAAAAACAGTAAAAAAAACTACATTATACAAGAACAATAAAAAACAGTTTAGGGTTTAGGAGAGATGGAGGGAGGAGGAGGAGGGAGGAGGGAGGAGGAGGGGGAGAAGGGCGGTGGGAGGAGGGAGGAGGGGGTGGGAGGAGGGAGGAGGAGAGGAGGAGGGGGAGGAGGGCTGCCGGCGGAGGGCTTGGCCAGAGGAGGAGGGAGGAGGGAGGAGGGGGCGGCCGAAGGAGGAGGGAGGGGCGCGGTAGGAAGGAGGGAGGAGAGAGTAGGAGGAGGGAGGAGGAGGGATGGAGGGACTACCTCAGTGGAGGAGGAGCAGGAGCGTCGGCGTCGGCGGGCGACGACGGTGGTCGGGGAACGGCGGCGGCGGCGGACGACTGGGGGTGCGGGGGAGCGAGAGTGGAGAGGGAGAGTGGGGGCGGCCGGTTGGGGAAGATAGTATTGAACTTAGCAGTAGCGCGGGTTGGCGAAAAGCGCTGCTGCTAAGTTCAATAGCAGTAGCGCATTTACCAAACCGGCGCTACTACTATACCTAGTCTGGCGGCAACGTCGTGGCAATTGTAGTAGTAGCGCGGTGTTTTGCTAACGCGCTACTGCTACGTGGGTAGCAGTAGCACGGTTTGTTTCCACTCGCTACTGCTAAGTAGCAGTAGCGCCTTATTTTAAACCGCGCTGCTGGTAAGATTCTGTGTATAAGGTTTTCCCTAGTAGTGTTAGCAAAGACATATATGAGATATTTGAGAGCTTTGCTCCTTCTACCCCCTCCATTGGAGATCAAGGCCTCTTAGGAGAGGATCCACTTGTGCATTTCAAGACCTCCTCTTGGGGAAGACTACCATCATCAATACCTCATCTCTTAGGAGTGGGAAGAACTCTACCTAGTGCTTTTTTCCTTTGATTGTGTTTGTAATCTTGTGGATCTTGTGTTTGCTATTCTAGTGGATGTGTGATTGGGTATTGTTGGAGTGAATTCATCTTTGTGTTCTTGGTGTTCATCCCCTTTCCCCCTCCAAGTGTGAAAAGATCTCCATCTAGGGTTCCACCCTACAACACATACCTAATTCAATCTCATTACCGGCAAGTCTCTTTACTTGTTCCGTAATACAAAATCCCGTGACTAAACTCATTAGTCACGTGCTTGCAAGCTTCTTGTGATGTTGTATTACCGAGAGGGCCCAGCGACAAATCCCAGTCTTGATCCATGCCAACCCAACAAACACCTTCGGAGATACCTGTAGAGCATCTTTATGATCACCCAGTTACGAAGTGACGTTTGATAGCACACAAGGTATTCCTCCGGTATCCGGGAGCTGCATGATCTCATGGTCGAAGGAACCGATACTTGACATGAAGAAAATGATAGCTATAAACTTGATACGATCATATGCTACGCTTATAGTTCGAGTCTTGTCTATCACATCATTCTCCTAATGATGTGATCCTGTTATCAAATGACAACTCATGTCTATGGCTAGGAAAACATAGCCATCTTTGATCAACGAGCTAGTCCGGTAAAGGCTCACTAGGGACATGTTGTTGTCTATGCATCCACACATGTATTTGAGTTTTCAATCAATACAATTATAGCATGGATAATAAACGATTATCATGAACAAGGAAATATAATAATAACCACTTTATTATTGCCTCTAGGGCATATTTCCAACAGTCCCGGTTGCGAGTCGGGGAGACATAGTTGCCGGTGAAAACCGAGCCGACGGCGGGCGATGGCGGTGTTCTACGCCGTTATCTTGATGAAGGCATCGTCGTGTAACTACTGTCGACCCACTCGTACTACTCCGAGGGAAACCCTAGAATCTGATCTTCCAGATCGGACGATGACGACATTACGGTGTCGTTTCTCTCTTGGGAGCATCGTTTGTGGAGCAGCGCTGGAAGACAAAGGCAGGAGGTGGAGCGCCTTCGTCTTGCACGGAGCTTCGGTGGAGATGTCAAGTCATGTCTGGCCGACAGGTGCTACGCTGTGTCATGCCTGTTCGGCAGGTGCTACGCACGACAGATTTTCCAAAGACTTCAAGCTGTGTCGGCTGGTGGTACTTGGCGGCATGGTGCTGCGGTGTACCGGCGGCGACCACGACGTGCTCAACAGTTTGCGCGTAGGGAGGTTGTGTCGTTGGGCGTCGTGGTGACGTCGACGGATGACCGGACTGGCAAGGATGCTGCGGATCTCTTTCCTGAAGATGGGTCAGCGGTTCGGTGAGGATGACGGCTTCTAAAACGTGTGCATGTGATGTACGCTTTAGGTTTGCTGCACCGGCTGTAGGTTCCGATACGTTATGTGGATGGATCGGCGGCGACGACACCGGTTTTAGATATGGGGAGTGAGAGCACTCCATATTATCGAGTTTGTAGGTGTGAGTGGTGGTTTCGGGTGGCTTGATGTATGTTCTTGTCAGAACTTTATTGAATAATTAATAAAGATGGCTGTATGCATCGACTGATGCAAAGGCCGGCGGTTTGAACCTCCTTTTCCAAAAATAAATAAATATAGCCAAACACTTCCCCTACACAATAACATACACAATTTATATACTAATAATAAATAATACACATAATTTGGAAACTCCACGACAAGATAGTGGAGACCATGGAAGATAACCACGGTAGTGGTAGATTGGTACTCGAATATTACAAACATTTTTTAAGGTGGATGGCAGAGAAACTATCTGTACAGTTTCGCTGTCAAAGCCCAATTTCTGAAGAAGTAAGACTATCCATAAGTTGCTTGCAATAAAGTAGGCTCTTTTTCTTGTACCAAGATCCATGGAGTTTTTCATCGGTGAATCATTTTATTTCTCCCTCGGGATTATCTGGATGTGATAGCCCTTTGGAAACACGATCTCCGATATGCGTTGTACTTCACCACCTTTTATCTCCTTCCATCTGCCCAAGAGTTGGCAGTGAGGGAACAAAATTTGTTCAGACAGTTCAGTGTAGTCATATGAATTCCGAGTACTGAGAACGTAGCTTTTTTTGTACACGACAGTTACCTGTACTTTGTCACCAAGGTGTGAAGGAAGAGTGCGATCTGAATCCTGCTGAACTCTGCTCCCACACAGAGCCTTATGCCCCCTCCGAATGGCATGAAGTTCTTCATCAGGGTGCTCTTCTTCGACTCATCCTGCAGATTTCCATTAGTTCATTTATGTTTCTAAGAAAAGATTTGTTCATTTATGCGTCAGGGGGATAGTGGTCGAGGAATTATGTCATTGTTACCGACCTGCCACCTCCATGGGTTAAATGCCAGCGGATCTTCGAACAATTCTGGGTTCAGATGGACAGCCATGGGGCTGATCATCACCAGCCAGCTGGCAGGAATCGTGTAGCCTGCGTCAGGGAAGAATTGTTGGTTCAATAACTAGCACAATTTGACGCACTGCAAAAAAATACGAATTTTGGGAAGATGATGAGTTGGCTAAGCTAAGAGTACCTTTCACTTGCACGTCCGTTAGTGTTTTCCTGAATATTCCAGGGGGCACGTTACTGACGCGAGCTATCTCATTCGTAACCTGCAGAGAACGTTGGCTTGAGTGCAGTGTGCATGGTGAGGCTGTTCTATGCCCCAACTTGTAATAAGTCAGTCTAGTTATTGTTCTAAGACTAAGCCTAATTAGTTGCTAATTAGTGAATTCAGGGTAGTAATAATGAACTAAAAACCTGAGCAGTGAATGTCATGGACTTGTACTCTTCCCATGTGGTCCCGGACCTTCCATCTTCTCTTTTCTTCAGAATTGCTTCATGCTCATCCTGCAAGAAGGCACACTTTTTAATCTTATCTGCAGCTACTGTCTTTGTTCTTTTAACCATTCAAATCTAACGTAGTTAGAGTTACTGGCAATGTACTAGCAAAAATTGACCAAATTTACACGAGTAGTTGCAGCAAAATCACGCAGTAAAAACCACTTGTAGGAGTAAATAAGCTCTTAAGGCATAACCTTGAGTGACTCCACTACATTGGGGTGGCCGCTGAGGAACTTCATAGCGACCGTGAGCGAGGACGATACCGTCGCAAAGTTGGCGAACAAGAGGGCGGCCATCAAATCTACAGCAAATTTCTCGTCTATCACCCCCCTTCCACTCTGTAGCTCGTCGACCACCTCGTCGAGGAAATCACCATGTCCCTTTTCAGGTGTGCCGAGCCTTTCCTTCAGTAGGTCCTTGAGTACTTTCTGCACGTTTTTCCTTCCCTAAACAAAAGATCGTACCATGTGCGTTAAGCTTAACTTTATTTGCATCCTGTCTTTGTGGAATTTTGCTTAAAAGTTCTTTGTGAAGCCCAACACACTCGTGCGATCTGTTTGACCATATGTATATAATATAAGTATGAGAAGTGCTTCGGTACACCCCCCCTCACAAAACGTATAAAGGGTAGTATGGACTTTTCACAAATTGTATTCACTTTCCTATGTAGAACGTATATACGCTGTAGGTTCGTATAATACCCGGCGAACAGCCCTCCCTCATGGGCTCAGCCCATTTACGTTTTTTAGTTTTAATCGTCAAAAAATGGATGTCCTCGGCTAGATTCGAACCACAGCCCTCACGCACTATGTGTAACCGCACAAACCAGCTATGACAGCATATCTGATTTGGCTTCTAGCCTTGTTTTATTCTTCTTGTGCGGGAGGCATAACGCCAAGAAAAAAACACAGCACCTTCACTCTTTAGTTTATGTTTCTTTTTTTTTGCACGGTTTTCAATAGGGTTTCTAGTTTTCCTGTTTTGTTCATAAAATACTAACATTTGTATTTTTAAAAATTGTACATAAATTTCAAAACAAATATTCATGCCTTTCAAACTTGCTCAGAATGTCAAAATACGAACAGTTTTTAAAAAAATAACAAAATTTTGAACACAAACATTTTTTTAAAAAACAGTAAAAATTTGGAATTCTAGAAAAATATGAACAAAATTTGAATTCTGAAAAAATTAAATATATGAGAAATAGAAACAATAAACATAATAAACGAAAAGTCAAAGAAGACAAAAAAATAAAGACGAGAGAAGATAAAAAGAAAAAGAAAAACACGGTTCACGACCTCCGAGAAGGTCCCAAAACAGGAAAAAAATGGCTGGGAAGCTGAGGTTCCCAAAACCGAGAAAACTATTTGCAAATTTCCTTAGTGAACTTTTTTTTATTTTTTTGTGAAAATTTTCAAATCCATGAATATTTTAAAATAATTGATGATCTTTTTTAAATCCGCGACTCTTGGACCGGCCCAACACGCGCCCGACGAGAGCAATGTCGTCGCCTAGTTGGGCCAAGGCCTAAGCGTTTTATTTTCTTTTCTATTTTTTTCATTTGATTTCTTATTTTGTTAATTCATTTTTCTCTTTTTTTAATAACAAAATACAAGTTTTGACTAACTTTTTAAATTAATGATTTTAAATTCTTTTTTTATAAAATATTTATTAAATGCTTTTTAAAAAACACTTACTGTTTTCAATTTTATCCCTTTGTATTTATTAGTTGGGGTCATTTCAAGGATGTCCAAAAAACACCATGTTCAACGGAGATTATTGGTAAGGTCAGAACGGTTCGTCTGAGAGACGTTATTTTTTAACATCTTTGAAATGGCCCCAATTTCCCCAGCAAAAAAGACGAAGAAATGGACCCGATTTTTTTCATGGCCTGCCTTTTACGAGCAATTCAAGGCACCATGCCAAGTTGATTTGGTTTTCGACAAATTCTGCATTTTCTGGAGTTTCCTTAGTAAATGAAGACCGATAAAATGGTCGAACATGTCGCAACTTGCATACGATGTCGAAAATTGTTTAACCTAGCATGGTTGCCTACCATGGTCATGCCCATCCGGGTGCACCCTCCATTGAACATGGTCTAGTTTTGAACATTCTTAAAATGACCCCAACTTTTGCATGCAGGGGGGCATGCCCGTGGTAAGGATCCATGCCAGGTTTGAACGATTTCCGACAAAATATGCAAGTTGCGACACGTCCGGCCATTTATCTACCTTTTTTAACCGAGAATACCCCAGAAAAGTCAAATTTGTCGAAACCAAAACAACTTGGCATGGTGCGTTTAATCGGTAATATAAGATCATGGAAAGATTTGGGGTGAGTTAATGGATGCCGCAAAAACATGCTCTCAAATGGACCCTTCTCGCCTACCCGAACACTCTCTGTTGAACATGATCTATTTTTGGACATGCATGAAATCACCCCAACCTTTTCCAGTAGGCGGGCATGCCCATGGTTGGCATCCATGCCAGGTTTGAATGAATTTCCCACACCGTATGCATGTTGTGTCACGTCCGGCCATTTATCAGCTTGTTTTCACCGAGAAAACTCTAGAAAATAGAAAAATTATCGAGAACTTAAACAACTTGACATGGTGCCTTGATTTGATCATAGAAGGAGGTGGAAAAAATCAGGCCTTCCGAAGGATGTTGAGAAACAACGTACCCTCAGGTAGAGCCTTCTGGCCAACCTGAACACCCTTCATTGAACATGGTCTACTTTTGGACATTCTTAAAATGACCCCAACTTTTGCAGGCAGGTGGGCATGACCATGGTAGTCATCCATGCCAGGATTGTACGATTTCTGACACCGTATGCAAGTTGCGACACAGCCGCCCATTATCGAGCTTTTTTACCGAGAAAACTCCGAAAAATGCAAAACTTGTCGAAAACCAAAACAACTTGGCATGGTGCCTTGAATTGGTCATACAAGGCATGAAAAAAATTAGGGCCATTTCAAGCATGTCGGGAAACGACATGCTCTTAGACGGAGCCATCTCGCCTACTCGAACACCTCCGTTGATCATGGTCTAAGTTTTCTTTTTCCATCTTTTGTAGTGCGTCAAATATAACGCTAAAAAGAAAGACTCTGGTTTTCCTTTTCAACCGGGCTGGTTTTTTCTTCGGTTTTTACATGGGTTTCTATATTATTTTGTTTTTCTTTTTCTTTTATTGATTTTGAAAAAAGTTCATCAATAATTCAAATTAAGTTCATTGATTTGGAAAAAAATTAACAAAATTTAAAAAAATCCATTGATTTAGAAACAAAGTTCATCAGTTTATAAAAAAGACCAACAATTTTCAAAAACAAATTGCCAACTTGCGAAATATTTCACGAATTTGTGAAGAAAACTGATCAATTTTTGGGAAAAAAAAGTTCACTGATTTGAAAGAAAAATTCAAGAATTTGAAATTTTGTTGTCATTTTCGAAAAAAAATCACGAATTATAAGAACTTCACGCATTTAAGAAACAAAAAAGAAAAGAAAAAACAAACAGAAAATGTTGCGCTTTTCCAGTGTTGTATTTCAAGTATAAAAAAACTTAGTTAACACATGAGGTCCGGTTGCCTAGCTGGTCATTGCGGCTGTGCTAATTCTTGAAGTACCTAGGTTCGAATCCTGCAGCACACACCTTTTTTTTGCGGTTTCAAAAAAAAAAGAGATGAATGTGCTGAATGGGCCATCCCAGCACTGCAGGGTGTGCACGTCCGTTCATTTACAGCGTATACGTGATTCTCAAAAAAAAAAGTACAGTGTATAGGTGAAGAGTTTATAAAATATGACTATCATGCCCTTACTTATGAAGAGATATGGGCTAATCTGAGCTATCCTTGTGTTTAGGGGGGTGTACCGAAGCAGAAGAGTATAAGTATAGAACATTTTATACCTGTATGGATCCGTAGAATGTTGTCCTAGGGAAAAACAGCGGGAAGGAGACCAATCCCTGGAAGAAGGCATCGAAGTTCTTCCTGAGTTTCCTTGACTTCTCGGGACCGAACCCAATCAGCTTCTTAGGTCAAAGACCATCTGCATGGTAGGTTGGCAAATGCCACTCAGTTTATTATCCCCCCATTCTCAAATACTCCCTCCATTTCTAAATATAAGCCCTTTTTAGAGATTTCAATACAACTACATATAGATGTATATAGACATATTTTAGAGCGTACATTCACTCATTTTGCTTCGTACGTAGTTCATACTAAAATATGTGGAAATTGTAGGATGATAATATTGTTGTGTTGTATTGATGAGACCCTCGTAGGGGTATATATAGAGTACAATATGGGGTGAGACTTGGAGTACAAGACAAGACGTAGTTTGCTTAAACAATCCAATCTCTATCTTCTTATCTCTACACAATTATACTTCTAACAAAATATTTAAAAATGCTTATATTTAGAAACGGAGGGAGTACAAGGCATAAAAATATGGGTCTGACTATATCTCATCTAGATGTGAGATAATATCTCACATCTAAACCATGACATCAGCCGAAATCAGCACATGTCCAGCTCACCATGCCGTTCTCTTGGTTGTTTTTCCTTTTTCTTTTTTGAACCAACACGCCGCACAGCCGGCGTTATGCGACTGGGCCGGCCGACTTCAGAGCGACAAAAAAATGCCGACGCACTGCACATCCATTGAATCGAACTCACACGACCCAACAGTACTGAACAACACCTCCTACCACTACAACCAAAAACTACAGTTGATGATTAGGGACAGGACACTTTCATAACAGCATAGTACAAGCGCGAGATTAGAAAACATTCTTGATATTTTTGAACCTTTTTTGTTTGTAAACAATTTTTAAATGTCGAATATTTTTTAGAACACAAACAATTTTAAAATTTTAAAATTTCTTTTAAAATGTGAATAAACTTTGTAATTCCGATCATTTTCTGAAAAATATGAACCAATTTTGGTATTCAAACAATTTCTTCATGAACAAATTTTGAAAATGTGTACAAATTTTGAAAATCCCCGAACAGTTTTTACAATGCGGACACTTTTGAAAATTCGAACATTTAATGAAAGACACAAATATATTTAGTTTATTTTGATTTTAATCATAAATTTTCAATAAAACTATTTGTTGGTACCATTTAGAATATATTGATATTTGAAAAAAAATCATGCATTTCAAAAGAATGTTTGTGATGTTTAAAAAAATGTATTATACAATGGAAAAAATGCTTCATAGCATCCAAAGAAATGTTCGTGACAATTTTTTTAAACAAACTTCACGCATTTCAAAAAGAATAACAACATTTTCTAGAAAATGTTTATGAAATGTAAAAAAGTGTTCGCGTAATTTTATTAAAAATACCATTAAAAAAATGTTCAACAGGAGTTAAAAAATCTATCCTAAAAATGCTCGGGCATGTATATAAAAAAATATTCATCATGTATTTCTTTTTAAAAATGTTCAGCGTGTCTTATAAAATGTTTCATGCGTAAAAAGAAAAATATACAATGTGTATTACAAAATTCAATGTGTATTTGAAAGAAAATACAACTAGATATGGGTACTGGGTTGGGGGAACGAGTTGCGCGTCAAGAGTGGACATGCAACTATCTCGGGCGTGAGTAGCATGTTCGGGTTGGACATGCAACTGGGTCGGGTAGGTTGCGTGTTGGAGTTGGACATGCAACTAGATAGAGGTCGGGGGCAAGTTGTGTGTTGAGGTTGGACATGCAACTGTGTCGGACGAGTTGCAAGTTAGTTTGGACATCCAACTAGATAGGAATGGGGAGCAACTTGCGTGTCCAGGGTGGACATGCAACTAGGTCATTGAGTTGCATGTTTTAGTTGAACTTGCAACTACTACAAAAAATGGGTTGGGCCCTACAAGTAAAAATCCCTTAGTTGCGAGTCAGGGGTTGACTTGCAATTGGGGCACCTACAAGTAGAAAGTGTGCAACCTTCCCTTCGAAACCCACCCCACACGAATACCCTTAGTTGCAAGTCGATGGTGAATTTGCAACTGGGACAACTACAAGTACAAAAAGCCTAGTTGCGACTCGAGGGTGGATTTGCAGTTGCGAAACTACAACTACAAAAAAGCCCCTGTTCCAAATTGAGGGTAGACTTGAACTAGGGTGACTACACGTACAAAAAAGTCCCAGTTGCGAGTAGAGGGTGGACTTGTAACTATGACAACTACATTACAAAGCCTGGTTGCGATTCGATGGTGGACCTGCAACTGGGGCAAGTACAACTACAAAAAGGAACCCCCAGTTACGAGTCGAGGGCGGACTTGCAACTATGGCAACTACAACTACAAACCCCGAGTCGCGAGTCAACGGTGGACTTGCAACCAGGGAATCTACAACTACAAAGCCTCGAGTTGCGAGTCAACGGTGGATTTGCAAACTGGTGCGCCTACAATTACAAAGCCTCGAGTTGCGAGTTGACGGTGGACTTGCAATTGGGGCAGCTACAAAGTACAAAAGAAAACCAGTTGTGAGTCGAGGGTTGACTTGCAACTAGGGCAAACCCAATTACAAAAAAGTCCCTATTGTGAGTCAAGGGTGGACTTGCAACTGGGGCAACTACAGGTACAAACTCAGTTATGAGTCGATGATAGACTTGCAACTAGGCCAACTACAACTACAAGTCCTCCAACAAAAGGGTGAACTATGAAACTGGGATGAAACCACCTATGGGACCAGCTATGAGTCAAGGGTGGACTTGGAACCGGGATGAGAAACAAAGCACACGCTCAAGTTGCGAGCCGATGATGGGGTTGAAACTCGGATAACTACGATCTCAGTTACGAGTCGATGTGACTTGCAACTGGGACAATTACAAAACTACGAGCCCAGTTGCGAGTCAAGTATCGCCCTGCAACTGGGATGAAACAAACTACGGGCCTAGTTGCGAGTCAAGGGTGGACCTGCAACAGGGATGAAAAACTAAATACATGCCGAGTTGCGAGTCAAGAGTGAACTTGCAACTAGGATGAAACAAATTATGGACCTAGTTGCTAGTTGAGGGTGTACTTGCAACTGGGACAAATTCACAAAACTACGATACGAGTAGACCTCAAAAAAACTACGATACGAGTTGCGACTCGAGGGTGGAATTGCAACTGGGACAACTACATAAAACTACGAAACGAGTTATGATTCACGAGAGTGAGCTTGCAAGTGACAACTATGAAACTACGAGCTTAGTTACGAGTCAAGTATCGACTTGCAACTGGGATGAAACAAGCTATGAGACAACTTGCGAGTCAAGGGTGGACTTGGAACCGGTATGAAAAACAAAACACAAGCTCTAGTTGTGAGCCAATGGTGGACTTGCAACTCGAACAACTACAAGCATAGTTACGAATGGATGGTAGACTTGCAACAAGGACAACTACGGACTATGATCCCAATTGCGAGTGAAGAGTCGACTTGCAACTATGATAAAACAAACTACGGGCCTAATTGCGAGTCAAGGGTGGATTTGCAACCGGGATAAACACAAAACACATGTCGAGTTGCGAGTCAAGGGTGGGATTGCACCTGGGATGAACAAACTACGGGCCTAGTTTCGAGTCAATGGTGTACTTGCAACAGGGACAACTACATAAAACTACGATACAAGATGTGAGTCGAGGGTGGACTTGCAACTGAGACAACTACACAAAAATACGATCGAGTTGTGAGTCAAGAGTGTACTTGCAACTGGTACAACTACAAACTACGAGCTCAGTTGCGAGTTGAGGGTGGACTTGCGATTGGGATGAAACACAAACCACATGCCTGGTTGCAAGTCAAGGATGAGCATGCAACTAGAATGAAACAAATTACGGGCGGCAAGGGTGGACTTGTAACTGGAACAACTACACAAAACTAAAAAGAAATTAGAAAAACAAAAAACAAAATATAAAAAACAAACAAACCGTAACTCAATGGGAGAGAGAGAGAGTGCAATGAGTCATGTTACTCTATACAAAAACTAAACCGCACCCATAACATAGAGTGAGAAAAGCTCCAACCCGCATAAACTGAAAACTGACACAACCCGACAAACAATGCAAGCCATTAAACGGCCCCCAGCGCACGACGAAACATAACCGGCCAACAACGGACGGAAGTCGTGAAACTGGTCGACAACGTGAGGCAGATCAAAATGCTGCACAAAAATTTCAGCAACAAAAGGTCATACATTTAATAATTTATATAAGACATTGCTAAATCTCATCCCAGTGACTCACAACTTATGTGAAACAGTGGCTCGTATACTCACACTTACACAAACACGGAAGACAACGAGAAAAACAGCCACCAGTACGACACGAAAAATACAAAAATGATGAAAAAGCCCCCTCCCTCCCCCGGGTTGCGAGTCGAGGATTGACTTACAACTAGGGCCTTGAGTTGCAAGTCGGGGCTTGACTTGCAACTGGGGTAACTATAACTAAAAAAAACCTAGTTGTGAGTCGAGAGTTGACTTGCAACTGGGGGAAAATACACAAAATTTATGGAAATCCCCCCTCTCTTGGGTTGCGAGTCGAGGGTTGAGTTGCAACTGGGACCTCTAGTTGCAACTCAGGGCTTGACTTGCAACCGGGGCAACTTCAACTACAAAAGGCCCCCAGTTGCAAGTCAAGTGTTGACTTTTGCAAGTGGGGGCAAATAAAAAACTTACGAAAATGCCCACCCCCCGGGTTGCGAGTCGAGTGTTGACTTGCAACTGGGGCCCCTAGTTGCAAGTCGGTGATTGACTTGCAACTGGGAAAACTTTAACTATAAAAAACAGCCCCCCAATGGCGAGTCAAGTGTTGACTCAAGTGGGGCCAAATACAGAACTTACAAAAAAGCCCCCCACCCCTTGTTGCGTGTCGAGGGTTGAATTGCAAATGGGCCTCGAGTTGGAAGTCGGGGCTTGACTTGCAACTGGGCACTACAACTACAAAAAAAATTTGTAGTTGCGAGTCAAGTGTTGACTTTCAAATGGGACAAAAATGGGTCGACCCAGTTGCATATCGAGGGTGGACTTGCAACTAAGACAAAAAAAAGTCGGCACCTCAATTTCATGTCGGGGGTGGAGTTACAACTGGGGACAAAAATTGGGTCGCGCCTCCCCTTGCCTGTGGAGGGTGGACATGCAATTCAGACAAAAAATGGGTTGGGCCCATCAATTGCATGTCAGAGGTGGAGTTGCAACTGGGACAAAAAGGGTTGGGCCCCCGGTTGCGTGTTGAGGGTGGACTTGTTACTATGACAAAAATGTGTTTCAGACCCAATTATGCAAAAAGGGCGGACTTTCAAATGAGACAAAAAGGTGGGCCGTAGTTGCATGTTGGGGTGGAGTTGCAACTGGGGGGTAAATTTGCCCCCGGTAGCGTCTCGAGGGTGGATTTACAAATGGGAGAAAAACAGGCCGGACCTAGTCGGGACAAACACATTTACATGTTAGGAGTGGAGTTGCAATTAGGACAAAAAGGACGGGCCCCAGTTACATATCAAGGACGGACTTGCCAATAAGACAAAAATGGGTCGGACAAGATGCGTATCAAGCGCAAGTCAGATCATGTCTGTTCCGAGCATGTCTCTTCGACACACAACTTGAAAAAGAAATCTAAATAGACAACGACAAGCGACATAGCTTGTCTCTTCCACTTCTACAACTCATGCCGGATGAAATGGGCCACAAGAGCGCGAGAAGAAAAATGTCGGACAAAAAAATAGAAGTGCAACGTGAACGGCTTGACAAGTGGACAAAATAGAACAAGGCGGCATAGGAATACATCGTCCTCAAGATCAAGAATTTGCGTGAAAATTGCAACAACAAGATGCAACAGACAACAACGTAGCTAGATGAGACATTGCTAAATCTCAACTTGATGAAGTTTAAAAGGAACATGAGACATATCAAAATGAACTGCGAAGGCAACGAACGTGATATAGCTCTTTTTGTGTGTCTCTTCCAATTTGACTTTGCGGCCTAGAAACAACGCTGTGAAACGGGCTGCCACCAGTGCGCCGCAATAATGGGCCGACAAAAGTGAAACCAAACAAGCCAACAAAAGGATGCACGACAAACAAATGTTGACCAGGGAGGCGGGGGGTTGAGCGCTTGCACGAAAATTATAGAAACTAAAATTGAACGGTGGCAAATTTGGACGAGAAATCGTTCCATATAAAAAATATTAAGAAATTTAAAAGGTGTTCACGAACTTGAATTCCTTTCCAAATTTTATAAAAATACTCACAAAAAATATTATTCATGATTTTAAAAAACAAGTAAAAAGACAAAATGAAAAGAAAGAAATAAAAAACAGAAAAAGAAAAAACCAAAAGAAAGCCCGGATAGAGAAAATAAAAAAAAGAAAGAAAAAAAAACAAAAAAACAAAGTGGCCCACAGATGTTTTTTATAATAAAAAACATGGCTCATAAGTAATTATTATTTGTTGAGAGAAAGAAGTAATTTCTTTCACAAGAAATCTTTGGTTTTGTGAACGAAGAAGACAAATAGGCCATGGATAGATATGATGGGGAATAGAGAAATCTCATTTGAGTAAATTTGTATCGTCACCTTCTCTCTTCAATTCTCAATGACTGCCATCTTCATCACAAATAAAAAGGAAACGCAATCAAAGATCTAACAAACAAACACGGTCGAAGAAAACACAAGTTATAAACGGCACACATATACATCTGATCGTGCAGCCACAAAAATAGCCCACAGCCCAATATACAAAAAAAAAACAGAAGACCCACAAAGCCCATGGCTGACAACACAACAAAAAGAAAAGACTCTTTCTTTTGCAATGCGGAGTGGGACACCACTTTCAACACTCATGTCCTCCATGCCCTGTCGTCCTCCCTCTCCGACCACTGCCCCTTACTGCTAGCTGATGACAAGGGGCCGAGACGGCCTCGATCCTTCAAGTTCGAAAACTTCTGGGTTTCTTTGCCTGGATTTCATGAGGTGGTCCAAAAAGCTTGGAATGAGCCAATGCAGCACTCTGAACCTTACCAAAGGCTTCACCATAAACTCAAAAAGACTGCTTTGAGGCTTTCTGAGTGGAGCAAGAATATGTTCTCTAAGGCCAAGATCCACCTCCATGCATCCCACATGGTCATCCTTCGCCTGGACATTGCTCAAGAGGAGCGTCCTCTCTCTGCGGAGGAGCTGGACCTTCGCTCACGCCTCAAGCGGAGGGTGATTAGCCTTGCGGTGTTGCAAAGGGCTAGAAAAAGGCAGTGCGCAAGGATTGCTAATCTAAGGGAAGGGGATGCCAATACAAAAATTTTCCACCGTCGCGTCAATGCGAGAAGAAGGAAGAATCACATACACCGAATTAGGCTGGCCAGTGGATGGGTCACGGAGCACTCACACAAGGAAAAGATTATCCACGACCACTTCTCTGAGGTCATGGGGTTTGGTTCCACGCCTACCGCCGATTTTAACTGGGATGAGCTCAACATCCAACCCCTTGATCTCCATGAGCTTGGCAATGATATAACTGAGGACGAGGTGTGGGAGGCCATTAAGGAGATGCCCGGCGACAAGGCACCCGGCCCTGATGGGTTCACCGGGCTTTTCTTCAAGAGATGTTGGGGCTACATCAAGCATGACATCATGAGAGTCATTAGCTGTTTCGGCGCCCTTCGCACTAACAACCTCCAGTGGCTCAACTCTGCCAATGTGGTGCTCTTGCCCAAAAAAGAAGGGGCGGAGGGCATTTCCGACTACAGGCCCATTAGCCTTATTCATGCCGTCGCAAAAATCATTGCCAAGGTGCGCTAAGGCTCGCACCCCACATGGGCACCCTTGTCTCCCACGCGCAGAGTGCATTCATTAAGAAAAGGAGCATTCACGACAACTTCATGTACGTTCGCAACTTCGCCCGCCGGCTCCATAAGTGCAAGACTCCCGCCCTCCTTTTCAAACTAGACATCAAAAAAGCCTTTGACTCGGTCAAATGGGAATACATTTTGGACTTGCTTCAGCGAAAAGGTCTGCCAGATAAGTTTAGAGATTGGGTCGCAGCTTTGCTTTCCTCGTCATCATCGCGGTTCCTCCTCAACGGCATCCCTGGACCACCCATTAAGCATGGCAGCGGTTTCAGGCAAGGGGACCCTCTTTCGCCTCTGCTATTCGTGCTGGCGATAGACCCGCTTCACCACATCCTTGAGCTGGCAACTCATAAGGGCCTTATTCACAAGCTACGCGGGCGAGGGGCCATGGTGAGAACCTCCCTATACGCTGACGACGCGGCGGTTTTCATGGCTCCGATCAAGGCAGACATCGACAACCTGTCGACCATCCTCAGAGGCTTCGGCGATGTCACGGGCCTGTGCACCAATCTCCAAAAAAGTTCTGTGGTGCCCATTAGATGTGCCAACCTGGACCTGGAACACATCCTCAGCAATATGCCGGCGACACGGGCCTCTTTTCCCATAAAATATTTGGGCCTTCCGCTATCAGTTTGGCAGCTTCGGAAAATCGATTTTCAATATTTGGAGGACAAAGCGGCTGGCAAGTTTGTCACTTGGGAGGGCCAGAACATCACCACCATTGGCCGAACGGCGCTTGTCAAATCTGTGGTCGCTTCTCAAGCGATATACTCCATCACGCCATTGATTGTCCCGCAAGGAACTCTTCACAACCTGAACAAGATTGAGAGAGCCTTCCTTTGGTCTGGATCTGACAAGACAACCGGCGCACAGTGCAAAGTCAATTGGGAAATTGTTTGCCGCCCTTCAGCGTACGGAGGCCTCGGGGTGCTAAACACTGACAAGTTTGCTCGCGCATTAAGGTTGAGATGGCTGTGGTATGAATGGAAGGAGCCGAGCAAACTATGGGTGGGTTTGGGTAACCCATGTACTGTTGAAGACCATGATTTCTTCTATGCATCCACCACGATAGTCATGGGCAATGGTGCAAAAACACCTTTTTGGGACTCCCCTTGGCTTCTTGGCCGCAAGCCCAAGGACATTGCCCCTCTGATCTTTCAAGCCTCAAGGAGGAAAACTTGGAAGGTGCGCGATGCCCTCATGGCGAACGCTTGGATGCTCCAGATCAAGAGGAACACCGTCATCACCGGCGGCCACGTGCGGGAGTTCTTCACCCTTTGGATGCTCACTCATGACTTTCACCTAGATGACAACGCCGAGGATGACATAGTGTGGAAGCACTCCATGGACGGGATCTACTCGGCGTCCACTGCTTACAAGGCGCAGTTCCTAGGTTTGACGCTATCCCATATGGACTTCATGGTGTGGAAAGCCTGGGCCCCTCCGAAAGTTAAGTTTTTCGCATGGCTTGCATTGCAAGGGCGGGTTTGGACTGCCGACCGCCTGGAGCGTCGTGCCTGGGCAAACTGTGGCCTTTGCCCCCTATGCAAGAGAGAACAAGAGACGACCATTCACCTCTTCGTTCGGTGTCGCTACTCTACACGGCTATGGAACATGGTCATCCAAAAATTTGGGCTTGCGCACATGGACACCACCACTTGGCATCTCCACGCATCCCTCCTCAAATGGTGGGACAAGAGGACCGACATGATGAACCCCCACAGGCGAGCTATGGCCTCTCTCACTATGCTTGTCTCGTGGACAATTTGGAATGAGAGAAACGCTAGGGTATTCCGGCACAAGAGCGCGCCGCCTACAAGCCTTCTCCAACTTGTAACCGATGAGGCGAAGCTTTGGGTAACCGCCGACGCTAAGAAACTAGGGAAAATTGTAATAAGCGAGTAATTGTCAGGCCGTGATGGGTGTTGGGTCAGGTCTTGTAACACTCCAAAAAACTCTATCCTTCTCATTTAATAGGTGAGGCAAATCTTTTGCCTCCGTTTCGAAAAAAAAAAGACGAGCAAGCCGACAAGCCCACGTCACGTGAAACAGGAACGCATCAGCCTGGGGAAATAGCACAAATCTAAAAGTTCTATCCAATGATTGTAGACTTAGATGTGAAATAACTATTTCACATCTAGATGTGAAATAGCAATGCTGTAAAAATATACAACACGTATTTATATGACCACTAATTCGACATAGTGATGCTTTTTTTTTTTGAGGGGATGACATAGTGATACTTACGTTGGCAACGGCGTCCTTGACCTCGATGGCAGGCTCCGCGGCCCACGCCGCCAGGCTCTGCGTCACGTTGCGGTCCATCTCGGCGAGGAGCACGTCCCTGAGGCTCTCTAGGCCGAAGAGCCTGGACGCGAAGCTGCGGATGTACTTGTGGAAGGAGCCGTCGTAGGAGGCGATGCTCTCCTTGCCGAAGATGTTGGTGGTGGTGTCCGGGTACCAGCTCCGGAACAGCTTGCCTTCCTGCTGGAAGATGAAGCGGTTCACCTCGGCGTCCATGGACACCACCACCGGCTGCCCCACAAGGTTCGTCTTGAACACCGGCCCATACCTGCGGCCAGTGCACACATGCACGTAATTCTCTTTATTAATCCACTACTGCTTAAAGCAAGAAGCTGCTTTCATCGCAAATCTAGCTTGTACGGGCCCACATGAGTGTGATAATGACCCTCATTTGATTAAGTTAATTACTACCTTTTCAGCCTTTGCTTGTAGAAGACCGGGACGTCGAGAGAAGGGCTTGGGTTGAAGAACTGGAAGGTCTCACCGACGAGAGGGAAGCCCATGGATCCAGGAGGCAGCCTCCCGGTGCTGCACGCCGGGCTCATCCACTTGTACACGCAGTGCGCGAGCCACCCCGCTACAACGACGGCGAGGCCGCAGAGGGATGCGTATGGCACCTGCGAGTAGCCTTCCATCTTGAAGCTAGACAATCTACAGTGGTGTACCTCCCAGGATCCGGAAGGGTAGTTTAGTTTTCTGGCTTCGCACGAAACAGGAGAGGGTGGCTTTGGGTGGTGTTTTATCTCTGCTCCTAATGAAGAAGTTGGTACGTGGTATCTAACCAATAAATTTGGTTACACAATCTAGCTAAACATTAAACATCAAGATTCGTGCGAACCTCCCATATACAACATCAATCAGCCATCAAACATCAATCAACTACCAATCAGCAATCGATACCTCCCATATATAACATCAAAGAGTGAAGTGCACTGTAGGTCCTCGAACTATTTTAGGGGTGTCACGTAGGTCCTCGAACTATGAAATCGTCATCCAGGTCCTCGAAGTGCAGTAAGTATGTCATGCAGGTCCAAAATCTGCCTGATCCCATCTAACTGGCCAGTTGGCGTCGTTAACCATGAACAGTGAACTGATGAACAGTAAAACATCGTCCAGGTTCATTATCGCTTCTATACGCAATGAACAGTAATATAAAAAAAATAAAAAGAAATTCGTGGATATGAAAATAATGTTCGTGAATATTTTTTTTAAATGTTCGCAAACAATATTTGAAAATGTTCGTGGATATGGAAATAATGTTGCGGATATTGTCAAATATTGTTTGCGAACTTTTTTTAAAGCCACGAATATTTTTTCGCGAACATTTTTTTAAACTCGCGAACCACAAATATTGTTCGTGGGTATGGAAAAAATGTTCGCGAACGATGAATTTGGAAAAAATATACGAGACTTTAAAAAAATGTTCGCGAACGATAAATTTGAATACCATATCCGTGAATTTCTTTTTTTATATATTTTTTAAATTTTACTGTTCACCAAGGCACTGTTCACTGCGTACAGGAAATGGGGGTAACCCTGGCCGTTAGTTTACTGTTCACCATTCACGGTTAACGACGCCAGCTGCCCAGTCAGATGGGGTCAGGCAGATTTTGGACCTGGATGACACACTTACTGCACTTTGAGAACTTGGATGACGATTTTCATAGTTCGAGGACCTACGTGACACCCCTGGAATAGTTCGAGGATCTACAGTGCACTTCACTCAACATCAAACAGCCATCAAACAGCCATCAAACAGAAATCAGCAATCAATACCTCCCATATAGAACATCAATCAGCCATCAAACACAATTAAAATTTTCCATCGACTTCCATATACAGTATCTTAATTATTCGTTTACAGTATCTTAATTACTGCCTTACATATCTTGGTTTGCCATTTGACGCAAAAACCGAAGTTTGCAGGAACACAAGGCGTCCTGGTCAGTTCTCCAAACCAGTTAAGTTTCTAGACTCTCATGTCTGTTTCAACTAATCCAGTGCGTCTCTCTGCATGATCATCTTCACCTAGCCTACTACTCTGCCTAGCTAAATGGCCGCTTGCTTCGTGCTCTTCTGGCTGTGGCATTTGCATCATCTATACTTTTGCGCCCACCAAATAGATCTGTCACGCATTAGCGCTCGGCTCTATTGCCTCGCACGCTCGCATAACCCTCAACCTCTTGCACGAGCGCACGAACATCCTGCATGCAAATTCACGGGACAGCTTGAGGAGGATCAGAGCATTTGCTTGCAGAGTGCGACGGACGAAGGGATCAAACAATTGGCATGGTGGCATTCTGCTTACTCTCAGGGCACGTCGCCGACAAGCATCCAATCGCCGCTGGCGTCCTCGTGCGGCACGGCGTGCTCCCACATGCCGTACCCGTCTTTCAGGCCTGCACGCACGCGCGCGCGCACACACACACTCGCCCGCGCGCGAACAGTGAATATAAATCATTGAACTGCCTTCAGGTCGTGCACAAATCTTAGAATTTAGCACGGGAATGCTTTGCGTACAACAAAAGGCAGTCTGATGTATGTACAAAATTCATCAACAACAAATGCAATGGATAGTGAATATAAATCAATGAACTGCCTTCAGGTCGTGCACAAATCTTAGTATTTAGCATGGGAATGCTTTGCGTACAACAAAAGGCAGTCTGATGTATGTACAAAATTCATCAACAACAAATGCAATGGATAGTGAATATAAATCAATGAACTGCCTTCGGTTCAACAACAACAATGTTTTTGTACTCCTAAAGGGGCAGTCTATAGGTCGTTTCCTTCGTTTGCTCCCTCCCCTCACCCATCGATACCACCGATTTTATTTCGGACGTGTCTAGGGAGCGGCCGGATGCTCCCTAGCCGTCCCAAGCGGTCGACTAAAAAGGAAAATTGTTGTCCCCCAATTCATAAACGGAAATAATTTGCTTCCTAATTTGTATAAGGAAATTTTTAATCAATATTAGATGGAAAAAGTACCGTATAAACAGAGAAACAACCATGTGAACAGGTGTAAACGCTTTTAATTCGGGTTTTCAAATTTTTAAAAAGTCATATCTTTCAAACCGTTCGTCGAAATTAAGATCCGTTTTCACCGTTGAAATCATCGCGACGTGCTCTTCAAAACTAGATCCCTCATGGGTATGTTTTGACGAACTTTTTTTTGTGCAATTTAATCCCCATTTGATGCAACTGCCTAAATGTCGATGTGCAAGTACCTAATAGGCGATGTGCAACTTTTTTCCTACCCATGGACGTGCAGATTTCACTTATGGCACCTTTAACCCAAACTACCCCATACTAATGAGATGTGCAATTTTGTCTACTGCCTTTGCCAACTGTCTAGTAGTCGATGTGCAATTTTTGTCGTGTCTGTAGATGTCAGTTCTCACTGATTGCTACATCCGCCAATCGCCTAGCAGTGGATGTGCAACTTCGGATGCTGCACCGGCCAACTGCCTAACAGTTGGTGTGCAACTTTTTTTCGTATCCCATAGATGTGTAGTTTACACTACCAGTACCCCGTCCCAACCACCCCTGCCAGTGAGATGTCCAACTTTAGGGCCCTCTATAGGCAACTTTTTTCTACCCTCGGAGATGTGCAGTTTTTCACCCTCCAACAACATTTGCCAGTGAGATGTGCAACTTCATTTGTTGCCCCGGCCAACTGCCTAGCAGACTACGTGCAACTTCCTCTGTTGTCCTGCCAACTGAAACTACACATCCACAAATAGAGAGGGAAAGGAGCTGCACATCGACTACTATGCACTTGACTGGAACAACAGACCAAGTTGCACATATCGCTGGTAGGGGAAGGTGTGGCAAGGTGTGCCGGTTGTGAAAAGTACACATGCAGGAGTAGGGATGGGGTTGTACATCGACTACTAGATAGTTGGCGTGAGCAGTAGACTAGTTGCACATCACAAAAAGTTAGTTGTCATAGTTGCTAGGTTGCGTCTTCATATGAAGTTTGGATCATGCAACTCCAAAAATGATTTGACAAAAAGTTGCATCATCCAGTACTAAAAGTTGCACCATATAGCATCAAAGTTGGCATCAAAAAAATTTCGTCAAAACATACCCATGCGGGATCTAGTTTCAAAGATCTCGTCGAGAGGATTCCAATGGTGAAAACAGCTCTGAATTCCGACGCGCGGTTTGAAAGATATGACTTTTTAGAAATTTGAAAATCTGAAATAAATGCACATGGATTTATTCCGCAGCTTCTAACCAGAGAACACCTGACGCATGTGGTGGCTCGATATGGGCTGATTGAGTGGTACCTGGCCGGCCGCTCGATCACGCGAGAAAGTGCACGCGCACTATTATGTATTCCCGTTTTATTTCTTCCCACCGGTTTCTTTCCTTCTTCCCATTCCGGTTTTTAGCTGATCTTTTTTCTTGCCAAAATCTATCTACTCTCAATTTTCTCACGCAAAGTATGGCTTGTTTCCGAAAATTCCTCGTGCTCTCATCTCTCCCGAATAGAAAACCTAGCCCTACTACTCTCTCTCCGGACTTGTGGCGGGCGGGCCGGGCATGTTCCTCGGAGACGCACGGTGGGATAGGAAGGGAATTAGGAGTCCAGCTCTCTCCCGCTACCATGCGCGGTCTTCTCCTCTCCTTGGCGCCTCCATGATGGAGGTGGACGGGCTCGGCTTCCTCGGTGGTTCAACGTCGGGCTTCGCTGCCACCGTCGAACCATGGGAACAAGCACCATCTCCTCTGCGCCGTTGTCGCCCCTCTGCTGGGGACAATACAAAACCTGCTCACTGCACCATGGTAGCACCGACGGCTTATGGTTTTGTTTTTACGGGTACCCGGCCTTCGCCAGTGCGTTGCCAACGATGATCTGGTACACTGGTATTGCTCCTCTGCACTGGCCGACCAGGATTTGATGCAAAGCCTCATCAAGCATGCCCCCTTGGGCCTTGGCTCACAGTAAATTGGTCGCCTTCCCGTGACCTCGCTGTCTAACTGAACAATGGAGTTTCTGGGATGTTTGATCGATTGCACCCTGTGTTTGCACGAGCTTCGCATCTCATGTAACCACACCTACCTCCTCCGTCCTCCCCCACCGTGCTTTACGTGGTTATTTGTTTTAGTTACTGCATAGGTTGGATTCGGGCCTCCATGGGCCATCGTCGCACTCTGGTAAGGGATCCCCTAATCTACGCTTCTACATCTTCTCAGTGCAGCTGCTAGCTCAATAGTTTTGATCGATCTAGCATGTTTCAATTCTAGCATGCAGGTGGAGGTACACTCTGTGGTTCTGGAGGGGGTTTGTGTCGCGGACGTGCTGGTCAGGTAGATGGCCGAGTCCGGTATCCACAATCCGGTGCTTGGAACCGCCTCCTTGAGCTGATTCCAGAGATGTAAATTATCAAAATCCCCTTCTACTTTTCAAGCTCTCGTCAAGTTATGAACTTGCCATCAGAAAGGTGATTGATGCATCCATCCACGCACATGTGTCAAGGCATTAAGCTAAACGTAGCTTGGGAAGTGTATGTTGGTAAGATTTGTAGCAGCAACAACAGTCATGTTCATACTGATTTGTCCCTGTTATGTATCTGGTTGGTTGTCAGCAATGCATCTGTGGTTTATATTAGACTTGTATGGACTATTTAGTCCCAATGGCATCTTTGATCTCTTAGGAACAGTCGATGGGTGAGATCCTAGCTTACTATATTTGGGGAGGTTAATTACAAATCTTTTCTCTGCAGAGAAATTGACCCACGCTTGAATATTAGTTTTTAACGGAAGGGTCATACTTAATTAGTCTATTTTACAAGAGGTTGAGAGTAGCTCAAAAGGTACGCATACATTCTCTACCTTTGCCCTCATGAAATATTTCTAAAACAATAGTAGATGTCAGGTATAAAGTCCATGAAGAACTGTTGGTTTCTGTAGTTATTTCTCGAAAATTCATTATAGTGTTCTAGGATTGATGAATAATAGGTTGTGCTCTTTCTTTAATATCTACAGGATCAAGTCGGCGTGTATTTTCAATGATCATGCCTTCACATGTCACATCAAAATTGAATATACCGTAACTTTTCTAACCATTTCTTGAGGAAAAAATAACAGGAATATTTGTCTTTGAACTCCCAAGGAAGTTACTGTTTTCACTATGTGGTAAACAAAATATATTTATGTTGTATGTATACTTAGTTTCACGAGATGTACATTTTCTTGTTATCTTGTACGTTCCTTTTAATTTTTTTTCTTGTTGTGAAAAAGCCAGTTCAACAAAAAAGGGTCCTCGTTCTGGGCTCCTTCGGTTGATATGATTACTCCTTTAATTGATTTGAAGATTGTTAAAAAAATTATTTGAAAACGTTTGGAAGCTTTCCTTTGTTTTTGTGTTATGAAGATCTTATGCGGCAGACAGCTTTCACCAATACCACCGAGATGCTGCTGCATCGATGTTAGAAGAGAGAGAGGGATTTAGTGGAATAGTTCGTTGTATTGCTTGAGCCTCATGGGTATATATATAGGAGTACATGGTCATCTTGGAGTACAAGGCAAGCCAGAATATTTCCTAGTCTATCCTATGTTTCCAATCTAACAATGATACTCAACATCCCCCCGCAGTCACAATGGTAGCGACGCAGATGGTGAGACTGGAGAAGAATCCGAGGCAAGCCGATGGACACCCCCCCCCCCCCCCCCCCCACACACACACACAGTCGTAACGGTCGATGCATCGCGGAGTCGTGGCTGGAGTGGAAACCGACGAGGTTGCTCAAGTAGGAGGTAGCCCTTTGTGCCGTTTGTCGATGTAGCCGAGAGCGTGGGTGGTGTAGCCGTGGTCGAGGTAGCCGTGCGAAAAATGCCGTGGTCGATGTCGAGTCGGGGTGGCCGGTATCGAGGAAGTCGCCGTTGAGCCGCGGGCGCAAGGAGGTGCCGAGTTAGCATGGGCGCAGTAGTGTCGAAGTAGGGGTGCGCCGTAGAGAAGACGGTGTTGACGAGGCGTCGAGCCGGGTGTGCCAAGCCCGAGGACACGTTGTGGACGAAGGCACGCATCGGTGTTGCCAGCACCGGGCATGCGTAGACGGACGAAGAAGAAGTTGACGAAGCGCCGCACCAGGCTTGCCAGGCCCGGGCACACGTCGTGGACGAAGGCACGCATCGGTGTTGCCAGCACCGGGCATGCGTAGATGAGGGACCTGCACGAGCTGTACGCCATGTCGGAGAAGTCGGACGGGCCAGCAGAGAAGAACTCGACGACGGTTGCGGCGCCAATCGGCGCGAGGCCGATGTCGCCCATGGTTGTCGGAGTAGACGAAGTGGTCGGGGTAGATGACGGCGACGCTGGCGACGGGCTGGTGCTGGACGAAGACGAAGGAGGTGGACGGGCGGCGGCGGCTACGGGGTAGCGGCGGCGGCAGCCAAAGAAGAGCGGCGGCGGCGGCGGCTAGGTTAGGAGCGCGGTGGCGATGCTCGAAGTAGGCGAAGAACCCTGACAGCGTGACGAAGACTGGCGCGGACGGTGGCGTTCCCGCGCCAAGGGAGACGGCGCGACGCATACCACGGGAGGTCGACGCGCGGTGACGGCGGAGTGGACCGCGGGACGCGGCGCTACGGCCCGAAGGGGCGACGCAGCGGCAGCGGGCAGGTCGGGGCGACGACAGGAAGACCTCGGGGCGGCAGCGGGGACCGCGGGCCGCGGCGCGACAGCCCGATGGGGCAGCGCAGCAGTGGAACCCGGGTCGGTGCAACCGCGAGGACGGCCTCGGGGCGGCGGCTGGGACCGCGTATCGCGGCACTACGGTCCGTAGGGGCGACGCAGTGGCGACACGCGAGTCGATGCAGCCGCGAGGAGAACAACGAGGCGGCGGAGTTGCGGCCCGACGGGGCGACGCAGCAGCAGCCCGTTGCTCGATCGGCGGAGGAGCGCGCTGAACTCGGGGACAATCTTCACGGGACCTGCGGAGGCGTGCGCAACCGACTGGCCAGGTTGGTCGCGCGGCGTAGATGGGGCGGATCGCGGCGGCGAGCGGGTGATCAAGCCGATCGCACGCGAGGTCGGGGACGTCGCTCGGTAGAGGCGGAGTCCGAGATGGAGCCGGCGACGACGGACGGCGTCGGACGTCGTGCGGACAAGCGTGTCGGCACCGGTACCCGGGCTACTAAAGCAGCGCCGGCGCCCGGGCAGCGAGGCCCGAGCGACCAATGGAGCAGCAGCGCCCGAGCTCGAGGCAACCGACGGGCCTGACGCAGCCGGGGACGAGGCTGGCGAGGCAACCCGCAGGGCCGCCGTGCAGACGCGGCGGAGGCGGGTGGTGTGGATCGATTGGTGGGCCGACGCGCGAGCGGCGGCTATGATTGGCCATCGCATGGCGTGAGGCCGCCGGGTGGAGGCGATGCAGGTGTCCCGGTCGGAGAGGGCAGAGACGGTCGGCGTAGATCAACGGGCGGGCCGGCGCGCAGACGACGGACGGGAGGGGCCGCCTGTCGCGCGAGGCCGCCGGGTCGGTGAAGGAGCCGGTCGGTCGTGATGGTGTCAGAGTAGAGGCGCACGGGGGTCGACGGCGACAACGGGTAACGCAAACCGATCAAGCATAGATCGAAAACCAAAAAGAAAACGTCGATCAAAACGACCGGCGTAAGAGCGAAAAAACCCGGAGCAACGGCTCGGGAAAAAGACTCTCTAGGACAGCCGGCGAACACGGCCGGCGGACGAACCGTAGGTACGGGCGGCGCGGCCCCCGCCGGCGGTCATGGAGGCTAACCGCCCCGGGGGTGGCGCGCGGGTGCGGAAGCGGCGGCGGCTAGGGTTTAGGATCGATTAGGCTGATACTATGTTAGAAGGGAGAGGAGGATTTGGTGGAATAGTTCGTTGTATTGCTTGAGCCTCGTAGGCATATATATAGAAGTACATGGTCATCTTGAAGTACAAGGCAAGCTAGAATATTTTCTAGTCTATCCTATGTTTTCGATCTAACAATGACACTTAGGGTACCATGATATTAGCAAGAATTTATGATCCTGATACATCAACCTTTGACATATCCTTGAAAAATATTAGTAAAAATTTATCATCTACTTCATGTTTTCATCTCTAGTTTTGCAGGATTTGCTTATTTCAGCAACGTTTTAGAAATATAAATGCATTCTTGATTTTTTGGTTTCGATGGGAGCCTGATGCTGGACTACTTTCCGGAAAAAATGGATCTGACCCCTGCGTTGTCCCCCAGCGGGGCGACTTGCGTGGCCATTGTTTCCTTCCCACCGGCGGCCGTCCTAGCTCCAGTCCTTCCCCTTGCCGGCGTTGGTGGCCTCTGGCAGGCAAAGCCCGCGCGGTAGTAGCAGAGATGGGGCAACTCGGCTCGACTCCTCTCTGTGGTAACTGCCGGTACACCACCGCGACGGATGGTGGTGATGCGTGTGACAGTCGGGAAGCGTTGCAACGCTATTTGCTCGTGCCTCCCCAGTTGTACTCGTGCTCCGCGCATGGCGGGCTGCTCCGTGCGCGGCGTGCGGTGATAACTGCATATGCAAGTACCATGGATGAGCGAACAAACAATACGTTTTTCGCTAGAGTGCATATGGCTTAGATATATGTATTTTTGGAAATGCATGACCAGTATGTTGTTAAGTCTTGACACTTGTGCTTATGATATACTTCAGGTGTATTTTGAAGCTTTTTTTAAACACAACAGAAACGATGATGCGAGAGTGGCGTTTTGGCTCCTAGGTGTAGATACACCTATTATGAAATATGTATAAAACACACATTTTAAAATGTTAAAAAATTTGAGAAAAAAAATCCCGCGTGTACATCTGGACATCCTATGGTCGCACATAAAATTTCGGTGAAAAAGGACATTTTATGTGGCATGTATAAAAAAGATCAAAAAAAATGCCTCGTGAATAGCGGTAATCAAGCATAAAAAATTGTCTTCTTTACACAAGCCACACAAAATGTCATTTTTCATCGAAACTTGGTGCAGGCACATATAATGTCCGGATTTACACGCGAGATTTTTTTTTTTTGAATTTTAAAACTTTTCAAAATGTGTATTTAGACAATGGGTGCATATACACCTATGAGCCAAAGTGAATTTCAGCGATGATGCTTCCAAAACCTACATACACTCATCCCTATGAACGCACGCACGTACACCCTACCCCTATGAGCACCTCCGAGAGGCTGAGCTGGTGGGTCTTGAGATTGACAAAGTGACACAAACGCCTCGCTATCGACAAAAACATTGCCTCCCACTCAAAGAATATTTCATCTACCACGACAATCGTCACTATTGTCAAATGTATGTGATAGTGAGAGCATATTAATGTGAGGTGTTTAATGCACTATGATACGTGGATAGACAGGATATGAACCATGGCAAAGCAGAGCGATGACTACGTGATAACAAGGTCGGAGGTGAGGTCGAAGGGCTGTCAGAAAATGGGAGGCATGTAGGGAGAATTAAGATGATGTCATATCTTATTGCACTGAGGAGTAAATTGAAAGGAACAAAGAGATAGAAAAGTTTATCTTATGTCTTCTAACAATTTGGTATGTATCTAAAAGTACATTAGCTATGTTTGTAGAAAAGTTGAGGGATGCATCTTCACAGAGAAGATAAAAAATGACCACAACTTATACTCTTGTGCTCATCTATGTTTGTCTTGCGCCCATAGCAACATACGGGATTTTCAATATATATATAATTTGATATGCATTATATTAACATTACAAGTTTTACAGTGATTGACCTTTTTGTCATCCGTTCGTTGAGGTTGATCTAACGGTGATAATATAGTTAGTACTGGTTAGTACTACTTCGTGAGTACTCCAAAGTACTAATATCGGTGGGCTCGGTACTCAAATTTGTGCGGGCCCTTCTCTTAATCCAAGGGTAAATTAGTCCATATTTTTTTCCCAAAACCGCCCCTCATGTCGCCCAATCCAGAACCATCGCCGCCGCTGTTTTCTCTTGCATTGCCCCTCTTATCCTCTTCCATTGTCACACCCGCCGGCCTCTCCTATTCCATTGCCCCTCTTATCCTCTTCCATTGTCATACCGCCGGCGATCCCTTCCACATCCACCCCCTCTTCCATCCAAGTCAAAAACTTGATGGAGGAAGAGCTCGTGCAGATCGCCGGCGGCGAGAAGTACAACTTTGCCGCGCAGATGGAGGAGGAGATCCTGCAGATCGCCGGCGGCGATGAGGTGAAGTTACGCAGGCTCAGGGAGATCATCTCATGGTTTCAGTACCCGAGGCAGTTAGCGGCCACACAATAGAGGATGCATCCATATATGTTAAAGAGAGAGAGGGCTGCAGTCTCCACATCACCGGAGCGGTTCCACATCGAATACCTCCTCTGGGCCATGGAGCAGTCGGATTCCCTAAGGGAGGGGACGAGGATTCGGTGGTGGAACTATCGCTCTAGGATCGAGAAACCGGAGGAGCGACAACCGAGCATCTATATGGTTCCGCTTGAGATCTTGCCATGGGACCCTCTGCCGGAGGAGCCTTTGTCGAGCAACCGCAGGAGGAGGAAGAGATATGTGCCGACGTTGCTTCCCCGCCGCTCTCCACGGTTCCCTCGCCGTTCGACTCGTCTCATGGGGCGGTGGTCTGCGGCCGAGGAGTAGTAAAGGTATGAGCAAGCTTCCCCACTTCTAATCTTCCTACTGCTCGTGCTTAAAGTCGTGGTGGTAGTGATCATAATACTTTAGAGAGGGAATGCTAGATGGCATTTTAATCTCAATAAATTGCATGAAGATTTGAGTACATGATTTTGGGGGCTGGATTATGATGTATATGAACCCTAGGCAGAATATGAACCCTAGGCTAAATTTGTACTGTTGTAGTGGTAGAATTTGATGTTGAACTGCACTTCTACTCCAATCAATAGCCTCTGGATGGCAACGTAATTAGTTGCAAAGAATAAATTATGTTTGAGTATTGCGAGTTCAGTAGACAGTGCTACACTCTGGGTACACACTGAAAAATTTGAAAACTGCAAGTTCAGTAGACAGTTGAAGATTCTGAAACATTTCAGTACAGACCGGTTCATACTGAAATATTTGAGTAGTGCAATTTCAGTACACACGGGTATACACTGAAATATTTCAGTACTGCAAGTTCAGTACACGCACGTAGCCACTGAAATATTTCAGTAGTGCAGTTTCAGTACACGCACGTAGCCACTGAAATATTTCAGTAGTGCACTTTCAGTAGAGACATGTAAACACTGAAATATTTTAGTAGTGCCCTGTCGGTGATCTCCCATTAAAATATTTAGGGCTTCCTAATGATTAAAAAACTAGACATAAGCACTGAAATAATTTTAGTAGGGATGTTGGCTTACTCATGTTGTCGTGCTGTACAACCTTTTGCTTCACTTCCTGTAAGTGCTTCTTGCATGTGCTATGGCCTACATTCTGTTTACTCTCATCACAGCAGTGATTTTGCATCTTGCAAAGGTCTTATTAATTCAACATTGACTTCTATGAACTTTGTATTCAAATTGGTATCCTACAGTTGTTGTGACAGATTTCCTTGTCATCTTCAAATTACCATACTGTTATTTTTTCAATACCAAATGTATTCAATCTGAAATTTTCAATTACTTATATGCTACATGTGGAAGCATGGATAGGTTGCTGAAAATGCCGGGCCTCACAATAAAAGTCCCTTGCTCAACCTCAACATCAGAAGTTGTTTTGCATTTCTAGTTGTGTCCGTATTTCAAGTGATGTATTTGAAGACAAGAAGTTGTTATGCATTAGAAGTTCACTCAGATAATCATAGTACTTGCAGTCTGTGATTTGTGTTATCTGTTTTGTATTCTATTGTGTGTGCATGTGTGTGTGGGATCAAAATCAAATACGGTTCTGATTCCTGTTTTCATGGCCTTGATGCTAAGTTAAGTACATGCTGGTCACACTGATCAGAAGGAAGGGTGGCGCTGGTGGGAAATATTTTAGGGTTTTATCGTCGTGAAAATCCTAGAAAATCAATAAAACGTCCAAATCAATGGAACCAGTCATGGATGCTTCTCATGTTGGTACAAGGGTGTAGAAAGAATTTAGGTCCATTTGAAGCACGTCGAGAAAAACCCGTCCTTCCAGACGGACCCTTACCTCCTACCCGAACGGCCTCCGATGAAGGAGGTGAATTTTTGGCCATCTTAAGAATGACACCAAATTTTTCCAGCGAGTGGGCACGGCCACCCCAGTGCATCCACAACATGCGCATGTTGCGTCACCTCCGAGAAGTATTTTAAGCATTTTATCATTGCAAAAACCTTAGAAAATCCATACAAATGCCGACAACCTTACCAAACTAGTCATGCTTGCTTCTCATGTTGATACAAAGATGTACAAATTTTTTGGGTTCATTTACATCATGTCCGGCAAGTTTGTTTGTACGTGCTCCGTGTGTGTGAATGACATGTGGGATCCACATGTTAAAACCCCATAGGCAAAAAAGTGTGATTAATAAACTGCCCGAAGGAGTTTCGAACCAGGGGCATCAGTATGTGATCGGGAGGGTGTAACCGCTGGGCTGATGATGCATTTTGCACATAAATTACATGCCCCCTGATTTAAGAAATTCATTTACCTCTCTGCTCTGTGTATCTCTAAGAAGTGGGACCCATCTATCATTACTAACCACTGCTGGTGTCCACGTCAGCAGTTTGAACGGCGGCGCGGGGCAAACTGCACGAGGTGCACGACGCCACGACCCCACGCGTCCTCACTACGGAATGTGGAAGGCCCTGGTAGGTGAGACAAATCGTTCCCCTCGGCCCCTCGGTAACTCCAAGAGGCAGCAGCATTGCTTTTCTTCCCCAAATCGGGTAGAAAACCCTTGTCCTCTCCCACTCCAGCCATACCACCTCGTCCTCTCCCAAACCCTCCTCCCTTCCTCACCACTCCACTCCTCCCTTCCTACACCTCCCTCCTCCTATCATCGACCGCTGATGAAGCGCGGGCGTGAAGATGCGGCGGATGAGCCGGAGGCAACCATCGGAGCAGAGCAGTCTGCTGCCGTGACTGCCGCCGCGGTTGGAGCGGTTGAGTCCGCCGTAGCGGCGACGGCTGGCGGTGCAGCAACTGTTGTGCCTCCTCCCGCTGCCATCGCAGCAGTCGAGCTTCCCGTTGGCGAGCCTGTGCAGGAGAAGGTCGGGGAAGATCTGGACGAGGAGAAGGCAAGGCTGAAGCGCGAGCTGCATGACCAAATCGAGGAGATGTACTACGAGGAGAACGAGATAAAGGAGTTTGATATGGATTTCAGGAAGGGCAGTGACTTTGACGAGGATGCCATCGACGAGCTCTCTAAGGTAGTACTCTGTTTTCATCAGATTTCTTTTTCTTTTAAGTACTCTGTTTTTTCATGGCATTGGGGTTTTTCTTGTTAAGTAGATGAGCATCAATTTCATTTGGGCGTGCTAGTTGTACGTATGTAGGATTGTAGGGATCTAGCATAGATTTTCTTGTTTGATGGTGGTTTTTGAATCTGATTCATTTTCTTCATGTATTGTTGAGGTCTTTCTACTCATGTACTGGCCCAGCCAGAATGTTTGCGTACATGTATTCTGAGCAAATATGAGTTCCTTGTAATTTAACACACATTAGTTTTATTATTCATTCAACATAATGTAGCTATGCCATTAACTTCTATCTTGCATTTTGGCCTCTGATTTTTATTTGAGAATAAAATATATCGCTAAGTAGATGAGCATCAGTTTCATATGGGCGTGCTAATTGTACGTATGTAGGATTGTAGGGATCTAGCATAGATTTTCTTGTTGGATGGTGGTTTTTGAATCTCATTCATTTTCTGATTCGAATAGACAGAACAAAAAACACCTAGTATTGCTAAAACAGAGATTCATTATCTGATTCCATCACGGCATGCTTTATTGATTGAGTAAGCAAACTTACATCGTTCACAAGAGATACATGAATGAAATAAGTGGGGTAGTCAACCCAAATACAAGATAGATGATTCTCATAGCTATTTCTAGCGATCTCATGTGCGACACCATTGGCTTCCCGAGGACAGTGAGAAAATGCAGCAGTTCCTATCTCCACAACTAGATCAAAACAATCAGCAATAATACGTGATCCTTCGTGCCACCATGTGTTACCTCCACTAAAAGCTTGAACAACTTCTAAGCAATCCCATTCTGCAATAATATGATGATAGCCTACAGATGCTACCAAAGATAGGCCTTCTTTCATTGCCACCGCCTCCATCAAGCAAGCAGATGATGCATTTGGAATATAATGGCAATGTACTGAATTGACACAGAGTTGCCATACTGATCTCTTAAAACAGCACCCGTCGACCCATCTTCTTCTTAACTATGATATGATGCATCTACATTCAGTTTAAATTGGTAAGATTCCTGTTTTGACCACTTAATTATTTCTTTGACACCCCTGTTTTGCATGACAACATTTCCTTTTCTGATTACAATAGACAGAACAAAAACCCCCTTGTATTTGTAAAACTAAAATTCAATTTCTGATTCCAATAAATAGAACAAAAAACCCCTTGTTTTGCATGACAACATTTCCTTTTCCAAGTTAAGTTCCTCCAAAGTATTTTCATCATCGATATCATCAGAGTCACAAGATAAGGGATAAAGATAGTAGCCCATAGCTCCTTTATCAATTTCCTTCTGAAACTTATCAGGGTCTAACAATGTTGGAGAAGTAGTATTACTGCTGTCAGAAAGAATAATGGTTTCTTGATTCCAGTAGATAGAACAAACCCCCCTTGTGTGTAACATGGAGGAGTATAATGAAGCCATTTTTCTGATTCCAATCAGAATTACACCTGTAAAAAGTATCAAGTATCATTAAACCAAGCCACATCATGAATTCTTTCATGTGTTAATTATGTACTACTTGTGCACTAATCTATCAATGCAACTATTCCACCGTCCATATTTATGCATGCCAATTTCTTTGGCTCAATTATGTATGTACATATACGCCTTATTTCCAGAAAATAGATAGTTGTCATGTTACACATCTGTACTTTTCAAACATTCTAATTAAGAGCAATGTAGTAGAATAGATTAGTTGAGTTCTTCTTTGTGTACTAGTTCACAGGAGGATGACGAGGATGTGGACTATGGCATGGACAACAGGCACAGCAAGAGCCAGTACACCCTGAGGCATCTAATTGCTGGCAAAATCAAGTACCGTTTCTATGGCAAGATTGGCTGCCCGTTCTGTGCCAAAGCGATCGATGGCGGCATAGATGGCTTGATCTAGCATGCGGTTGCCACTGGCAATGGATATAGTAGGAAGCATAAGGCTAGTACTCTAGCTAAAGATGCGGCCTACAGACGGTTCCTCAAGATTATCAAAGTCAATGAGCCCTACTACATCCCGCCGCGCCGCCGCTGAACAAGGGAGAGAAGTGATGTGCTGCTTGATGTCTATTACGCAACTTTATCCTTGTAGACGTTGTTGGGCCTCCAAGTGCAGAGTTTTGTAGGACAGTAGCAAATTTCCCTCAAGTGGATGACCTAAGGTTTATCAATCCGTGGGAGGCGTAGGATGAAGATGGTCTCTCTCAAACAACCCTGCAACCAAATAACAAAGAGTCTCTTGTGTCCCCAACACACCCAATACAATGGTAAATTGTATAGGTGCACTAGTTCGGCGAAGAGATGGTGATACAAGTGCAATATGGATGGTAGATATAGGTTTTTGTAATCTGAAAATATAAAAACAGCAAGGTAGCAAGCGATAAAAGTGAGCGAAAACGGTATTGCAATGCTTCGAAACAAGGCCTAGGGTTCATACTTTCACTAGTGCAAGTTCTCTCAACAATGATAACATAATTAGATCATATAACAATCCCTCAACGTGCAACAATGAGTCACTCCAAAGTCATTAATAGCGGAGAACAAATGAAGAGATTATTGTAGGGTACGAAACCACCTCAAAGTTATTCTTTCTGATCGATCTATTGGGCTATTCCTATAAGTGCCACAAACAGCCCTAGAGTTCGTACTAAAATAACACCTTAAGATACACATCAACCAAAACCCTAATGTCACCTAGATACTCCAATGTCACCACAAGTATCCGTGGGTTTGATTATACGATATGCATCACACAATCTCAAATTCAACTATTCAAACCAACACAAAGAACTTCAAAGAGTGCCCCAAAGTTTCTACCGGAGAGTCAAGACGAAAACGTGTGCCAACCCCTATGTATAAGTTCACAAGGTCACAGAACCCGCAAGTTGATCACCAAAACATACATCAAGTGGATCACGTGAATATCCCATTGTCACCACAGATAAGCACATGAAAGACATACATCAAGTGTTCTCAAATCCTTAAAGACTCAATCCGATAAGATAACTTCAAAGGGAAAAATCAATCCATTACAAGAAGGTAGAGTGAGAGAAACATCATAAGATCCAACTATAATAGCAAAGCTCGCGGTACATCAAGATCGTGCCAAATCAAGAACACGAGAGGGAGAGAGAGAGAGATCAAACACATAGCTACTGGTACATACCCTCAGCCCCGAGGGTGAACTACTCCATCCTCGTCATGGAGAGCGCCGGATGATGAAGATGGCCACCGGTGATGATTTCCCCCTCCGGCAGGGTGCCGAAACAGGGTCCCAATTGGTTTTTGGTGGCTACAGAGGCTTGCGGCGGCGGAACTCACGATCTAGGTTTTGTTCTGGAGGTTTGGGGATATATAAGAGGTGTTGGCGTCGAGAACAAGTTAGGGGAGTCCACGAGGGGCCCACAAGGTCGGAGGGCGCGCCCTAGGGGGGGGAGCGCCCTCCACCCTTGTGGTGGCCTCGGGACTCTTCTGGTGCATCTCCGGTACTCCGTGGGCTTATTTTGGTCCAAAAACAATCGTCGTAAATTTTCAGCTCAATTGGACTCCATTTGATATTCCTTTTCTGCGAAACTCAAAAACAAGGAAAAAAACAGAAACTGGCACTGGGCTCTAGGTTAATAGGTTTGTCCCAAAAATAATATAAAATAGCATCTAAATGCATATAAAACATCCAAGATAGATAATATAATAGCATGGAACAATAAAAAATTATAGATACGTTGGAGACGTATCAAGCATCCCCAAGCTTAATTCCTGCTCGTCCTCGAGTAGGTAAATGATCAAAACAGAATTTTTGATGTGGAATGCTACCTAACATATTCATCCATGTAATTTTTTCTTTATTGTGGCATGAATGTTCAGATCCATAAGATTCAAAACAAAAGTTTAATATTGACATAAAAACAATAATACTTCAAGCATACTAACAAGACAATTATGTCTTCTCAAAATAACATGGCCAAAGAAAGTGTTGGGGAACGTAGTATTTAAAAAAAATTCCTACAATCACTCAAGATCTATCTAGGAGAAGCATAGCAACAAGCGGGGAGAGTGTGTCCACGTACCCTTGTAGACCGAAAGCGGAAGCGTTTAGTAACACGTTGATGTAGTCGAACGTCTTCGCGATCCGACCGATCAAGTACCAAACGCACGACACCTCCGCGATCTGCACACGTTCAGCTCGGTGACGTCCCTCGTACTCTTGATCCAGCTGAGGCCGAGGGAGAGTTTCGTCAGCACGACGGCATGATGACGGTGATGATGAAGTTACCGACGCAGGGCTTCGCCTAAGCACTACAACGATATGACTGAGGTGGAAATCTGTGGAGGGGGGCACCGCACACGGCTAAGACAACTGTCAACTTGTGTGTCTATGGGGTGCCCCCCTACCCCGTATATAAAGGAGTGGAGGAGAGGAGGGCCGGCCCTCTCTATGGCGCGCCCAAGGGGGGGAGTCCTACTCCTAGTAGGAGTAGGTTTCCCCCCTTCCCTAGTTGGAGTAGGAGAAGAAGGAAGAGGGAGAGAGGGAGAAGGAAAGGGGGGGGGGGGGGGCGGCCCCCCACCCCAATTCGGATTGGGCTTGGGGGGGGGGGCGCCCTCCACCTGGCGCCCCTCCCTCTTCCACTAAGGCCCAATAAGGACATTGACTCCCCGGGGGGTTCCGGTAACCTCCCAGTACTCCGGAAAATGCCCGAACTCATCCGAAACCATTCCGGTGTCCAAACATAGCCTTCCAATATATCGATCTTTATGTCTCGACCATTTCGAGACTCCTCGTCATGTCCGTGATCACATCCGGGACTCCGAACTACCTTCGGTACATCAAAACACATAAACTCATAATACCGATCATCATCGAACGTTAAGCGTGCGGACCCTACGGGTTCGAGAACTATGTAGACATGACCGAGACTCATCTCCGGTCAATAACCAATAGCGGAACCTGGATGCTCATATTGGCTCCCACATATTCTACGAAGATCTTTATCGGTCAAACCGCATAACAACATACGTTGTTCCCTTTGTCATCGGTATGTTACTTGCCCGAGATTCGATCGTCGGTATCATCATACCTAGTTCAATCTCGTCACCGGCAAGTCTCTTTACTCGTTCCGTAATGCATCATCCCATAACTAACTCATTAGTCACACTGCTTGCAAGGCTTCATATGATGTGCATTACCGAGAGGGCCCAGAGATACCTCTCCGACAATCGGAGTGACAAATCCTAATCTCGATCTATGCCAACTCAACAAACACCATCGAAGACACCTGTAGAGCATCTTTATAATCACCCAGTTACGTTGTGACGTTTGATAGCACACTAAGTGTTCCTCCGGTATTCGGGAGTTGCATAATCTCATAGTCATAGGAACTTGTATAAGTCATGAAGAAAGCAATAGCAGCAAACTAAACGATCATAGTGCTAAGCTAACGGATGGGTCTTGTCAATCATATCATTCTTTAATGATGTGATCCCGTTCATCAAATGACAACTCATGTCTATGGCTAGGAAACTTAACCATCTTTGATTAACGAGCTAGTCAAGTAGAGGCATACTAGTGAAACTCTGTTTGTCTATGTATTCACACATGTACTAAGTTTCCGGTTAATACAATTCTAGCATGAATAATAAACATTTATCATGATATAAGGAAATATAAATAACAACTTTATTATTGCCTCTAGGGCATATTTCTTTCAGTCTCCCACTTGCACTAGAGTCAATAATCTAGATTACACAGTAATGATTCTAACACCCGTGGAGTCTTGGTGCTGATCATGTTTTGCTCGTGAGAGAGGCTTAGTCAACGGGTCTGCAACATTCAGATCCGTGTGTATCTTGCAAATCTCTATGTCTCCCTCCTTGACTTGATCGCGGATGGAATTGAAGCGTCTCTTGATGTGTTTGGTTCTCTTGTGAAATCTGGATTCCTTCGCCAAGGCAATTGCTCCAGTATTGTCACAAAAGATTTTCATTGAACCCGATGCACTAGGTATGACACCTAGATCAGATATGAACTCCTTCAGCCAGACTCCTTCATTTGCTGCTTCCGAAGCAGCTATGTACTCCGCTTCACACGTAGATCCCGCCACGACGCTTTGCTTAGAACTGCACCAACTGACAGCTCCACCGTTCAATATAAATCCATATCTGGTTTGTGACTTAGAGTCATCCGGATCAGTGTCAAAGCTTGCATCAACGTAACCATTTACGACGAGCTATTTGTCACCTGCATAAACGAGAAACATATCCTTAGTCCTTTTCAGGTATTTCAGGATGTTCTTGACCGCTGTCCAGTGATCCACTCCTGGATTACTTTGGTAACTCCCTGCTAAACTAATAGCAAGGCATACATCAGGTCTGGTACACAGCATTGCATACATGATAGAACCTATGGCTGAAGCATAGGGAATGACTTTCATTTTCTCTATATCTTCTGCAGTGGTCGGGCATTGAGTCCGACTCAACTTCACACCTTGTAACACAGGCAAGAACCCTTTCTTTGCTTGATCCATTTTGAACATCTTCAAAACTTTATCAAGGTATGTGCTTTGTGAAAGTCCAATTAAGCGTCTTGATCTATCTCTATAGATCTTGATGCCCAATATATAAGCAGCTTCACCGAGGTCTTTCATTGAAAAACTCTTGTTCAAGTATCCTTTTATGCTATCCAGAAATTCTATATCATTTCCAATCAACAATATGTCATCCACATATAATATTAGAAATGCTACAGAGCTCCCACTCACTTTCTTGTAAATACAGGCTTCTCCAAAAGTGTGTATAAAACCATATGCTTTGATCACACTATCAAAACGTTTATTCCAACTCCGAGATGCTTCCACCAGTCCATAAATGGATCGCTGGAGCTTGCATACTTTGTTAGCATCCTTTGGATCGATAAAACCTTCGGGTTGCATCATATACAACTCTTCTTCCAGAAATCCATTCAGGAATGCAGTTTTTACGTCCACTTGCCAAATTTCATAATCATAAAACGCGGCAAGTGCTAACATGATTCGGATGGACTTAAGCATCGCTACGGGTGAGAAGGTCTCATCGTAGTCAACTCCTTGAACTTGTCAAAAACCTTTCGCAACAAGTCGAGCTTTGTAGACAGTAACATTACCGTCAGCGTCAGTCTTCTTCTTGAAGATCCATTTATTCTCTATGGCTTGCCGATCATCGGGCAAGTCAACCAAAGTCCACACTTTGTTCTCATACATGGATCCCATCTCAGATTTCATGGCCTCAAACCATTTCGCGGAATCTGGGCTCATCATCGCTTCCTCATAGTTCATAGGTTCGTCACGGTCAAGTAACATGACCTCCAGAACAGGATTACCGTACCACTCTGGTGCAGATCTTACTCTGGTTGACCTACGAGGTTCTATAGTAACTTGATCTGAAGTTTCATGATCATCATCATTAGCTTCCTCACTAATTGGTGTAGGAATCACTGGAACTGATTTCTATGATAAACTACTTTCCAATTCGGGAGAAGGTACAATTACCTCATCAAGTTCTACTTTCCTCCCACTCACTTCTTTCGAGAGAAACTCCTTCTCTAGAAAGGATCCATTCTTAGCAACGAATATTTTGCCTTCGGATCTGTGATAGAAGGTGTACCCAACAGTTTCTTTTGGGTATCCTATGAAGACGCACTTCTTCGATTTGGGTTCGAGCTTATCAGGTTGAAGCTTTTTCACATAAGCATCGCAACCCCAAACTTTAAGAAATGACAACTTGGGTTTCTTGCCAAACCACAGTTCATAAGGTGTTGTCTCAACGGATTTAGATGGTGCCCTATTTAACGTGAATGCAGCCATCTCTAAAGCATAACCCCAAAACGATAGCAGTAAATCAGTAAGAGACATCATAGATCGCACCATATCTAATAAAGTGCGGTTATGACGTTCGGACACACCATTACGTTGTGGTGTTCCGGGTGGCGTGAGTTGCGAAACTATTCCGCATTGCTTCAAATGAAGACCAAACTCGTAACTCAAATATTCTCCTCCACGATCAGATCGCAGAAACTTTATTTTCTTGTTACGATGATTTTCCACTTCACTCTGAAATTCTTTGAACTTTTCAAATGTTTCAGACTTGTGTTTCATCAAGTAGATATACCCATATCTGCTCAAATCATCTGTGAAGGTCAGAAAATAACGATACCCGCCGCGAGCCTCAATATTCATCGGACCGCATACATCAGTATGTATTATTTCCAATAAATCTGTTGCTCGCTCCATTGTTCCGGAGAACGGAGTTTTAGTCATCTTGCCCATGAGGCATAGTTTGCAAGTACCAAGTGATTCATAATCAAGTGATTCCAAAAGTCCATCAGTATGGAGTTTCTTCATGCGCCTTACACCAATATGACCCAAACGGCAGTGCCACAAATAAGTTGCACTATCATTCTCAACTCTGCATCTTTTGGTTTCAATATTATGAATATGTGTATCACTACTATCGAGATTCAACAAAAATAGACCACTCTTCAAGGGTGCATGACCATAAAAGATATTACTCATATAAATAGAACAACCATTATTCTCAGATTTAAATGAATAACCGTCTCGCATCAAACAAGATCCAGGTATAATGTTCATGCTTAACGCTGGCACCAAATAACAATTATTCAGGTCTAAAACTAATCCCGAAGGTAGATGTAGAGGTAGCGTGCCGACGGCGATCACATCGACTTTGGAACCATTCCCACACGCATCGTCACCTCGTCCTTAGCCAATCTTCGCTTAATCCATAGTCCCTATTTCGAGTTGCAAATATTAGCAACAGAACCAGTATCAAATACCCAGGCACTACTGCGAGCATTAGTAAGGTACACATCAATAACATGTATATCACATATACCTTTGTTCACTTTGCCATCCTTCTTATCCGCCAAATACTTGGGGCAGTTCCGCTTCCAGTGACCAGTCCCTTTGCAGTAGAAGCACTCAGTCTCAGGCTTAGGTCCAGACTTGGGCTTCTTCACTTGAGCAGCAACTTGCTTGCCGTTCTTCTTGAAGTTCCCCTTCTTCCCTTTACCCTTTTTCTTGAAACTGGTGGTCTTGTTGACCATCAACACTTGATGCTCCTTCTTGATTTCTACCTCCGCAGCCTTTAGCATTGCGAAGAGCTCAGGAATTGTCTTATCCATCCCTTGCATATTATAGTTCATCACGAAGCTCTTGTAGCTTGGTGGCAGTGATTGAAGAACTCTATCAATGACACTATCAACTGGAAGATTAACTCCCAGCTGAGTCAAGTGATTATGATACCCAAACATTTTGAGTATATGTTCACTGACAGAACTATTCTCCTCCATTTTGCAACTGTAGAACTTATTGGAGACTTCATATCTCTCAATCCGGGCATTTGCTTGAAATATTAACTTCAACTCCTGGAACATCTCATATGCTCCATGACATTCAAAACGTCGTTGAAGTCCCGGTTCTAAGCCGTAAAGCATGGCACACTGAACTATCGAGTAGTCATCAGCTTTGCTCTGCCAGGCGTTCACAACGTCCGGTGTTGCTCCTGCAGCGGGTCTTGCACCTAGCGGTGCTTCCAGGACGTAATTCTTCTGTGCAGCAATGAGGATAATCCTCAAGTTACGGACCCAGTCCGTGTAGTTGCTACCATCATCATTCAACTTAGCTTTCTCTAGTAACGCATTAAAATTCAAAGGAACAGTAGCACGGGCCATTGATCTACAACAACATAGACATGCAAAATACTATCAGGTACTAAGTTCATGATAAATTAAAGTTCAATTAATCATATTACTTAAGAACTCCCACTTAGATAGACATCCCTCTAATCATCTAAGTGATCACGTGATCCAAATCAACTAAACCATCTCCGATCATCACGTGAGATGGAGTAGTTTTCAATGGTGAACATCACTATGTTGATCATATCTACTATATGATTCACGCTCGACCTTTCGGTCTCAGTGTTCCGAGGCCATATCTGCATATGCTAGGCTCGTCAAGTTTAACCCAAGTATTCTGCGTGTGCAAAACTGGCTTGCACCCGTTGTATGTGAACGTAGAGCTTATCACACCCGATCATCACGTGGTGTCTCGGCACGACGAACTGTAGCAACGGTGCATACTCAGGGAGAACACTTGTACCTTGAAATTTAGTGAGAGATCATCTTATAATGCTACCGCCGTACTAAGCAAAATAAGATGCATAAAAGGATTAACATCACATGCAATTCAATATGTGACATGATATGGCCATCATCATCTTGTGCTCTTGATCTCCATCATCGAAGCACCGTCATGATCTCCATCGTCACCGGCGCCCCAGCTTGATCTCCATCGTAGCATCGTTGTCGTCTTGCCAACTTATTGCTTCTACGACTATCTCTACCGCTTAGTGATAAAGTAAAACAATTACATGGCGATTGCATTGCATACAATAAAGCGACAACCATATGGCTCCTGCCAGTTGCCGATAACTCTGTTACAAAACATGATCATCTCATACAACAAATTATATCACATCATGTCTTAACCATATCACATCACAGCAAGCCCTGCAAAAACAAGTTAGACATCCTCTACTTTGTTGTTGCAAGTTTTACGTGGCTGCTACGGGCTTCTAGCAAGAACCGTTCTTACCTACGCATCAAAACCACAACGTGGTGTAGTGATTGCTTTTTGATCTTCTAAAAGAACCCTCTTCATTGAAACCGATTCAACTAAAGTGAGAGAGACAGACACCCGCCAGTCACCTTTAAGCAACGAGTGCTCGCAGCGGTGAAACCAGTCTCGCGTGAGCGTACGCGTAATGTCGGTCCGGGCCGCTTCATCTCACAATACCGCTGAACCAAGTAACAACAAGTAACGGCAAGCAATATGTATACACCCACGCCCACAACTCCTTTGTGTTCTACTCGTGCAAATAACATCTACGCATAGACCTGGCTCGGATGACACTATTGGGGAACGTAGTATTTCAAAAAAATTCCTACGATCACGCAAGATCTATCTGGGAGAAGCATAGCAACGAGCGGGGAGAGTGTGTCCACGTACCCTCGTAGACCGAAAGCGGAAGCGTTTAGTAACGCGGTTGATGTAGTCGAACATCTTCACGATCCGACCGATCAAGTACCGAATGCACGGCACCTCCCCGATCTGCACATGTTTAGCTCGGTGACGTCCCTCGTACTCTTGATCCAGCTAAGGCCGAGGGAGAGTTTCGTCAGCACGACGGCGTGATGACGGTGATGATGAAGTTACCGACGCAGGGCTTCGCCTAAGCACTACAACGATATGACCGAGGTGGAAATCTGTGGAGGGGGACACCGCACACGGCTAAGACAACTGTCAACTTGTGTGTCTATGGGGTGCCCCCCTCCCCGTATATAAAGGAGTGGAGGAGGGGAGGGCCGGCCCTCTCTATGGCGCGCCCAAGGGGGGGAGTCTTACTCCCAGTAGGAGTAGGTTTCCCCCCTTCCCTAGTTGGAGTAGGAGAAGAAGGAAGAGGGAGAGAGGGAGAAGGAAAGGGGGGAGGGGCAGCCCCCCACCCCAATTCGGATTGGGCTTGGGGGGGGGGGCGCCCTCCACCTGGCCGCCTCCTCCTCTCTTCCACTAAGGCCCAATAAGGCCCATTGACATCCCGGGGGGTTCTGGTAACCTCCCAGTACTCCGGAAAATGCCCGAACTCATCCGGAACCATTCCGGTGTCCAAACATAGCCTTCCAATATATCGGTCTTTATGTCTCGACCATTTCGAGACTCCTCGTCATGTCCGTGATCACATCCGGGACTCCGAACTACCTTTGGTACATCAAAACACATAAACTCATAATACCGATCGTCATCGAACGTTAAGCGTGCGGACCCTACAGGTTCGAGAACTATGTAGACATGACCGAGACTCATCTCCGGCCAATAACCAATAGCGGAACCTGGATGCTCATATTGGCTCCCACATATTCTACGAAGATCTTTATCGGTCAAACCGCATAACAACATACGTTGTTCCCTTTGTCATCGGTATGTTACTTGCCCGAGATTCGATCGTCGGTATCATCATACCTAGTTCAATCTCGTTACCGGCAAGTCTCTTTACTCGTTTCGTAATGCATCATCCCATAACTAACTCATTAGTCACACTGCTTGCAAGGCTTCATATGATGTGCATTACCGAGAGGGCCCAAAGATACCTCTTCGACAATCGGAGTGACAAATCCTAATCTCGATCTATGCCAACTCAACAAACACCATCGGAGACACCTGTAGAGCATCTTTATAATCACCCAGTTACGTTGTGACGTTTGATAGCACACTAAGTGTTCCTCCGGTATTCGGGAGTTGCATAATCTCATAGTCATAGGAACTTGTATAAGTCATGAAGAAAGCAATAGCAGCAAACTAAACGATCATAGTGCTAAGCTAACGGATGGGTCTTGTCAATCATATCATTCTCTAATGATGTGATCCCGTTCATCAAATGACAACTCATGTCTATGGCTAGGAAACTTAACCATCTTTGATTAACGAGCTAGTCAAGTAGAGGCATACTAGTGACACTCTGTTTGTCTATGTATTCACACATGTACTAAGTTTCCGGTTAATACAATTCTAGCATGAATAATAAACATTTATCATGATATAAGGAAATATAAATAACAACTTTATTATTGCCTCTAGGGCATATTTCTTTCAGAAAGTTATCCCTACAAAATCATATAGTCTGGCTATGCTCCATCTTCATCACACAAAATATTTAAATCATGCACAACCCCGATGACAAGCCAAGCAATTGTTTCATACTTTTGATGTTCTCAAACTTTTTCAACTTTCATGCAATACATGAGCATGAGCCATGGACATAGCACTATAGGTGGAATAGAATATGGTGGTTGTGGAGAAGACAAAAAGGAGATAGTCTCACATCAACTAGGCGTATCAACGGGCTATGGAGATGCCCATCAATAGATATCAATGTGAGTGAGTAGGGATTGCCATGCAACGGATGCACTAGAGCTATAAGTTTATGAAAGCTCAAAAGAAAGTAAGTGGGTGTGCATCCAACTCGCTTGCTCACGAAGACCTAGGGCAATTTGAGGAAGCCCATCATTGGAATATACAAGCCAAGTTCTATAATGAAAAATTTCCACTAGTATATGAAAGTGACAACATAGAAGACTCTCTATCATGAAGATCATGGTGCTACTTTGAAGCACAAGTGTGATAAAAGGATAGTAGCATTGCCCCTTCTCTCTTTTTCTCTTTTTTTTTGTTTGGGCCTTCTCTATTTTTCTTGGCCTCTTTTTTTATTTTTTATTTTTTCGTCCGGAGTCTCATCCCGACTTGTGGGGGGAATCATAGTCTCCATCATCCTTTCCACACTGGGACAATGCTCTAATAATGATGATCATCACACTTTTATTTACTTACAACTCAAGAATTACAACTCGATTCTTAGAACAAAATATAACTCTATGTGAATGCCTCCGGCGGTGTACCGGGATGTGCAATGAATCAAGAGTGACATGTATGAAAGAATTATGAATGGTGGCTTTGCCACAAATACGATGTCAACTACATGATCATGCAAAGCAATATGGCAATGATGAAGCGTGTCATAATAAATGGAACGGTGGAAAGTTGCATGGCAATATATCTCGGAATGGCTATGGAAATGCCATAATAGGTAGGTATGGTGGCTGTTTTGAGGAAGGTATATGGTGGGTGTATGGTACCGGCGAAAGTTGCGCGGTACTAGAGAGGCTAGCAATGGTGGAAGGGTGAGAGTGCGTATAATCCATGGACTCAACATTAGTCATAAAGAACTCACATACTTATTGCAAAAATCTATTAGTTATCGAAATGAAGTATTACGCACATGCTCCTAGGGGGATAGATTGGTAGGAAAAGACCATTGCTCGTCCCAGACCGCCACTCATAAGGAAGACAATCAATAAATAATTCATGCTCCGACTTCATCACATAACGGTTCACCATACGTGCATGCTACGGGAATCACAAACTTTAACATAATTATTTCTACAATCCACAATTACTCACTAGCATGACTCTAATATCACCATCTTTATATCTCAAAACAATCATAAGGAATCAAACTTCTCATAGTATTAATGCACTTTATATGAAAGTTTTTATTATGTCCCTCTTGGATGCCCATCATATTAGGACTAAATTCATAACCAAAGCAAATTACCATGCTGTTTAAAGACTCTCAAAATAATATAACTGAAGCATGAGAGTTCAACAATTTCTTCAAAATAAAACTGCCGTCGTGCTCTAAAAAGATATAAGTGAAGTACTAGAGCAAATGACATACTACTCCAAAAGATATAAGTGAAGATCAATGAGTAGTCGAATAATTATGTAACTATGTGAAGACTCTCTCTCATAAAAGAATTTCAGATCTTAAGTACTTTATTCAAACAGCAAACAAAACAAAATAAAGTGACATTGCAAGGATAGCACATATCGTGTGAAGAAGCAAAAACTTAGGTTCAACCGATACTAACCGATAATTCTTGATGAAGAAAGGTGGGATGCCTACCGGGGCATCTCCAAGCTTAGATGCTTGAGACTTCTTGAAATATTATATTGGGATGCCGTGGGCATCCCCAAGCTTGAGCGTTTGTGTCTCCTTAATTCCTTTTATATGATGGTTTTCCTAAATCTTAAAAACTTCATCCACACAAAACTCAACAAGAACTCGTGAGACAAGTTAGTATAAATCAAATGCAAAACCTTATAATTCTCTACTGTAGTAAATCACTAAAATTATTATTTGACATTTCATACTAAATGCCTCTGCATATTTAATACTCCTATCCTCAAATAGAATCATTAAACAAGCAAACATATGCAAACAATGCAAACATAACAGCAATCTGTCTAAACAGGATAGTCTGTAAAGAGTGCAATTGTACTCATACTTACCTAACTCCAAAAATTCTGAAAAATTTCCACACTGTAGAAAATTTGTTACTCATTGTGTAAAAATTTCAAGATTTTATCATGTTCTGACTTTCCATAATAATTCAGACAGCGATAGAAAACTTTTTGTTTTCAAAACAGCAACATATAGACTTGCAAAATAAGCATGGTAAAGGCTACACTTGATCTTTTATTGAACTAAAAGATGCGAAACATTACTCTAAATAACAGAAAGTAAATACTAATAAAATAAAATGACGCTCCAAGCAAAACACATATCATGTGACGAATAAAAATATAGCTCCAAGTGAGGTTACCGATAACGTTGAAGACGAAAGAGGGGATGCCTTCCGAGGCATCCCCAAGCTTAGTTGCTTGGATCTTCCTTTAATATTACCTTGGGGTGCCTTGGGAATCCCCAAGCTTAGGTTCTTGTCACTCCTTATTCTTCTCATATCGATATCTCACCCAAAACTTGAAAACTTCAATCACACAAAACTTAGCGAAACCTTCGTGAGATCCGTTAGTATAATAAACAAATCATTCACTTTGGTACTGTCAAGACAAGATTCATAACTTTTCTCACATTATTCCTACTGTACCCTATCATTTCTACAATTTATATTAAGCAATATAAGCCATAGAAACTAGAAAACAAGCAAACTATGCATCGAAAACAGAATCTGTCAAAAACAGAACAGTCTTTAAAAATCTAAATTAATTTCATACTTATGTAACTCAAAATATTCTTAAAAATAAGGAAAACGTAGAAAATTTGTATGAAAATAAACTGTAAAAATTTCAGAATTTTTCCGTGTTTCAGTAAAAGATAGGAATTTCTGTACTGTATGCAAAAGTTTCTGTTTTTGCACAGAATCAAATCAACTACCAACCACACTATCCCAAAGGCTTTACTTGGCACTTTATTGAAAAAAAAGCTATAAAACATGATTACTACAGTAGATTAATCATGTGAACATACAAAAACAGTAGGGGTAAATATTGGGTTGCCTCCCAACAAGCGCTTTTCTTTAATGCCTTTTAAGCTAGGCATGATGATTTTAATGATGCTCACATAAAAGATAAGAATTGAAACATAACGGGAGCATCATGAAGCATAACTAGCACATTTAAGTCTAACCCACTTCCTATGCATAGGGATTTTGTGAGCAAACAACTTATGGGAACAAGAATCAACTAGCATAGGAAGGTAAAACAAGCAAAACTTCAAGATTTTAAGCACATAGAGAGGAAACTTGATATTATTGCAATTCCTACAAGCATATACTCCTCCCTCATAATAATTTTCAGTAGCATCATGAATGAATTCAGTAATATAACCATCACATAAAGCACTCTTTTCACGATGCATAAGCATATAATTTTTATTACTCTCCACATAAGCAAATTTATTCTCATGAATAGTGGTGGGAGCAAACTCAACAACAAAACTATCATGTGAGGCATAATCCAATTGAAAATTAACATCATGATGACAAGTTTCATGGATATCATTATTCTTTATAGCATATATGTCATCACAATAATCATCATAGATAGCAACTTTGTTCTCATAGTCAATTGGAACCTCTTCCAAAATAGTGGATTCATCACTAAATAAAGTCATGACCTCTCCAAATCCACTTTCATAATTATCGCAATAAGATTAAACACCCTCCAAAATAGTGGGTTCATTACTTCCTAAAGTTGACACTCTTCCAAACCCACTTTCATCAATATAATCATCATAAATAGGAGGCATGCTATCATCATAATAAATTTGCACATCAAAACTTGGGGGACTAAAAATATCATCTTCATCAAACATATCATCCCCAAGCTTGTGGCTTTGCATATCATTAGCATCATGGATATTCAAATAATTCATACTAACAACATTGCAATCATGCTCATCATTCAAAAATTTAGTGCCAAACATTTTATAGACTTCTTCTTCTAACACTTGAGCATAATTTTCCTTTCCATCATTTTCACAAAAGACATTAAAAAGATGAAGCACATGAGGCAACCTCAATTCCTTTTTTTTGTAGTTTTCTTTTGTAAACTAAACTAGTGATAAAATAAGAAACTAAAAGATTCAATTGCAAGATCTAAAGATATACCTTCAAGCACTAACCTCCCCGGCAATAGCGCCAGAAAAGAGCTTGATGTCTACTACGCAACTTTATCCTTGTAGACGTTGTTGGGCCTCCAAGTGTAGAGTTTTGTAGGACAGTAGCAAATTTCCCTCAAGTGGATGACCTAAGGTTTATCAATCCGTGGGAGGCGTAGGATGAAGATGGTCTCTCTCAAACAACCCTGCAACCAAATAACAAAGAGTCTCTTGTGTCCCCAACACACCCAATACAATGGTAAATTTTATAGGTGCACTAGTTCGGCGAAGAGATGGTGATACAAGTGCAATATGGATGGTAGATATAGGTTTTTGTAATCTGAAAATATAAAAACAGCAAGGTAGCAAGCGATAAAAGTGAGCGAAAACGGTATTGCAATGCTTCAAAACAAGGCCTAGGGTTCATACTTTCACTAGTGCAAGTTCTCTCAACAATGATAACATAATTAGATCATATAACAATCCCTCAACGTGCAACAAAGAGTCACTCCAAAGTCACTAATAGCAGAGAACAAACGAGGAGATTATTGTAGGGTACGAAACCACCTCAAAGTTATTCTTTCTGATCGATCTATTGGGCTATTCCTATAAGTGCCACAAACAGCCCTAGAGTTCGTACTAAAATAACACCTTAAGATACACATCAACCAAAACTCTAATGTCACCTAGATACTCCAATGTCACCACAAGTATCCGCGGGTTTGATTATACGATATGCATCACACAATCTCAGATTCATCTATTCAAACCAACACAAAGAACTTCAAAGAGTCCCCCAAAGTTTCTACCGGAGAGTCAAGACGTAAACGTGTGCCAACCCCTATGCATAAGTTCACAAGGTCACAGAACCCACAAGTTGATCACCAAAACATACATCAAGTGGATCACGTGAATATCCCATTGTCACCACAGATAAGCACATGCAAGACATACATCAAGTGTTCTCAAATCCTTAAAGACTCAATCCGATAAGATAACTTCAAAGGGAAAACTCAGTCCATTACAAGAAGGTAGAGGGGGAGAAACATCATAAGATCCAACTATAATAGCAAAGCTCTTGGTACATCAAGATCGTGCCAAATCAAGAACACGAGAGAGAGAGATCAAACACATAGCTACTGGTACATACCCTCAGCCCCGAGGGTGAACTACTCCCTCCTCGTCATGGAGAGCGCCGGGATGATGAAGATGGCCACCGGTGACGATTTCCCCCTTCGGCAGGGTGCCGGAACAGGGTCCCGATTTGTTTTTGGTGGCTGCAGAGGCTTGCGGTGGCGGAAATCCCGATCTAGGTTTTATTTTGGAGGTTTGGGGATATATAAGAGGTGTTGGCGTCAAGAACAAGTTAGGGGGGTCCACGAGGGGCCCACAAGGTCGGAGGGCGCGCCCTAGAGGGGTGGGAGCGCCCTCCACCCTTGTGGTGGCCTCGGGACTCTTCTCGTGCATATCCGGTACTCCGTGGGCTTCTTTTGGTCCAAAAACAATCGTCGTAAATTTTCAGCTCAATTGGACTCCGTTTGGTATTCCTTTTCTGCGAAACTCAAAAATAAGGAAAAAAATAGAAACTGGCACTGGGCTCTAGGTTAATGGGTTAGTCCCAAAAATAATATAAAATAGCATCTAAATGCATATAAAACATCCAAGATAGATAATATAATAGCATGGAACAATCAAAAATTATAGATACGTTGGAGACGTATCACTGCTAGACTGCTGCTGCTGCCCCTGGACTGCCGTGTCCTTTTATGTTATCTATGTTTCTTCATTGGTCGACTCTAAAACTTATGGTCTATGGTGTGTCTGAACTTATGTCGTTGGTCGACTCTAAAACTTATGTCCTATGGTGTGTCTAAACTCATGCTGTGCGATGGTTAATCTGCCGTTTATCTTAAGTGTTTGCTGCTACTCTGGTTAAGTGGTCTAAGTTGTTAGTACTATTTTGCTGATGCATGTTAGGCCTTGTACAATGCTAGATGCTTAGGGTGGTTCTTAGAAAAATAAACCGGGTTTTTCTGAAGCACCGGTGCCTATTTCTACAGGAGAGACGCCTAGTTAAGCGTCTACCCTGTACAAATAAGCACCGGTGCTTAAGAAAAGCCTGGTTTATTTCTCTAAGCACCTCCCCTAAGCACCTTGCATTGTACAAGGCCTTAGCAACTCAAGTATCATACGGTGATCTATGTTATGTTTGTTGTGTTATTCTGCCGTTCTACTATCATACGGTGATGTATGCTAGGAACTCTACTACTATGACTATGGTAGTTATAGCTTGGCATGATTATGTCCAGTTTATAGCTCAGGATGTTCCAGCCATATCTATGACCAGTTACAACTGAACTATGCATTAGATTTTGCCAAAAGTAAAGCATGCCAATGATTGCCAATTCTATCTATTGCCAATTGAAGCTTTGTACTGAGGATGCGTTAGTTATTGCAATAAGTAGAGGATGCTCATGATTCCCAAAAGTACCTATTTCCACTTTCTGATAAGAACTGAACATGTATCAAATGATGCTAAAAGTAGAGCATGAGCATTAACATGTATCAATTGATGCTTCCTATTTGTGTTTGAATGGGCTCAACATAGCTGGTGATGGTTTAGGGTCTCTGCGTGACTGTGATGATAACTCAAGATGTTCCAGCCATATCTATGACCATTTATAACTCAACTATGCATTAGTTCTTGCCAAAAGTAAAGCATGCAAATGATTGCCAATACTACCTATTGCCAATTCAAGCTTTGTACTGAGGATGCATTAGTTATTGCAATAAGTAGAGGATGCTCATGATTGCCAAAAGTACCTATTTCCACTTTATGATAAGAACTGAACATGTATCAAATAATGCTAAAAGAGGAGTGATACGTCTCCAACGTATCTATAATTTTTTATTGTTCGATGCTATTATATTATCTGTTTTGCATGTTTTATATGCATTAATATGCTATTTTATATTATTTTTGGGACTAACCTATTAACCTAGAGCCCAGTGCCAGTTTCTGTTTTTTCCTTGTTTTTGAGTTTCGCAGAAAAGGAATACCAAATGGAGTCCAAATGGAATAAAACTTTCGCGATGATCTTTCTTGGACCAGAAGGAAACCAGGAGACTTGGAGATGAAGTCGTAGGGGCCATGAGGCGGCCACAAGGACGGAGGGCGCGCCCGAGGGGGTAGGGCGCGCCCCCCACCCTTGTGGGCCCCTCGTGCACCTCCTGACCTAATTCTTTCGCCTATATATACTCTTATATGCCCAAACCACCAGAGGCATCCACGAAAATACTTTTCCACCGCCGCAACCTTCTGTACCCGTGAGATCCCATCTAGGGGCCTTTTCCGGCGTCCTGCCGGAGGGGGATTCGATCACGGAGGTCTTCTACATCAACACCATTGCCCTTCCGATGAAGCGTGAGTAGTTTACCTCAGACCTACGGGTCCATAGCTAGTAGCTAGATGGCTTTTTCTCTCTCTTTGATTCTCAATACCATGTTCTCCTCGATATTCTTGGAGATCAATTCGATGTAATACTTTTTTGCGGTGTGTTTGCCGAGATCCGATGAATTGTGGATTTATGATCAGCTTATCTATGAATATTATTTGAATCTTCTCTGAATTCTTTTATGCATGATTTGATATCTTTGTAATTCTCTTCGAACTATCGGTTTGGTTTGGCCAACTAGATTGATTTTTCTTGCAATGAGAGAAGTGCTTAGCTTTGGGTTCAATCTTGCGGTGTCCTTTCCCAGTGACAGTAGGGGCAGCAAGGCACGTATTGTATTGTTGCCATCGAGGATAAAAAGATGGGGTTTTCATCATATTACTTGAGTTAATTCCTCTACATCATGTCATCTTACTTAATGCGTTACTCCGTTCTTTATGAACTTAATACTCTAGATGCATGCTGGATAGCGGTCGATGTGTGGAGTAATAGTAGTAGATGCAGAATCATTTCGGTCTACTTGACACGGACGTGATGCCTATATTCATGATCATTGCCTTAGATATCGTCATAACTTTGCGCTTTTCTATCAATTGCTCGGCAGTAATTTGTTCACCCACCATAATATTTTCTATCTTGAGAGAAGCCTCTAGTGAAACTTATGGCCCCCGGGTCTATTCCATCATATTACTTTCCGATCTACTATTTTGCAATCTTTTATTTTCATATCTATAAACCAAAAAACCCAAAAATATTTACTTTATCTTTTGTTTAGTTTTATCTATCTCTATCAGATCTCACTTTTGCAAATAACCGTGAAGGGATTGACAACCCCTTTATCGCGTTGGGTGCAAGTTGTTTGATTGTTTGTGCAGGTATTCGGTGATTTGTGTGTTGTCTCCTACTGGATTGATACCTTGGTTCTCAAACTGAGGGAAATACTTCTCTCTACTTTCCTGCATCACCCTTTTCTCTTCAAGGAAAAAACCAACGCAAGCTCAAGAAGTAGCAGGAAGAATTTCTGGCGCCGTTGCCGGGGAGATCTACGCCAAGTCAAGACATACCAAGTACCCATCATAAAACTCTCATCTCTTGTATTACATTATTCGCCATTTGCCTCTCATTTTCCTCTCCCCCACTTCTAAAATGATTTTCGAAAAGATTTGCCTTTTTATTCGCCTTCTTTCCGTTCGATCTTTTGTTTGCTTGTGTTACCATGTGCCTTCTTTTTGCTTGCATCTTCGCTTGCTAAAAGTTTATGGATCCTCATCCACTTGCTAATCTTTTTAAGAGATCCAATTATGATGAACCAATTTCTAGTGATTTGAGTGCACTAGATTATCTTTATGAAGTTTTGCTTGAAATTCGTGAATCTGAAAATTGTGATGAAGAAATCTATGAAGTGATTCATGATAGCTCCTTGAATAAAAAGCATGATTGCAATGGTTTTACTATAAATTCTATTGATGTCAATTGTGCTAATAATATGCAAAACCCTAAGCTTGGGGATGCTAATTTTGCTATGTCTACTACTTGTCGCAATGATCATGATTGGGGTGATTCTTCTTATGATCTTGAAAATTTATTTAAGCCCTATGATGAATATGAGATTGAGAATAATGTTTGCAATAATATTGAAAGTGGGTTTGTAAGAGTGTCAACTTTAGATCCCACATATTTGGAGAATATTCAATCTTATGAAATTTTTGATAAAAGTGGATTTGGAGAGGTCATGACTTTAGTTAATGTTAATCCCACTACTTTGGAAGAGTGTCAACTTTGCATGCATGTGGATCATGTAGAGAATATTTTATGTGATAGCTATATTGTTGAATTTTATTATGAACCTACATGTAATTATTATGAGAGAGGAAAATATGGATGTAGAAATTTCCATGTCACTAAATTGCCTCTCGTTATGTTGAGATTGCTATTGTTTCTTTCTTCTTCCTTGCATATGCTAGATCTTGCTTGCCTTGCTAATTTGTTTTCCTATAAAATTCCTATGCATAGGAAGCATGTTAGACTTAGATTTGTTTGTCACATGTTTTATGATGCTCTCTTTGTGCTTCAATTCTTCTCTTTTATGTGAGCATCATCAAAATTACTAATGCCTAGCTAAAAGGCTTTAAAGAAAAGCGCTTGTTGGGAGACAACCCAATATTTTTCCTTGCCGTTTTTCAATAAATAATTCATCTAGCCTCTGGTTAGATATGGTTTTATGTTTTAATTAGTGTTTGTGCCAAGTAAAACCTTTGGGATGGCTTATGGTGATAGTTGATTTGATCTTGCTGAAAAACAGAAACTTTTTCGTCCAGTCTCAGAATTTCAATAATTCACAGGAGCGTTGAAAAACCCTGAATTTTTTATACCAGATTCATATACAAATTTACTATGTTTTCCTAATTTTTCATAATTGTTGGAGTTACATAAGTATTAGAACAATTCGGATCTTTGCAGACTATTCTGTTTTTGACAGATTCTGTTTTCTTTGTGTTGTTTGCTTATTTTGATGAATTTGTGGGTAGTATCGGGGGGTATGAACCATGGAAAAGTTGGAATACAGTAGATATTACACCAATATAAATAAATAATGAGTTCACAACAGTACCAAAGTGGTGATTTATTTTCTTATACTAACGGAGCTTATGAGATTTTCTGTTGAGTTTTGTGTTGTGAAGTTTTCAAGTTTTGGGTAAGGATTTGATGGACTATGGAATAAGGAGTGGCAAGAGCCTACGCTTGGGGATGCCCAAGGCACCCCAAGGTAATATTAAAGGACAACCAAGAGCCTAAGCTTGGGGATGCCCCGGAAGGCATCCCCTCTTTCGTCTTCGTCTATCGGTAACTTTACTTGAGGCTATATTTTTATTCACCACATGATATGTGTTTTGCTTGGAGCGTCTTGTATGATTTGAGTCTTTGCTTTTTAGTTTGCCACAATCATCCTTGATGTACACACCTTTTGAGAGGGACACGCACGAATCGTGATTTATTAGAATACTCCATATGCTTCACTTATATCTTTTGAGCTAGGCAATTTTGCTCTAGTGCTTCACTTATATCTTTTTAGAGCACGGCGGTGGTTTTATTTTATAGAAATTGATGAACTCTCATGCTTCACTTATATTATTTTGAGAGTCTTTAAACAGCATGGTAATTTTCTTTGGTTATAAATTTAGCCCTAATATGATAGGCATCCAAGAGGGATATAATAAAAACTTTCATATAAAGTGCATTGAATACTACGAGAAGTTTGATTCCTTATGATTGTTTTGAGATATAAAGATGGTGATATTAGAGTCATCCTAGTGAGTAATTGTGGATTTGAGAAATACTTGTGTTAAGGTTTGTGATTCCCGTAGCATGCACGTATGGTGAACCGTTATGTGATGAAGTCGGAGCATGATTTATTTATTGATTGTCTTCCTTATGAGTGGCAGTCGGGGACGAGCGATGTTCTTTTCCAACCAATCTATCCCCCTAGGAGCATGCGTGTAGTACTTTGTTTCGATAACTAATAGATTTTTGCAATAAGTATGTGAGTTCTTTATGACTAATGTTGAGTCCATGGATTATACGCACTCTCACCCTTCCACCATTGCTAGCCTCTCTAGTGCCGCGCAACTTTCGCCGGTACCATACACCCACCATATACCTTCCTCAGAACAGCCACCACACCTACCCATTATGGCATTTCCATAGCCATTCCGAGATATATTGCCATGCAACTCTCCACCGTTTCGTTTATTATGACACGTTCCATCATTGTCATATTGCTTTGCATGATCATGGAGTTGACATCGTATTTGTGGCAAAGCCACCGTTCATAATTCTTTCATACATGTCACTCTTGATTCATTGCACGTCCCGGTACACCGCCGGAGGCATTCATATAGAGTCATATTTTGTTCTAAGTATGGAGTTGTAAGTAAATAAAAGTGTGATGATCTTCATTATTAGATCATTGTCCCATGTGAGGAGAAGGATGATGGAGACTATGATTACCCCACAAGTCGGGATGAGACTCCGGACAAAAAATAAAAAAATAAAATAGGCCAAAAAAAATGAGAGAAGGCCCAAATAAAAAAAAAGAAGAAAAAAAATAAAAAGAAAAAATGAGAGAAAAGAGAGAAGGGGCAATGTTACTATCCTTTTACCACACTTGTGCTTCAAAGTAGCACCATGATCTTCATGATAGAGAGTCTCCTATGTTGTCACTTTCATATACTAGTGGGAACTTTCATTATAGAACTTGGCTTGTATATTCCAATGATGGGCTTCCTCAAATTGCCCTAGGTCTTCGTGAGCAAGCGAGTTGGATGCACACCCACTTAGTTTCTTTTTTGAGCTTTCATAAACTTATAGCTCTAGTGCATCCGTTACATGGCAATCCCAACTCACTCACATTGATATCTATTGATGGGAATCTCCATAGCCCATTAATACGCCTAGTTGATGTGAGACTATCTCCATCTTTTTGTCTTCTCCACAACCACCTTCTATTCCACCTATAGTGCTATGTCCATGGCTCACGCTCATGTATTGCGTGAAAGTTGAAAAAGTTTGAGAACATCAAAAGTATGAAACAATTTCTTGGCTTGTCATCGGGGTTGTGCATGATTTAAATAGTTTGTGTGATGAAGATGGAGCATAGCCAAACTATATGATTTTGTAGGGATAAGCTTTCTTTGGCCATGTTATTTTGAGAAGACATAATTATCTTGTTAGTATGCTTGAAGTATTATTGTTTTTATGTCAATATTAAACTTTTTTTTTGAATCATATGGATCTGAATATTCATGCCACAATAAAGAAATTACATTGATAAATATGTTAGGTAGCATTCCACATCAAAAATTCTGTTTTTATTATTTACCTACTCGAGGACGAGCAGGAATTAAGCTTGGGGATGCTTGATACGTCTCCAACGTATCTATAATTTTTTATTGTTCCATGCTATTCTATTGTCTATTTTGTATGTTTTATATGCATTAATATGCTATTTTATATTATTTTTGGGACTAATCTATTAACCTAGAGCCCAGTGCCAGTGCCAGTTTCTGTTTTTCCTTGTTTTTGAGTTTCGCAGAAAAGGAATACCAAACGGAGTCCAAACGGAATAAAACTTTCGCAATGATCTTTCTTGGACCAGAAGGAAACCAGGAGACTTGGAGATGAAGTCGGAGGAGCCACGAGGCGGCCACAAGGACGGAGGGCGCGCCCCCACCCTTGTGGGCCCCTCGTGCACCTTCTGACCTAATTCTTTCGCCTATATATACTCTTATATGCCCAAACCACCTGAGGCATCCACTAAAATACTTTTCCACCGCCGCAACCTTCTGTACCCGTGAGATCCCATCTAGGGGCCTTTTCCGGCGTCTTGCCAGAGGGGGATTCGATCACGGAGGGCTTCTACATCAACACCATTGCCCTTTCGATGAAGCGTGAGTAGTTTACCTCAGACCTACGGGTCCATAGCTAGTAGCTAGATGGCTTTTTCTCTCTCTTTGATTCTCAATACCATGTTCTCCTCAATGTTCTTGGAGATATATTCGATGTTATACTTTTTGCGGTGTTTTGCCGAGATTCGATGAATTGTGGATTTATGATCAGCTTATCTATGAATACTATTTGAATCTTCTCTGAATTCTTTTATGCATGATTTGATATCTTTGTAATTCTCTTCGAACTATCGGTTTGGTTTGGCCAACTAGATTGGTTTTTCTTGTAATGGGAGAAGTGCTTAGCTTTGGGTTCAATCTTGCGGTGTCCTTTCCCAGTGACAGTAGAGGCAGCAAGGCATGTATTGTATTGTTGCCATAGAGGATAAAAAGATGGGGTTTTCATCATATTGCTTGAGTTAATTCCTCTAGATCATGTCATCTTACTTAATGCGTTACTCCGTTCTTTATGAACTTAATACTCTAGATGCATGCTGGATAGCTGTCGATGTGTGGAGTAATAGTAGTAGATGCAGAATCGTTTCGGTCTACTTGACACGGACGTGATGCCTATATTCATGATCATTGCCTTAGATATCGTCATAACTTTGCGCTTTTCTATCAATTGCTCGGCAGTAATTTGTTCACCCACCATAATATTTTCTATCTTGAGAGAAGCCTCTAGTGAAACCTATGGCCCCCGGGTCTATTTTCCATCATATTACTTTCCGATCTACTATTTTGCAATCTTTTATTTTCAGATCTATAAACCAAAAAACCCAAAAATATTTACTTTATATTTTGTTTAGTTTTATCTATCTCTATCAGATCTCACTTTTGCAAATAACTGTGAAGGGATTGACAACCCCTTTATCGCGTTGGGTGCAAGTTGTTTGATTGTTTGTGCAGGTATTCGGTGATTTGTGCGTTGTCTCCTACTGGATTGATACCTTGGTTCTCAAACTAAGGGAAATACTTATCTCTACTTTGCTGCATCACGCTTTCCTCTTCAAGGGAAAAACCAACGCAAGCTCAAGAAGTAGCATAGAGCAAGAGCAAGATCATGTATCAATTGATGCTACCTATTTGTGTTTGAATGGGCTCAACATAGCTGCTGATGGTTTAGGGTCTCTGCGTGACCGTGATGATAACGAAGACACTTGTTTGGCTATGGTCTTGCTATCAAATTGAAGTTTCAGTTCTTCGAGACTTTTTGTTTTTGATGCTGCCACGGGATCAACATTCTTCCTCGGGCGTCCACATGCTCTCTTCCTTTTGAGGGAGCCGGGTGTACCGGTATCCTTTTGGGAGTTGGTCGTGTCGTGTTCGTTGGAACCATCAGGATCGTTGATTAATTGTACGTCGTCTTCTGAACCCTTAGTTTCCACTGCTTGCTGGGCATCGTACACCTCCTTCTGTACAAGAGAGAGCGGTGCGTTAGTTGAAATCATGAGACATATGAAATAAATGAAAATATCCTTGATGTAGCGCTAACAGTTATGGGGAAGTTATATGATTCGAGGCAAACCACGTTGCAATCTGAATGCAGTAAGGCTGTACATATTTTCCACCTGAAAATATCCATCTTTCCCTATATTTGATAACCGACACTTACGTTAGCATAGCTTTCAAGCCAAACAAAGTACAAATTTAATTTAGGCATTCAATGACCTGGTTGAAATTATCGGTCATTTTATCCCCGTTCCATTACAACATGTACTGTAGTGTCCAAACCACACAGGAACTCCTGCAATATTTAGTTACAGATCAGTAATCTTATTCGTGTTGGCAAAGAATAAATTAGGAGGGCGTGCATACTCATCAGTCTATTGTGGTATGTTCTCATAGCGTGCTTTGGTCCATTCGGCAAAATTGATGGGCTTAGCTGGTGATATCAACCCATTCTCGACAGCTTTGTCGATGCACAACTGAATCGACTCCACCTAGTGTACGACGAGTTATACATAGGGTTACGGTACTTGTTGGGGATATAACTATTGGGTTTAACCCGCCCAGGAGGGGCCGGGTTAAGCCCCTGGCGGTTCATAAGACAAAGCCCATGAAGATGCTTAAGATGGTAGTTCATTACGCGGACTCATCGAGGGCCTGAAGCCCAAGGGCGACTTAAGGCCCAAACAAGTGTAAACCGCCGTATGTGTATGACTTGTATTATAAGGCATGTACAGTTAGTCACCGAGCCGGACATGTTGTTTATGAGCCGGCCGGGACTCCGTGAGCCACCGGGCGTCAACCTGTGTATATAAAGGGATGACCCGGCGGTGACTTAGGGGAGAGAGATCGAAAGCTAGGTCAAGCGGATTCGCTCCCTGGTAATCGAGACATAAGCAATACCACCTCAACTGGACTAGGCTTTTACCTTCACCGCAAGGGGCTGAACCAGTATAAACTCCTTGTGTCCTTTGTCCCGTTTAACCCCTTTAAGCTAACCCTGTTGCGATGGCTCCGCGACTAAGTCCTACTGCTAGGACATATGCCGTGACAATTCCACGACAGTTGGCGCCCACCATGGGGCCAGCGCACGGTGGTTTCGAGTTCTTACAGGGCAACTTTGAAGGGATCAAAGGATACGCTGTAGGCTGGATGACCAAGAGTCGTCGGGGCAAGCTGTACATCGACGACGCAGGCTGGGGCCCTGAGGCCGGCTCAATCGAGTATGGGTACCGGGTCCCCTTCGGCGGGATTCACGTCTTCATCGGCAAGATCGGCGAATCGGGCCCTGAGCCGGACATCTGCACCGACATCGTCGAGACGGCTCAGCATGCGCAACCCGCCCGGGTTCAACCCGCCGTGAAGCACGCCTTCGTTGGATTCATCCATGGGGTGGAATTTGAGGAAGGATCCGTGTCTGGCGGTGAGACGGCCATCTATTCTAATGGAGAGTCGTCCATGGGCGAGACTACTTCATTGTATCAACTGCAAGACGGCAGGCTTGGGGGCTATTCCGATGGCGTTAGTATTCCGGACCCCCATGAGCCACCGAACCGGGTCGCGATTTTCATGGCCGGTACACAGCCAGGGCAGAATTCTACGACGGCAGCAGCAATGATTTCCGGATCAGCAGCAGCAACGGCGGCCGGGGGAGGAGGCCCTATGCGCCCGCCGGCTCAGGTCTTGTCCGACTTATTGGACACTTTGACAACATTGTTGACAACAGAGGTTAATCCGGAAAATCAAGCTCAGCATAACGCGGAAGTTGCGAAACTGCGAGATGGGATCGCTCAGGCCAAGGGAGATCTGGCGGCTGAAGACGCAAGGATGACTGCGGAGCGGGCTGCTCTGGATGCTCAGGCACAACGGATCCAGGCTGATTCCTTCCGGCTCTCGTTGGATCAGAACGCTTCAAACGAAATCATGAGGAGAAGGCACTGGAGTCGTCTGCCTCCAGTTTACGAGGCGAGGAACCTCTTCAACACACCTGGTGCAGGGACCAGTGACCCGCCAGAGGTAAATCGGATGGTAGCCGCACCTAGGACTGGAGCGCCGGCTCAGCCACGCACAACGGATCCGCCTTGTCTGAATAATATCCCGCCACAACATGTGCCGACACCACCGGGTCATTATTCTAACCCTTTGGATAATATGATTGCTGCGGCGACACGACTGGCGGCTCTCCCAGTTGAAGGCGAGTCTCCAGCTATGGTTGAAACACGGAGGGCTAGAGAACTTCTTCAGACGGCACTGGTATAGCAGGAGGCTTATTCTTACAGTCGTGAGAGGATTCACTCGACCCCTCGCCCGAGCCGGAGTTATAGCAGACACATAGACTCACCGGCCGTTTCAAGCAGTGATAGGCGTCGTAACCAGCCTCGTGGACATGACCCGGCGCGTGATGGTGCTCAGAATTTGGTGGACCAGGGCAGGGCACGCCGAGAGGCTGAGCTGGTGGCTCAGCAAGCCGCTCAACAGCATCTTCCGGTTTATCCGGCAACTTCGGCAGAGACAGGGGTAACCTCCAGAACCTTGGGAGTGCCGTGTTTGGTTCCGGCTTTGCGTAATGTTCGTTTGTCTAAGGATTTCAAGGGCCCTCGTAAAGTGCCTAATTACACAGCCGACTTACCCCCTAAGGCATGGGTTGAGAGTTATGAGATGGCGATGGAGCTGTTGGATGTTGACGAGGCGGCATGTGCTAAGTATTTTACGATGATGCTGGAAGGGACGGCCCGTACTTGGTTGAAAGGAATGCCAGCCAATTCCATTGGGTCATGGGCCGAGTTAAAAGCCCGATTTATCCAGAATTTCAAAGATACGTGCAAGCAACCTATGTCAATTGTGGATCTGGACTCCTGTGTCCAAGAAGAGGGCGAGTCAACAACCCATTGGGTACGTCGGGTCTCAACTATCCTGCACTCATCGGATCGTATCAATGCCGGCTCAGCAGTCTTAATGTTAGAGAAGAATTGTCGTTTTGCGCCCCTTAAGCAGAAGCTAGGGCGACTCAAGCGCCATTGCTGCGACATGGGTGAGCTAATGGCGGCTCTAGTTAAATATGCCGACTCTGATAGTACCAAGGACCCCGAGTCTGACGATGAGAAGCCGGGAAAGGGAAAGAAGGGTAGCAACGCCAAGGGGCAGCAGCATAACCCGGTGAATCAGGGGGGCAATGGTAAGCGCAAGGCTGATAACAATTTGGATTTTGTGGCTAATACCAACACGCAGAATAATGGTCAGCGTCGTAAGGGTAGCCCCCCCCCCCACGGGTTGGGGGGTCAGGTTTTGATCTCGAACGGCAGCTGAATCAGCCCTGCCCGAGGCATGGTACATGAGAGAGGCCATCCACTCACCTCTGGAAAGATTGCTTCATTATGAAGGAGTACAGAAATTCCAATCTTTTTCAAGACAATCATGGGCCAGGCGGCGGCTCAGGTTCCGGCTCTCACGGTCCGGATTACGGTGGTGGCGGCTCTAATTCCAGTTCTCAAGGCCAAGGAAATCAGGGTGGTTACAACCAACAGAATAATCAGGGGAATCAGCAGCAGCAATCTGGTTATCAGAGTAACCCGAAGTAGTTGAATAGTGGGCAGTACCACGTTTTCACTACAAATCTATGCAAGCGGGATCAGAAGCTACATAAGAGGGCAGTGAACGCCGTTGAGCCAGCGGTTCCCCGTTACTTGTGATGGTCTGAGCAGCCCATTGTATGGAGTCGTGAGGATCACCCGCCCCGGGTTGATAATCTGGGTCACTTGGCTCTGGTGGTGGCACCTCAGGTCGGAGGATACAAATTCACCAAGGTACTCATGGACGGGGGTAGCAGCATCAATATTCTTTATTATGAAACTTTCCGTCGCATGGGATTAACTGATAAAAATCTTAAGCCGTCGAACACTGTTTTTCACGGTGTAGTGCCTGGTAAGTCGGCATACCCAGTTGGTAAAATAGCTCTGGAGGTGGCTTTTGGAGATGAGTATGATTCCAGGTCTGAGACATTGACCTTTGAAGTGGTTAAGATCTAGAGCCCTTATCATGCTCTGTTTGGATGGCTGGCTTACGCTAAGTTCATGGCAAGGCCTTGTTATGTTTACTTACAGCTGAAGATGCCGGGTCACAAGGGCACTATAACAGTGCATGGGAGTCGCAAGATAGCCTTGGAGTTTGAAGAAGGTGACGCTGCATATGCTGAGTCTGTCTGCGCAATAGAGGAATTAAAGTTTTATAAAGACAATGTTAACCCGGCAGATATGACATCTTTGAAAAAGCCAACTACGGAGCATGATCCGGTCTTGAAGTTTAAGTCGGTAGATGACACTAAGCTGGTTGACTTTGTTCCTGGCGACTCATCCAAGCAGTTCAGCATCAGTGCTAATCTGGATCCGAAATAGGAAAGCGCACTCATCGAGTTCATCCGTGAGAATCGGGACATCTTTGCATGGAAACCTTCTGACATGCCAGGTGTACCGAGGGAACTCGCTGAGCACACTCTTAATATTGATCCAAAGTTTAAGTCGGTCAGGCAATTCCTTCGTCGTTTCAATGAAGAGAGGCGTAAGGCCATTGGAGAAGAAGTGGCCCGGCTCTTGGCGACTGGGTTCATTGTTGAAGTTTTTCATCCTGAGTGGTTGGCTAACCCGGTGTTAGTACTTAAGAAGAATGGCACTTGGCGTATGTGTGTGGATTACACAGATTTAAACAAAGCTTGTCCAGCTGATCCTTTTGTTCTCCCCCGTATTGATCAGATTATTGATGCTACGGCGGGTTGTGAGCGTTTGAGCTTTTTGGATGCTTATTCTGGTTATCATCAGATCAAGATGGCAGTTAAAGACCAGGAGAAGACAGCTTTCATCACTCTGTTTGGGCCCTTCTGTTATGTGTCTATGCCTTTTGGGCTCAAGAGCGCCCAGGCGACTTACCAACGGTGTGTGCAAAATTGCCTTCATGATCAGATCGGGCGTAATGTTCACGCTTATGTGGATGATATTGTGGTGAAGTCCAGAAAGAAAGAGACCCTGATTGATGATTTGAAGGAGACTTTTGACAATCTCCGGGTTTATAAGATGATGCTTAACCCGGCCAAGTGTGTTTTTGGGGTACCAGCTGGCAAGCTTTTGGGTTTCCTGGTTTCAGAACAGGGTATTGAAGCTAACCCGGAGAAGATAAAGGCTATCACCTCTTTGGCTAAACCAGCGTGTATTAATGATGTTCAGCGTTTTGCGGGTCGTATTGCGGCCTTAAGCCGGTTCATAAGCCGTTTGGGTGAGAAGGCCATCCCACTTTACCAGATGATGAGGAAGACAGATCACTTTGTTTGGAGTAATGCTGCTAATCAGGCATTTGAGGACTTGAAGAAACAGTTGGCTGAGCCGCCCGTTCTTGCTGCTCCTATTGATAAAGAGCCTTTGCTGTTATATGTGGCTGCTAATAGCCGAGCTATCAGTGTAGCCGTTGTGGTGGAAAGGAAGGAGCCAGGCAAGGAGTATCCTGTTCAACGGCCGGTTTACTAGGTCAGTGAGGTACTTATTGAGTCCAAGCAGAGGTATCCGCATTGGCAGAAGCTCGTCTATGAGGTATTCATGGCTAGTCGAAAGCTCAAGCAATATTTTCTGGGTCATCCCATCACTGTGGTAAGTTCTGCCCCCTTAGGGGATATCATCCAAAACAAAGAAGCCACAGGTCGGGTAGCCAAGTGGGCCATTGAGCTTGGGCCTCATGGTTTGAAGTATGTGCCTCGCACGGCTATCAAGTCGCAAGCACTTGTGGATTTTATCAATGATTGGACAGAATTGCAGATGCCTGAGGAAAGGCCGGATAACACATATTGGACTATTCACTTTGACCGATCCAGACAGTTGGAAGGCTCGGGGGCTGGAGTCGTCTTGACTTCCCCACGAGGTGATAAATTCTCTTATGTTCTACGATTAATGTTCCCTTGTACTAACAATTCAGCTGAGTATGAAGCCCTGCTCCATGGTCTTCGGATGGCTAAGGAAATGAACTTAAGCCGGGTGAGGTGTTTTGGCGACTCAGATTTAGTGGCTCAGCAAGTCTCTGGCACTTGGGATTCTAAGGATCCACTCATGGCGGCTTATCGCCGAGAGGTTGATGCTATTGCGGGTCACTTCAAGGGTTATCAAGTTGAACATGTTGATCGCAGGAAAAATGAGGCAGCTGATGCTTTAAGCCGGTTAGGGTCTCAGCATAAGCCGGTGCCACCTAACACTTTCCTGGATATCCTGCATAACCCTTCTGTCAAGTTGCCTACAGAGGAGGATCTTGCTATTCCTGACCCGGAAGCACAACTGGTGGCGGCTCTTCATGCTATTCCTGATTGGACAGTTCCATATTTGGCTTATATGACACGGGGCGAGTTACCTGAGGATGAAACTTTGGCCAGGCAGATAACCCGGCGGTCCAAGTCAATGATTATTGTTCATGGAGAGTTGCATCATCGCAGTGTCACAGGGGCGTTTCAACGTTGTGTTTCTCTTGAAGAAGGCTGTGAGATTTTACGAGAGATTCATGAAGGAGATTGTGGTCATCATGCCGGTTCTAAAACTCTTGTAGCCAAGGCTTTCCGTCATGGATTTTATTGGCTGACGGCTCATGTTGATGCCGAGGATCTAGTCAGTAAATGCGATGGTTGTCAGAAATTCTCACGACGAGCTCATGTGCCGGCTCAAGAATTGAGGATGGTTCCAATTACTTGGTCGTTTGCAGTCTGGGGGCTTGATATGGTTGGGCCTTTCAAGAGGTCCAAGGATAAAAAGAAACACCTCTTGGTGGCGGTTGACAAGTTTACAAAGTGGGTTGAGGCAGAGCCGGTCAGTAAATGTGACGCGGCAACGCCAGTTCAATTCATCAAAAAGGTGATTTTCCGTTTTGGTTTTCCCCACAGTATTATAACTGATAATGGCACTAATCTATCCAAGGGTGCTATGAAAGAATTTTGTCAACGTGAGCATATCCGGCTTGATGTATCATCAGTGGCTCACCCCCAGTCTAATGGTCAAGCTGAGAGAGCCAATCAAGAGATCCTGAGAGGCATCAAGCCCCGGCTTATGGTTCCTTTGCAAAGGACGCCGGGTTGTTGGGTGGAGGAGTTACCCTCAGTGATATGGAGTATCAATACTACCCCCAATAGATCTACGGGTTACACGCCTTTTTTCATGGTTTACGGAGCTGAGGCGGTTCTCCCTAGTGACATCCGTCATGACTCGCCCCGGGTGGCGGCTTATGTTGAAGCTGACAATGAAAAAGCACGTCAGGATGCACTTGACCTGTTAGATGAGGAGCGTGACCTTGCAGCGGCTCGTTCGGCGATTTACCAACAAGATTTGCGCCGTTATCACAGCCGTCGGGTTAAAACCAGAACCTTTCAAGAAGGTGACTTGGTACTCCGGCTTATCCAGGATCAATCTGATATGCACAAGCTATCCCCACCTTGGGAAGGGCCTTTTGTGGTCAGCAAAAATCTGAACAATGGATCATACTACCTTATCGATGTTCGAGACCGTAAGGACTCACGCACGTCGGAGGACGAGACCCGCCGGCCGTGGAATATTGCTCATCTTCGACCTTACTGTACCTGAGCCACCGGCTCTCCTGATGTACATATTTTGACAATGTATATATTACAATCAACATAATAAAGCCGGCATTCCTGATAATTCAGGGCCTCTGTCATTTCATTTCTCAGAAATTGAGTCTTTATTACTACTTTATATGGTTATTTAAAGGCTTGATGCCGAGTTACAGGGGCCAAAGAGAGTTCGTTGCATAGCACAACTCAAACATAGGTACCCAGTGAGCACAGCTCAGAAATATATCACTTGGGGGCTTCCTGCTCATCGAGCATAGCTATGACTACCCTTGTTGATCCGGCGTATACGCCTGGAATATCATGTTACTCGGGGGCTCTTTATTCAACGGACAAGAGTTTTTATGACCCTTGTAACAGGCTTAAAAGCCAGGCTTGGAAGCCAGGTGTATTCACCTAAAAACCCGGGTTATCCTGCCTTTTTAAGTCTGCCACTCCGCTTAGGTAATCCTGGAACGACCCGCCGTACTTTTGACAAGTCAATCTTATACAGACCCTGAACTTGTCAAAGTTAAAACGACGATTGGTTGTGTGAGGTCTGGCTTATAAGGTTTGTATGAAGGTTTAACTCAGTGGCTGTGCGGCCCTTGAAAGCACTTCCGTTTTAGGCCTGGCCGCCTATGAAAGCCTTGATTTTTTGTTGTTTGATTTGAGCATTTTGTTCTTTTTTCTGTGACTTATTAATACATGGTTAAAAGCCTATGAGGGTTATGATGCCTTATGGTTTATACATGAGACTACCCGGTGTTTATTAACCCGACCTGGCTTTGGACTATAAGTCGTCAGTATATGATGATATTAAATACTTGGAAGCGTTGTGCTCCGAGTTTCAGGATATTCCCCCTTGCTGCATACGGCGTTGTAAGACGGCAGTATATGACAATTAAGAAGGGCATTATGTGCTTAATCTTTTACTTACTGCACTGGTATGATAAACCGGCAGTATAATCGAATATTACAGTCACCAGTGGTTTACATAGGGTATTATGACCCGTCCCGCGGTAAACCGCCAGGACACTTGTGATCTGTTTGTATGCAAGAACAGACTCAAGGTGATGGTATTATAAGCATAACAGATTTTACTTTGGCGGATCAACAATGTTTGCACAATAAAACATGCACGATGGCATGGCAGATCAAGAGTTTCAACTAGCCTATTACAAAGGCATCTGATGCCCCAAAGGAACAACTATCTTAGCAGTTTTGGCAAAAAAGTAGACATTAAGCCGGCCAACGGCTTATGATTCTTGGCCCTGCTGAGCTGAAAATTGCGGATCGCCCAGCGCCGGCTCATCTTCCCCCTCTTCACCCAATGGCTGGAAGTCAGTGGTTGCCCAGTCGATCCCGGTTAAAGCTCTAAATACAGCTTCATCACTTATAAGTGTCGATGGATCAATATCAGGGGCATAAGTGTGCTTACGGATCGGAGGAGTCAGGCCAAGAACATCGTGAGTCGGTGCTTTGATCTTCTTATTATTGGCATCGTAAACCGGTTGGTAATGTGTAAGATCAATATCTGCAGCCAGTTTACTAGCCAGAGGACGCATTTCCCTCATAATGGCGGCGAAGTCATCTGCGCTGAAGGGTGACCCATCTTCTTTTATGCTCGGGCAGCCATTTGCTAAGTCTGCCGGCTCAAGGTCAGCTAGCCACGCTTTGGCCCGGGTTAGCGCGGTCAGTGCACCGGCTCTCGCAGCTGAGTTCTTCAACTCTTCAATCCGCGCAGGCAGCATCGATAGCTTTTCCATTGTATCCTTGATAAGGGTTGGAGCCGGTTTGTTGTGAGTCGCTGAGAAGATAACCTGTTGTGTGCCAGTATATAACTGTTCTATGAGCGTATAGGCGGCTTTCAATTTTTTCCGCATATCTGAGCCAAGATGGGTAACCCGGGGTCCTGTTTTCATCAAGGACGTTTGTAAGCCGGAGCACATCGGTTAGCATATGTTAAAAAGATTAAGAGATATTTACCAAAAACGGCAGCAGTCATGGCATTTATTTGCTGTTTTAAGCCGGCAAGCTCTACAGCTACCGGTTTAAGGGCTGCTTCAGCATCTTCAGCCCTCTTCAGCAGGGCTGCTTTCTCTGTATCCAACCAGTTTGTTCAGCTTTGAAACTTTCCTTCAATTTTTCCATCGCTGCTAAGGCACTAGTCAATTCATCCTTGGCCTTGGAGGTCTCTGCTTGTTGAGACTTGATATTTTCTTTAAGGTCGGTGACTTGGGATTCTTTACTGCTAAGCTCAGTCTACAAGAGGTAAAACAGTAAATGAGAGGCAATGAATTTATTGGAAGTCCTAAGCACAATACAGGTATCATACTTAGCACTTGGGGGCTAATGTCTATTGCTTCTTAAAACTACTATGAAGTCCCAAGCACAATACAAGTATTATGCTTGGCACTTGGGGGCTAATGCATATTGCTCTTGTCAAAAATGAACTCATTCACTGACCCAGACAAATGGTAATGATCCGGCCTACGAAGGTTATAAATGGGATTATGAATCTCCTGCAAGACAATTAGTCTCGACTCAACAGATTTGTTAAAGCCGGCCCTTGGGGGCTACAGATGCAAAGTTGAAGTGCTGGTATTATAAAGTCCCAGTTCATATTGCAAATATAAACCGGCCCTTGGGGGCTACTGGAGTTGATCTATGCAGATGTTGAAGTTTACAGCACATGTTATTCTATCATATCCAATAAACTTGACGGCTAAGGGGAAGAAGATTCATATAAAAAGGAATTGCAGTGTTTACCTTATAGCGCTCCATCATCAAGTTCACTAAGCCGGCTTCAAAGTCACGGTTAGTGTACAGACGGTTTAAGTAACCAGAGTGGAGGTCTTGAGCACTGAAATGAATATAGCTCTCCAAGTCTGTTTTCCACTTGCCTTTATCTTCAGCACAAATTTCTTCTTTAGCGCTGTGCTTAGACAAGACAGTAGGTTGACCCGGAGCTGTGAATCCAAAGCCGGTGACAACAACATCATCAGTCTTCTCCTCGGCAGGTTTGATTGTGCTGGGCGGCTTAGAGAGAGCCAGTTCAGTGTCCATATCATTTGGAGAAACTTCATGATCTTGTGGTGGAGGATCATTAAGGGTAGCATCAGCAATTGGGCTAGCAGGTTCTGACTGTTGTTTTTCCGGTTCAGATTGGTTAGAATCGTCGACCGGCTTATTCATTTTAGCCTTCTTGCTGGGTTTTGCTTGGCCACTGGGAATAAGAAACATAAAGAGGTCAGTATAAATGATAGATATAAGGTTTAAACAGTTGAATATATTTTTACCCAGGTACAGTCTTGAAAGCTGGGATCTGAGTTCCCGTTGACTCGCCAGAAGAAGAATGAGGAGTCCCCTGATAGTTTGAATCAGACGGGTTAAGAGGTTGTCGGAAACGACCCGCCTTGGGATAAAGTATATCAGCAGGAAAGACCTTTGGGCGGCGTTTGCGAACCGGTGTATTCGGTAAGCCGGAGGAGGTGATTTGTCCACCACTATGCCGGGTGATTCGGCGAGTCTCGTATTGCTGTTTCTTCAAAAGAAAGTTGGGATCCAAGTGAGCTAGAGGGTGAGAAAAGCTTACTTTCCAGCTTGTTTGTCGAGTTTTCTGTGTTGGCAGAGGTTCTGAGCCGGAGGAAAGAATAGTTACCTCTGCATCACCTGCACGGCTGGCCTCTGCGTCGTCCTGATAACAATCATTATTAATGAGATGTACAAAAAAGGAGCCAAGGGAGTCAAGTTCTAACTCTGACTCATTATCATTGTCATCATCAGTGTTTAAGTCGGTGGCCTTCTTGGTAGCTTTCTTGGTAGCTTTGGTTTTGGTCCGAGCCGGTTTGGCCGGTTTATCCTGCGTTTTCCTCTTCCAAAATGGATCGTCAGCCTGTTAAGATTGAAAAGATTATAAGTAGGCATCAAAATATGAGTTAAGCAGAAGATGTGCAAATCTTACAGCTAGCGGCTTGTTGAAAGTGCAGAAAGGACTAAGTCCGGTTTTGTTGCACTCCTTTACAGGCTCATTCAGTAGCTTTTTGGTGGCTTCGGTAATTTCCACATCAGACAGTTGAATGTCACAATGGCACTGAGGGTCTTTTATGTCACTAGTGTATTCGCACATTAAGCCGGGGTGACGGCTTAATGGCAAGATACTCCAAGACAGCCAGCACCGAAAAAAATCAACACCGGTTAAGCCATTGGCCATAAAGGCTCTGAGCTTTGAAAAGGCTGGTGCGTACTTGGACCGTTCCTTTGCATCAAGCCGTTGGGGGAGTGGATGTTTGTTGCTAAGTCGGTGGTCATGGTAACCCAGTAGAGGATTCTCACCGGCTGGAGATGTATCTTGACAATAGAACCAAGTTTGGTTCCAATCTTTGGGGTGACTGTGGAGCCTGGCATGGGGAAAGCTGACATCTTTCCTTTTTTGAATTGAGACTCCACCAAGTTCTTGGCATGGCCCATCGACAAACTCTGTTTGGCGGTTTAAGTAATAGAACTCCCTGAATAAGTCAACTGTGGGCTCTTCTTGAAGATAAGCTTCACAGAATACTTGGAAGTTGCAGATGTTAGATACGGAGTTGGGTCCGATGTCTTGAGGGTGCAATTGGAGGAAATGAAGCACGTCACGGAAAAACTTTGAGCCGGGTGGGCTGAACCCTCGGCCCAAGTGATCAGCAAAAACAATCACTTCTCCATCTTTTGGTTGAGGAGGAACTTCTTCGCTAGGAGCTCTCCAATGGATGATCTCTTTTTTGGCTAAAGCGCCAGTGGCGACAAAGTTGTTCAGTTCTTCTTCGATAATCCGAGATTTGACCCAATTGCAAGACATATATGTCTTAGCCATTTCTTTTCAATAATCTGAGAGAAAGATTAGGCTGGTTCAAGATTACATGGTTAAGCCGGCTTATGGTTAAAAAGCAAACAATAATGAAGCATGAACAGGTGCTAAGCCGGAAATTGGCATTACAAAGTTACAAGGAACCATTGGTGGCTTAAGAGGGGACTAATGATACCTGGCGGGTAACTATTTCTGAGTTAAGCCGCCCAGACAGATATTGAAAGTACAGATCTGAGGATGGAAAAATTGCTAAGTGTTGAGAAAAACAAGTTTCACAGATTGATGCTATGATTTTGGATCTGCGGCACTTCAGATAATGAAAAAATATTCAGACCTAAAATACCAGTACTCAAGCAGTTCATGGGTCCAGATCGGTTTTCTTATGCAGAGGAGGTGTTCTAAATAGTAAAAAGGAGTGCTATGGTTACCACGGTATAGGAGGAGCACCAAGTTCGAATCAAAATCGCAAACTGCAGTGGAAAGCGAAGATGAACTCTGACGAACTCGTCGAAACCCTAACGGATCTATGGGAGAAGGAAGAAGGAGAACTAACCAGGGCTGTTGAACAGCAGAGGTGCGCGGACGAAATCTGGTCAGATCAGGTCGATGCAGCGGCCGTTGTTGGAGCAGAGGTGAAGGCCGACGGCGGCGGCAGAGCTCGAGTGCTAGGGCGTCATGAGCTGGAAGACAGAGACGAAGAGGCAAGGGGGGAAAGTGAAAGGGACCCCCGGTCCTATTTATAAGATAAAAGGATAAGTGACATGCGCGGGAATCGAGGAGGCCAAAAAATGGATATGATGGCGCAGATGCCACGATTTTCGGAGATTCATTAAAAGAGAAGATTTATTAAGATTTGAGTTTTGTGCAGTATTAATGACAGGTGACGTCACGGCGGGTTACCATGATCCTAGAAGATGACGTCACGACGAGTTACAAGGTTTCACAAGAGTAATGAGGAAGGAATTTTTTTCCTAAGTGTTGAAGATTGATATGAACAAGTTCAAATCAACCTGGGGCCTAATGTTGGGGATATAACTATTGGGTTTAACCCGCCCAGGAGGGGCCGGGTTAAGCCCCTGGCGGTTCATAAGACAAAGCCCATGAAGATGCTTAAGACGGTAGTTCATTACGCGGACTCATCGAGGGCCTGAAGCCCAAGGGCGACTTAAGGCCCAAACAAGTGTAAACCGCCGTATGTGTATGACTTGTATTATAAGGCATGTACAGTTAGTCACCGAGCCGGACACGTTGTTTATGAGCCAGCCGGGACTCCGTGAGCCACCTGGCGTCAACCTGTGTATATAAAGGGACGACCCGGCAGCGACTTAGGGGAGAGAGATCGAAAGCTAGGTCAAGCGGATTCGCTCCCTGGTAATCGAGACATAAGCAATACCACCTCAACTGGACTAGGCTTTTACCTTCACCGCAAGGGGCTGAACCAGTATAAACTCCTTGTGTCCTTTGTCCCGTTTAACCCCTTTAAGCTAACCCTGCTGCGATGGCTCCGCGACTAAGTCCTACTGCTAGGACATCTACCGTGACAATTCCACGATAGTACTTTCGGAGGCCATGTGCCATGCAGATGAAAAGAGGCAGCTAGAGAACACTTACAAGAGAATCTTCGTTGGTCTTGTCACAATGATTATTCACGGAGTTCAGAATCTGAATCTCTTCTTTGTCAAAATTAAACATCATTAGCATCTAGTGGTTTTGGTGTACATTAAGTGGGACATGCACCTGCAGTAAAATGTGGGCTGGGGTGACAACCGAAATTTTTCATGTACAGTGCGTAAAGAAACTATGAATGTGAGGAAAACGTGTACCTTTCGGCGCCCTACAAATTTTTCTGCTACACGACCAACCCACGAGCCTGCATGTCCATCAGGAACCACCTCCTTCATTCGTAACAGCTTTTCGGTTTCTTGAGGGGATATAATTGAGGTAGTATCATTCTCAATTTGGCTAATGCGAGCATATGCCATAATAATCTGCCAAATTTTCATTAATACAATAATAAGACAGTAGTTGTAGTAATGATGTAGACTGGAGTACAAGGGGCTTACATCATCATAAATGTATTGCTTGCTCAAATTTCGCTTTAGTTTTTCAGCTGTGAGGGAAATGTCTTCGATTCTAGCTATTTCAACAGGGTTGTATGTTCCGCGGATGAAAACGGCTGTCTCTATGTCCTCTTTCGTGAACTTGTAATCATTTTCAAAGACAAGCTTCATCGGAGTTAATCGTGGTTCCTCATTGTTTTGCATCACATGTCTTGCAATTGGTGTAGTCGAAGTCCCTACCATGCATTCGCTAACCCTAGGAGTTGCTGTCAAGGATGAATTGCACACATTGACTTGTTGCTACGATGAAAAAAGGTCATTCATCATTACGTTGTTACTTTTAGCTAATAACGTGTTGGGCCATAATGATCACCTGCACGCCTGCTTTCTGTGACACTGATTGTCGGCTACTTGTAAATTGGTATTTTAATTCTTGTAACAATGGAAACAACAATGAATATGAAGGAACATATGCATTCAAAATATAAAATGCACAGTATGACATACATGGAGTTCCCTCCTTAAGTCTTTGATTTCGTCCTCGGCCTTCGACAACCTAGGATTACTGCCAGTTTTACTCTTTATGTCGATCAAGTCTTCACTCTTCGTGATGTATTTGGCATCAAATATGTGCTCAATTTCCATTAACTTCCTGCCTACCTTCTTTTCATGATTAGAAAAACGTGTATTCATGGCTTCAAATATCATGTCCATCTGTGTAAACAAAATAAAAGCCCGTTGATAACAATAGCTAAATGATTGAGGTTCGATGTCACCTTTTTGTGATATTGCAAAAACAAATCGTCTTTGGAGCGCATACTTGCTGGCTACTAACTTGCTATCCTTGTGATTGTGCTCGATACGAATCATGGTCATCCACATGTTCATATTTTTTTCTTGGAGGATTATTTGAATTCTCTGACGGTCGTTGAGGAGCACAAATTTCCATGACAACCTTTTTTGTAATACAGAATGAATCATTACTAGCAACTAAAAAATCGGTTATAGAAAGTTCAATTATAGATACGTACCAGCCCGTTATGAAGACCTCCTTTCTCGTAAGCATCGCTTCTTAAAGTAGCCATGCTTTTGTCCCATCGTGCGAGCAATGGAGGGGGTCTACAAGGATACATCAATCGTCCACTATGCACGTGTTCCCGATACCAAAACTACACAATAAATTAGTTCATCACCATACAAATATGCAACAGAACAATAATTACATTACAGGATGTTAAGTAGTGATCTAGCACTAACCTGGAGCAGAATTAGATTTCCTTGTAGACTAACTTGATCTAGATGTGTAAACTTGTGAATGGACTTGAACAAGTGATTAAGTGTGAAACATCCCCAGTTAAATTTCCGAAGTTTTTCAAGATCTTGAACAAGGTTGAGAAATTTCGAGTCCACATAATGTTGTGCTGTTGGTGCTAGAACAACTCCAACTGCGTGCAGAATGAACCGTCTCAGGAAATCGTCGTCTGGGGCTTTGGAAGCTCGGATCGCCTTTTCAAGGTCAGAAATCAAATTTTGCCCGTTGTTTGCATAGGCGGTAAACAATTGTTGGTCGATTTCCCTTTGCAGATGTGGCTCTACATCCTCCCCTTCTATCGGAATGCCAAATATATAGTGCACGTCCTCTTTTGTTATTGGAATTGGCGTTTTACCGATGGTAATGGATTGCGTGTCACTATCGATGCTCTTGGCTAGTCTTACCAACATTATGCACCGTAGATTCACTTCATGCATCTGGGTTAGACCGCCAAGACGGGTTTCTGATATGATGTACTTTATGTGGTCTGCTGACAACAGTTTCATGGTTTTTGCAAACCTTGTCTGTGAGCATGCCAACTTCATATGACCATGCTTTTCGGCGAGTTCCTGTTACATGCCATTAAAATTTAGTGAGTATACATGCAGTATGTGTACGAAAAGATTGTACACAAACAGTCAATTACTTACCGCATCGGTAGTTTCGGAGATGGGCTTTTCTCCATTACGAAGACTTGTATCTGAAACTGACATTGCTGGCTCGTATGCAATGATACAAACCGGGTCAATTAATCGGAAGACAATAATTAAAAATTGTATAACAAAATTAGCAGTCAACTAATTTTACCAAAATTAACTGGGTCATTTAACATATGATCCACTTATGAGTTTAAGCACACAACCTATTTGGTCGTGCATAAAATAAGCGCAGTTTAACAAGGGTATCCAATTGCTTAACCACGTGAAGTTGTGGAAAACCTATGAGGGTTCAACTACTAAAGGAGCGGTCGACAATGATTAAAAAAAAGCTATGATTAGGTAATACCTTCTCTCGGAGACGGCGACGCTGAGTTGATGGCGGCGGATAGTGCGTCGCAAACTATAAGTGCCGCTATAGCGCGGTCAACGACGGCAAGGATAAACGGCGCGTTCACGCGAGGAGGAGGCGGCGAGAAGAACACTGAAGTATGACCCCTCAGATCATGTTGGCGGTGGGCGGTGAGCGGTGGCCGGCGACTCCTGTATTCCGTGTGAGCCTGGCGTCTCTGATCTGATCTTGCAGCAGTCGTGGGAGCTGCGGATGGCCCGGGTGGTTAGAATGAGGCGCTGTAATCATGGGATTTAGGGAGGGGTGGGCCGCGTGAGTTATGTGAGATTTCAATAATATCACAATGATATCCAAAAAAATTCTAGAAAATCTTGTCCTTATTTTTTAAGTATTAAAAATGGTTTTTTCGTGTCGCATATGCCCGAAAAATGCCATACATGACAAAACTTGCAAAAAATGTTGAAAATGGTCCACACTTGGCGTATACATCTACTAATGACCGAAATAATCCCGCATGTGACGAAACTTTCAAAATTTGTTGAAGATGGTTCAAACTTGGCAAGTAGCCCTAACATGGCCATGACTTGTCACCCTGAAATGTTGGGTTGGTTTCATACAGGTGAGCAACCCAGCTAGTGCTCTCGGGGTGGTGACAGGCTATACCCGAAATGCGCGTCTCAGAGATCATACTTGCGTATACATGCACTAATGATCCCAATTTGCTGCATGGCATCCCATGACAATATAGAGCATGCATGCATAATGCTTTTCATGTTGGGCAAAATTTGGAATGTTTTCCCATCTACGGAACGAAAATGACCAGTAAACAGCTCTCGGGAGGTCTAGCCTCACCCCCCCCCCCCAACCCATACACACACACACACACACAGAGAGAGACATCCAAAGGGGTAGCACATGATCCCTTCCACTATGTTTGTCTTAGGGTGGACCTAGTTGACACACCGGAAGTAGCCCTAACATGGCCATGACTTGTCACCCTGAAATGTTGGGTTGGTTTCATACAGGTGAGAAACCGAGCAAGTGCTCTCGGGGTGGTGACAGGCTATCCCTGAAATACGCGTCTCAGAGATCCTACATGCGTATACATCCACTAATGATCCCAATTTTGCTGCATGGCATCCCATGACCACATAGAGCATGCATGCATAATGCTTTTCATGTTAGGTAAAATTTGGAATGTTTTCCCATCTACAGAACGAAAATGACCAGTAAACGGCTCTCGGGAGGTCTACCCCCCCCCCCAATACACACACACACACACACATACATCCAAAGGGGTAGCACATGATCCCTTCCACTATGTTTGTCTTAGGGTGGACCTAGTTGACACACCGGAAGTAGCCCTAACATGGCCATGACTTGTCACCCTGAAATGTTGGGTTGGTTTCATATAGGTGAGAAACCGAGGTAGTGCTCTCGGGGTGGTGACAGGCTATCCCCGAAATACGCGTCTCAGAGATCCTACATAGAGATCCTACATGCGTATACATCCACTAATGATCCCAATTTTGCTGCATGGCATCCCATGACCACATAGAGCATGCATGCATAATGCTTTTCATGTTGGGCAAAATTTGGAATGTTTTCCCATCTACGGAACGAAAATGACCAGTAAATGGCTCTCGGGAGGTCTACCCCCCCCCCCTCCAACACACACACACACACACACAGACATACATCCAAAGGGGTAGCACATGATCCCTTCCACTATGTTTGTCTTAGGGTGGACCTAGTTGACACACCGGAAGTAGCCCTAACATGGCCATGACTTGTCACCCTGAAATGTTGGGCTGGTTTCATACAGGTGAGCAACCCAGCTAGTGCTCTCGGGGTGGTGACAGGCTATCCCCGAAATGCGCGTCTCAGAGATACTACTTGTGTATACATCCACTAATGATCCCAATTTTGCTGCATCGCATCCCATGACCACATAGAGCATACATGCATAATGCTTTTCATGTTGGGAAAAAATTCGAATGTTTTCCCATGTACGGAACGAAAATGACCAGTAAACGGCTCACGGGAGGTCCCCCCCCCCACAGACACAAACATCCATCCAAAGGGGTAGCACATGATCCCTTCCACTATGTTTGTCTTAGGGTGGACCTAGTTCACACACCGGACGTAGGTCGAGCTTTGGTCTATAGTGGTTTCCCTCGCGTAGCATCTATCTGGTCCATCTGCTGGCTCGACCGACAAACTTCGTGCCACATTGTCCACTTTCTTAAGCAACCACATCATTAAGGGTGTGGAATACAAGTTATTTCCATGGCCTCCCATGACCAAATCAAGCAGGCATGCACAATGGTTTTCAGTCAGGACTACTTAACCCTTTGTATGGATTTTTTGGGTAAAAAATGACCGAAAAAGTGCCGCGTGAGATGAAACTTTCAAAATTTGTTGAAGATGGTTAAAACTTGGCAAGTAGCCCTAACATGGCCATGACTTGTCACCCTGAAATGTTGGGTTGGTTTCATACAGGTGAGCAACCCAGCTAGTGCTTACGGGGTGGTGACAGGATATCCCCGAAATGCGCGTCTCAGAGATCCTACTTGCGTATACATCTACTAATGATCCCAAAATTTCTGCATGGCATCCCATGACCACATAGAGCATGCATGCATAATGCTTTTCATGTTGGGCAAAAATTCGAATGTTTTCACATCTACGGACCGAAAATGACCAATAAACGGCTCACGGGAGGTCTCCCCCCTCCCCCCACCCCACACACAGAAACATCCATCCAAAGGGGTAGCACATGATCCCTTCCACTATGTTTGTCTTAGGGTGGACCTAGTTCACACACCGGACGTAGGTCGAGCTTTGGTCTACAGTGGTTTCCCTCCCGTAGCATCTATCCGGTCCATCCGATGGCTCGGCCGACAAACTTTGTGCCACATTGTCCACATTGTCCACTTAACCCTTTGTATGGATTTTTTTTTCGGTAAAAAATGACCGAAAAAATGCCTCATGTGACAAAACTTGCAAAATTTGTTGAAGATGGTTCAAACTTGGCGTGTAACAACAAACAATGGTATGCAACCAATCTGTACGTATCATTTGGCATGCAACAAACCAAGTAGCCAATAATTGCGCCCAAAAATATCTCGTAATGATCTTTTCCGTGACAAACGGGGCAACAAGCGCACGTTAAGTTGGCAGTTGAGATTCTCATCATTTAGGTCTCCTTACCACGAACCAACTAATCTCCTCACCCCCATTCATCCAGATTTCGCCATCTTCAAATCTTTCTGCATCGCCGCCCCTCTCTCTTACCTGCGCTTCTCCGGCGATCTTCCGACGCATTGTTGCGGGCCGCTCTGCTTCGACCGACAATGGCCACAGAGATGAACGGGGTAAGTGTTTCAAGTACAGAATTAGTTAGATCTGATTTCAATAAGCCCATATCTGTTTGATAGTTGTGATGATGTGCTCGTTGTCGAATCGTAGTGTGACATCTGTTTCGACACCAAGGGTTTGTGCACCGGTGACAATAATCCGGTGAATTCTTTCGCTATCACCCTACGCGATGGATTTGCGAACAGGACAGTAAGTTCCATTCTCAAATTTTTATATAAGCTTTAATGAGAAATTTACCACTCCCTCTGCCCAAAAATTGGTGTCTTAGAATTGTATATATACGAATGTACGCACTAACGTTTTAACATCCGTGTGTAGGCAAATCTTAGACAACAATTTTGCGACGGATGTAGTACTATTTTTCTTGTAAGTTGCTTGCATGTACATTAGTTAATTCAGCAAATGGTTTTGTACGTGCATGTATTAAAAACTTGTAGGGGCTTTTATGATATTTCTGTTCTCAACTATAGTAAACTACTCTTGTATCTTTTTATTCGTGGCATAATTCCATATTTTGATTGGTCCAGGCCCTTGTATTACTATGTAAATTATATGTATTGACTCTTGTAAATATGCTACTCAGGTTATCCCCTGCTACAGCAGATACAGTTTCAGGAACAAATTCAGAATTCCCATGGGACACAATGTGAATTTTCATGCAAGGTTCGCTACCACAGAGGGGTTTGAATTCCCATGTGACATTAACAACGAAAATGGGTTGACAATTATTTCTGGAAATTCTTGGAAGGAATTTGTTAGAGTGTACACACTTTGTGTGGGCCAGGAAATTTTGTTCAATTTGGTCAACTCTCATCTACCAACTAGCCTTGTCACTACTGGAAATCTGCCTATCATACATCCAAGTAAGACAAATTCTTGTTCCTTCAAGTTCACTTTGTACTATTACTGTTTCACATACCATAGGTTCTAAATTTAATTGTGTGTGATATAATATTGTAGCATACTACCAATTGTCCAATGAGAAATGATATATTATTGACAATATCACTGTCACCGAGGGAACACATTTCAATTGGAGAATGATGGAGCTTGTCGTTCGCCAACTAATGAACCTTGACATGTTAGTGGAGCATCATGATGCTGGAAACTACGACGAAGGAAGAGTGTATGGATTTCTCCATACCTTGACATGGTTAAATTGCAACAAGAACTTTGGGGTAACCATATTCTTCTTCCTTTACTTTGTGTCAATTCAGTACATTGTACTGTAGTACAATAATTTACAAATTTGGTAACATAACAAACATGTTGTTCAAACAGAAACTGCCTCAACGTGTTATGCCCCAAGACATGGATAAATATGGTACCATAACCATTGTTTGTCATCTAAATACTAGGGTGTCCAGCACATACACCATCTCTGATATTGACGGATGTGTCTGCGTCAACATATGGAACGAGCTCATGAAGAAGGAAAAAATCTTGGTGATAGGACAAAAGGTGATGATGTTGCTGTACCTGGGAAATCATGGGATTTGACTGTTTGTTTCCCATGTTCCAGATGTGCCTCTCGAGTAGTTACAACACAACATAGTGTGCAAAAATAATTTCTGGACTTTATAAATCCTTGCTGTAATGTGCGACTTTACTGCATCATCATCATCGTATTATTTGTGTTCGTGCACAACATAGCGTGGAAGATTGTTATGATTGTAATTGTTTTACCATTTGCAAAGTATTCATCGAACGCGGTTGGTGCTTATATGCTTGGTGGTACCTTTGTTTTGTGCAAGGGTTTTAATGAAAATACCCATAGACCAAGTTCATTATTTTTCCTACAAACGTAGTCGCATAAAACGACGATGTGTATATCTTTCTGATATCTTTTGAACTAGTTATGATCAACCCTAACCCCTTTTTTGAGATGACCATAACCCTTGATACTTCTCAAAAGACTCTGAAAATCCATCATTACCCTGTCAAACCCATCAAACCACAACCAAAACCCCGGCTGGCAGGGCCAAAACTAGCCCACTTAGCTGTAGCATGGGCTGTGCGCCGACGCTACAGCTAGTGGACTTAGCAGAAGGGCCGGACCGTACGCCGCGCTAATACTACACCAAGTGAAAAACCCGGCCGGCCGGCCGCCCCACACCCTCTCACTTCGATCGATCGTCCCATTCTCCCCTCCACCCGCCACCGCCGCCGCAGGTTCCCTCGTCGCCGGCGCTGGTAATGCTCATCCCCTCCGCTGCTCCTCCCCCCTCTTGCCTTCCCCTCTCTCACAGCCCGTCGCCTCCCCACTCCCCTGCTGCCCCAATCCGGCCGCCTCCCCACTCCCCTATTGCCCCACTGTCCGGTCGCCGCCCCACTCTCCCTATTGGTGTATTTGTGTGTTTGTAGTTTAGATTAGGATTGTCCATCTGTGTTTGTTGATGATATATATGAGATGTTTCCCTAGTGTCAATGATATATATGAGATGTTTCCCTAGTGTAGTTTCCCTAACATTGAAATAAACCCTATGATGTTTTTCCCTAGTAGTTTCCCTAACATTGAAATAAACCCTATGATGTTTCCCTAGTAGATTCCCTAACAGTGACATAAACTCTATATTTGTCTATCCGATAATGAATCAATGCATTGTTTCTATCTATCGGATGTTTTGTCTCTATCTCTAATGAATGCTTGCGTTAGAAAAAATATTGATGTTTAATTAAATCTATCCAATCAATGTTTATGCATATAATAGGAAAATGGCGCCACCACCACCACCATGTCGACTATGCAAGCCAAGGTGCGCCAGCAGCCTTGCAACTGGCATGGAGGAAGATGATGAAGATGATGAGCACCCACTTGATGAAGCCATCTGTGCTCAAAGAATGAGGCTGAGCGACGAGGAGGTGTGCAACGTATGGGCCATAATTCCGCCACGTGCTGACTGATACGTCTCCAATGTATCTATAATTCTTTATTGTTCCATGCTATTATATTATCTATCTTGGATGTTTTATATGCATTTATAAGCTATTTTATATGATTTTTGGGACTAACCTATTAACCTAGAGCCCAGTGCCAGTTTCTGTTTTTTCCTTGTTTTTGAGTTTTACAGAAAAGGAATATCAAACGGATTCCAAATGACCTGAAAATTTACGGTGATTTTTTATGGACCAGAAGCAGCCCCCGAAGCAAAAGAGTTGGGCCAGAAGAGTCCCGAGGCCACCATAAGGGTGGATGGCGTGCCCTCCGTCCTTGTCGTCGCCTCGTGGGCCCCCTTGACTTTTCCCCGATGCCAATACCTCTTATAAATCCCAAAAACCCCAGAACAAAACCTAGATCGGGAGTTCCGCCGCCGCAAGCCTCTGTAGCCACCAAAAACCAATCGGGAGCCCGTTCTGGCACCCTGCCGGAGGGGGAAACCATCATCGGTGGCCATCTTCATCATCCCGGTGGTCTCCATGATGAGGAGGGAGTAGTTCACCCTCGGGACTGAGGGTATATACCAGTAGCTATGTGTTTGATCTCTCTCTCTCGTGTTCTTGATTTGGCACGATCTTGATGTACCACGAGCTTTGCTAATATAGTTGGATCTTATGATGTTTCTCCCCCTCTACCTTCTTGTAATGAATTGAGTTTTCCCTTTGAAGTTATCTTATCAGATTGAGTCTTTAAGGATTTGAGAACACTTGATGTATGTCTTGCATGTGTTTATCTGTGGTGACAATGGGATATTCACGTGATCCACTTGATGTATGTTTTGGTGATCAACTTGCGGGTTCTGTGACCTTGTGAACTTATGCATAGGGGTTGGCACACGTTTTCGTCTTGACTCTCCGGTAGAAACTTTGGGGCACTCTTTGAAGTTCTTTGTGTTGGTTTGAATAGATGAATTTGAGATTGTGTGATGCATATCGTATAATCAAACTCGTGGATACTTGTGGTGACATTGGAGTATCTAGGTGACATTAGGGTTTTGGTTGATGTGTGTCTTAAGGTGTTATTTTAGTACGAACTCTAGGGCTGTTTGTGACACTTATAGGAATAGCCCAATAGATTGATCAGAAAGAATAACTTTGAGGTGATTTCGTACCCTACAATAATCTCTTCGTTTGTTCTCCGCTATTAGTGACTTTGGAGTGACTCTTTGTTGCACGTTGAGGGATTGTTATATGATCCAATTATGTTATCATTGTTGAGAGAACTTGCACTAGTGAAAGTATGAACCCTAGGCCTTGTTTCGAAGCATTGCAATACCATTTTCGCTCACTTTTGTTACTAGTTACCTTGATGTTTTTATATTTTCAGATTACAAAAACCTATATCTACTATCCATATTGCACTTGTATCACCATCTCTTCGCCGAACTAGTGCACCTATACAATCTACCGTTGTATTGGGTGTGTTGGGGACACAAGAGACTCTTTGTTATTTGGTTGCAGGGTTGTTTGAGAGAGACCATCTTCATCCTACGCCTCCCACGGATTGATAAACCTTAGGTCATCCACTTGAGGGAAATTTGCTACTGTCCTACAAAACTCTGCGCTTGGAGGCCCAACACGAGTCTACAAGAAGAAGGTTGCGTAGTAGACATCAAGCTCTTTTCTGGCGCCGTTGTCGGGGAGGTTAGTGCTTGAAGGTATATCTTTAGATCTTGCAATTGAATCTTTTAGTTTCTTGTTTTATCACTAGTTTAGTCTATAAAAGAAAACTACAAAAAAATGGAATTTAGGTTGCCTCATATGCTTCATCTTTTTAATGTTTTTCGTGAAAATAAGGATTCCGATAATTGTGCCAAAGTGTTAGAAGAAGAATGCAATAAAATGTTTGGCACTAAATCTTTGAATGATGAGCATGATTGCAATGTTGTTAGTATGAATTCTTTGAATATCCAAAGTACTAATGATGATTGCCCTAGTCATGATAAAAATGTTTCTTATAAGCATGTCAATTTTTGTGGAGTGCATAGAGTTTGCAATTACACACAAAAAAGGGAAGATAGATTTTGCAAGAGGCATAAGTATTTAGAAACTAAATGGTTGCAAGAGAGGCTAGATGTTTGTGCTGAAAGATTTAATTTTTCTCACCATCCTTGTGAACTTTGCAATGAACGTGTTCATTTTAATTTCCTATATGAATTATTTCATGATCGAATTGTGTCCAAAAATTGTGATAACCTCGTTACCCTTGAGCATCATAATGAACTTAGTCTATTTTTGGGGTATGAAGAAATGAAACATAAAACTAACGATGTTCCAGATTGGGTTCTCATGAAAATAATTGATTTTGATCTAAATGAAATTTATATGTATTGTGCGGTGAATTGCATTGAGAATCCTTATATTGCCAATTACTTGAAGACAAGAAAACAAATAGAAGATGAAGAGAATACTAATGAAGGGGAAGAGGTTTCCCAATATCCTCCTATTTTTTTCTTATGATGAATCAGGTAACAAGGAGGAGCTTTTTATTCAACCAATCTCATCAATAAAGAGCTCCAAAAAGGTGATTAAACCCACACATGATGTGGGGAAGAAAAAGAAAAGACGGAGAAGAAAAGGTAAAAAGGTATCCCTCCCAAATGATATTGTTCCTGTTATTGTTATGCCTATTACTCATTGTGATGATAATAATTGCTATACTATTGGTGCCATTCATACTATTAATGATGAAAGTGATTATGCTTATGATATGCAAAGGCACAAGCTTGGGGATGCTATGTTTGATGAGAATGACATGCTTGAGAATTTATTTGCTGCAATTAATGTTTGTCCCAAGCTTGGGGATGCTATGTTTAGTGAAGATGATATTTTTAGTCCCCCAAGTTTTGATGTGCAAATTTACCATGATGATAGCATGCCTCCTATTTACGATGAGTATATTGATGAAAGTGGGTTTGGAAGAGTGTCAACTTTAGGAAGTAGTGATCCGACTATTTTGGAGGGTGTTGAATCTTATTATAATTATAAAAGTGGATTTGGAGAGGTCATGACTTTATTTAGTAATGATTCCACTATCTCGGAAGAGGTATCAATTGACTATGATGAGAACAAAGTGGCTACTTATGATGATTATTGTGAGGATACTTATGTTATAAAAAGTAGTGATAATTATTGTCATAATTTTGAATATCCTTTTATTGAACATTACTCTTTTAATGTGGAAACAATTTATAGTATTCAAGTTTCATATGATGCTCCCACTACTATTCATGAGAATAAATTTGCTTATGTGGAGAGTAGTAAAATTTCTATGCATGTAGATCATGAAAATAATGCTTTATCTGGTGGTTATATTGTTGAATTAATTCATGATGATACTGAAAATTACTATGAGGGAGGAATATATGCTTGTAGGAATTGCAATAATATCAAGTTTCCTCTCTATGTGTTGAAAATCTAAGTTATGCTTATTTTGCCTTCCTATGCTAGTTGATTCATGTTCCCATAATTTGTTTGCTTACAAAATCCCTATGCATAGGAAGTGGGTTAAATGTGCTAGTCATATTATTCATGATGCTCCCATTATGTTTCAATTCTTATCTTTTATGTGAGCATCATTGAAATCATCGTGCCTAGCTTAAAAGGCATTAAAGAAAAGCGCTTGTTGGGAGACAACCCAATATTTACCCCTACTATTTTTGTGTGTTAACATGATTAATCTACTGTAGTAATCATGTTTTATAGCTTTTGTTTCAATAAAGTGCCAAGTAAAGCCTATGGGATAGTGTGGTTGATGGTTGACTTGATTCTGTGCAAAAACAGAAACTTTTGCGTCCAGTACATAAATTCCTATATTTTACTGGAACGAGGACAACTTCTTAAATTTTTACAGTTAATTGGTATACAAATTTTCTACGTTTTCCTAATTTTTAATAATTTTTGGAGTAACATAAGTATGACCTTAATTCATATCTTTACAGACTGTTCTGTTTTTGACAGATTCTCTTTTCGATGCATAGTTTGCTTGTTTTCTAGTTTCTATGGCTTATACTGCTTAATATAAATTGTAGAAATGATAGGGTACAGTAGGAACCATGTTATAAAAGTTATGAATCTTGTCTTGACAGTACCAAAGTGAATGATTTTTTTTATTATACTAACGGATCTCACGAAGGTTTCGCTAAGTTTTGTGTGATTGAAGTTTTTAAGTTTTGGGTGAGATATCGATATGAGGAGAATAAGGAGTGAAAAGACCCTAAGCTTGGGGATGCCCAAGGCAACCCAAGGTAACATTCAAGGAATAACCAAGCAACTAAGCTTGGGGATGCCCCGGAAGACATCCCCTCTTTCGTCTCCAACATCATCGGTAAATTTACTTGGAGCTATATTTTTATTCATCACATAATATGAGTTTTTCTTGGAGTGTCATTTTATTTTATTAGTATTTGCTTGCTGTTATTTAGAGTAATGTTTTTCATCTTTTATTTCAATAAAAGTGTCAAGTATAGCCTTTACCATGCTTATTTTGCAAGTCTATATGTTGCTGTTTTGAAAACAGAAAGTTTTCTATCGTTGTCTGAATTCTTCTGGAAATTCAGAACACGATAAAATCTTGAAATTTTTACACAATGAGTAAAACAAATTTTCTACAGTATGGTAAATTTTCATAAGTTTTGGAGTTAGGGAAGTATGAGTAAAATTTCACTCTTTACAGACTGTCCTGTTTTGACAGATTGCTGTTATGTTTGTATATGTTTGCTTGTTTAATGATTCTATTTGAGGATAGAAGTATTAAATATGCAGAGGCATTTAGTATGCAATGTCAAATTATAATTTTAGTGATTTGATACAGTAGAGAATGATAAGGTTGTGCATTGATTTATACTAACTTATCTCACGAGTTCTTGTTGCGTTTTGTGTGAATGAAGTTTTTAAGATTTAGGGAAACCGTGATATAAAAGGAATTAAGGAGACACAAAAGCTCAAGCTTGGGAATTCCCAAGGCATCCCTAGTTAATATTTCAAGAAGTCACAAGCATCTAAGCTTGGGGATGCCCCGGTTGGCATCCCACGTTTCTTCATCAACAATTATCGGTTAGTATCGGTTGAGCCTAAGTTTTTACTTCTTCACATGATGTGTGCTATTTTTAGAAAGTCATTTTTTTTCTTTCTGTTTTAATAATATTCCAAGATCTTAAATTCTTAAATGTTAGAGAGTCTTCACATAGTTACACAATTATTCGACTACTCATTGATCTTCACTTATATCTTTTGGAGTAGTTTGTCATTTGCACTAGTGCTTCACTTATATCCTTTTAGAGCACGGAGGTGGTTTTATTTTGAAGAAATTGATGAACTCTCATGCTTCACTTATATTATTTTGAGAGTCTTAAACAGCATGGTAATTTTCTTAGGTTATGAATTTAGTCCTAATATGATGGGCATCCAAGAGGGATATAATAAAAACTTTCATATAAAGTGCATTGAATACTATGAGAAGTTTGATTCCTTATGATTGTTTTGAGATATAAAGATGGTGATATCAGAGTCATGCTAGTGAGTAATTGTGGATTGTAGAAATACTTGTGTTAAAGTTTGTGATTCCCGTAGCATGCACGTATGGTGAACCGTTATGTGACGAGGTCGGAGCATGATTTATTTATTGATTGTCTTCCTTATGAGTGGCGGTCGGGGACGAGTGATGGTCTTTTCCTACCAATCTACCCCCCTAGGAGCATGCGCGTAGTACTTTGTTTCGATGACTAATAGATTTTTGCAACAAGTATGTGAGTTATTTATGACTAATGTTGAGTCCATGGATTATACGCACTCTCACCCTTCCATCATTGCTAGCCTCTCTTGTACCACGCAACTTTCGCCGATACCATACACCCACCATATACCTTCCTCAAAACAGCCACCATACGTACCTATTATGGTATTTTCATAACCATTCCGAGATATATTGCCATGCAACTTTCCACCGTTCCGTCTATTATGACACACTTCATCATTGTCATATTGCTTTGCATGATCATGTAGTTGACATCGTATTTGTGGCAAAGCCACCGTTCATAATTCTTTCATACATGTCACTCTTGAGTCATTGCACATCCTGGTACACCGCCGGAGGCATCCATATAGAGGCATATTTTGTTCTAAGAATCGAGTTGTAATTCTTGAGTTGTAACTAAATAAAAGTGTGATGATCTTCATTATTAGAGCATTGTCCCATGTGAGGAAAGGATGATGGAGACTATGATTCCCCCACAAGTCGGGATGAGACTACGGACGAAAAATAAAAAATAAAAGAGGCCAAAAAAATGAGAGAAGACCCAAATAAAAAAAGAGAAAAAAATGAGAGAAAAGAGAGAAGGGGCAATGTTACTATCCTTTTACCACACTTGTGCTTCAAAGTAGCACCATGATCTTAATGATAGAGAGTCTCCTATGTTGTCACTTTCATATACTAGTGGGAATTTTTCATTATAGAACTTGGCTTGTATATTCCAATGATGGGCTTCCTCGAATTGCCCTAGGTCTTCGTGAGCAAGCGAGGTTGATGCACAGCCACTTAGTTTCTTTCTGAGCTTTCATACACTTATAGCTCTAGTGCATCCGTTGCATGGCAATCCCTACTCAATCACATTGATATCTATTGATGGGCATCTCCATAGCCCGTTGATACGCCTAGTTGATGTGAGACTATCTCCTTCTTTTTGTCTTCTCCACAACCACCTTCTATTCCACCTATAGTGTTATGTCCATGGCTCACGCTCATGTATTGCTTGAAAGTTGAAAAAGTTTGAGAACATCAAAAGTATGAAACAATTGCTTGGCTTGCCATCGGGGTTGTGCATGATTTGAATATTTTGTGTGATGAAGATGGAGCATAGCCAGACTATATGATTTTGTAGTGATAGCTTTCTTTGGCCATGTTATTTTGAGAAGACATAATTGCCTTGTTAGTATGCTTGAAGTATTATTGTTTTTATATCAATATTAAACTTTTTTTTGAATCTTATGAATCAGAACATTCATGCCACAATAAAGAAAATTACATGGATAAATATGTTAGGTAGCATTCCACATCAAAAATTCTATTTTTATCATTTACCTACTCGAGGACGAGCAGGAATTAAGCTTGGGGATGCTTGATATGTCTCCAACGTATCTATAATTTTTTATTGTTCCATGCTATTATATTATCTATCTTGGATGTTTTATATGCATTTATATGCTATTTTATAAGATTTTTGGGACTAACCTATTAACCTAGAGCCCAGTGCCAGTTTCTGTTTTTTCCTTGTTTTTGAGTTTTACAGAAAAGGAATATCAAACGGAGTCCAAATGACCTAAAAATTTTCGGTGATTTTTTATGGACCAGAAGAAGCCCCCGAAGCAAAAGAGTTGGGCCAGAAGAGTCCCGAGGCCACCACAAGGGTGGAGGGCGCCCTCCCTAGGGCGCGCCCTCCGTCCTTGTCGTCACCTTGTGGGCCCCCTTGACTTGTCCCCGACGCCAACACCTCTTATAAATCCCAAAAACCCCAGAACAAAACCTAGATCGGGAGTTCCGCGGCCGCAAGCCTCTGTAGCCACCAAAAACCAATCAGGAGCCCGTTAAAGCATCCTGTCGGAGGGGGAAACCATCACCGGTGGCCATCTTCATCATCTCGGTGGTCTCCATGACGAGGAGGGAGTAATTCATCCTCGGAGCTGAGGGTATGTACCTGTAGCTATGTGTTTGATCTCTCTCTCTCGTGTTCTTGATTTGGCACGATCTTGATGTACCACGAGCTGTAACACCCCCATGTAATAGCCACTGTGATCGTCTGCTAATAATACCAAGTCATCTCCATTTGCAGTGCCTAATCACTTTGGTTAAGTATTCAATTCAAATTCTATTCTGAAAATCAACTCAAAATTCAAAAGTGAAATATGAAGTTGTTCAAATCCTATTGGAAAAATGTTCATTAAATAGCAAATAATCCAGAGGCAATTCTAAAATTAAAATCAACATTTGCAAAATAAGTTGAGTGACTCAAACAGTAAGAAACAGCACCAAAACAGAATTATTTAATCCATTTATAATAATATCAAATTCAAATAAAATCCTATTTTGCCCAAACCAGTTTTTGGTGAAAGTTAACATTGCACTGTAATATTTGGGCCAAGTCTCACATTTACAAAAGTGCAAATGTGCCCTAACAATTACCAAAACAGAAAAGAAAACAAAAGAAAAATAGAAACAGAAAAATAAAAAGAAAAGAGGCACTGTGCACTGGGCCTAAGTGCACAGTGCCCCGAAACCGGCCCAACAGGCCCACCCCACTCTCTCTCCCTCGCGCTGTCACTCTCCCCGTGGCTGCGTCGGCCTGCATCGGCCGCAGCTCAACACGCCGACGGCCACCGACGCTCCGCCGTCGAGGGGATAAGGCTGGGGCCTTGTGCGTCCCCCCTGGTCTCCCCATTCACTCTCCCCCTCTCTCCCTCGCTCGCTCCTCGCCTCTCCCCTTCTCAGATCCACTGCCCGAGCGCCGCAGCCGCCACGCCTTGCTGCTCGCCATGGCCACCAATGCCTACTGCTCCCACCGTGGTGCCAGAGGCGACATACTTCTTGAAGGGACCCGCAGCACAATGGTGGGAAACTCACAGACAGACCCTACCTCCTGGAACTGTCGTCACCTGGGTGGAATTCAAGACTACTTTTCATGCCCGGTATATTCCGTAAGGAGTTATAGATCGGAAGAAGGCCGAGTTTCGTAGCCTCGTTCAGGGCAACAAGACTATGGAAGTCTACCAGCGAGAGTTCCTTGACTTGTCTCGCTATGCTGAAGAAGACATCCCCACTGATGCTCGTAGGCAGGAGAAGTTCCGTGAAGGGCTACACCATGACATTCAGCTAGCCCTGCTCATCCAAGACTTTCCTGACTTCGCCACTTTGGTGAACAAGACTATTATGGTCGAGACTGGTCTGAAGAAGCACAAGGAAGCGACCAGATGCACTCGTGAAGCGGGCTCATCTTCAGGCTCGTCTTCCCAGAAGCGCCGCATCTGGATTCCACAAAGCATGTACCGTCCAACAGCTCCAGTGTACAGGCCAGCATATGCTGCACCTCGTCTGCCTCCTCCACCACTGAGGCAGCCCCTTCGAGCTCTACCACCTCGAGCTCCTGCACCACGTCCAGACAGTGGACTCTGCTTCAAGTGTGGCCAGCCAGGTCACCGTGACAGAGACTATTCTTAGGGTCAGAATCAGCTAGCTCTTCCTCCTACTGGCCGTGGAATTCCTCAGCAGCGTAACAACAATGCCAGACCTTCTTATGGTCATGGGTAGGCCTATCATGTCAACATGAGTGAAGACCCAGACCAACCAGCTACAGTCATGGGTACACTACTTGTTAATTCAGCATCAGCTTCTGTTTTATTTGATTCAGGAGCATCTCATTCATTCATGTCAGAACATTTTGCACGCATGCATGACGTTAAGTGTGAGTACATGAACATACCTTTAGTGGTACATACTCTCGCGGGAGGTTGTCGAACCTCCGTGGTTAGTTATAATGTTCCCATTGAAATCGAAGGGTTGGAGTTCCGCGCATCTCCCATTATCCTGAAGTCTTCCAAAATTGACCTTATATTGGAAATGGATTGGTTGAAGGCTCATTACGCCTCAATCAATTGTGCCAGTAAAGTTGTACACCTCCTTCATCCATCAGATGAGTTAGTGAATTATCAAGCCCACCTCACTCAGAACGCCGAGGCTCAGATTTATGCCTTGAATGCATTGAATGCTTCTCCGCTTGAGGGGATCGGAAACATTCCAGTCGTCTGTGAATTCCAGGATATTTTTCCAGAAGAACTTCCCAGAATACCCCCTGCTAGAGCTATCGAGTTTGTCATTGACTTGAAGCCTGGCACCACTCTTATCGCGAAGCGTCCTTACAAGATGCCTCCGCATCACCTACTTGAGCTTAAGGAAGAAATCGATAAATCACTTAAGAAGGGCTTCATCCGTCCCAGTTCCTCTGCCTGGGGAGCACCATCTCTCTTTGTCAAGAAGAAAGATGGTACGAATAGGTTGGTCCAAGATTACCGTCCTATCAACCAGGCAACCATTCAGAATAAATATCCGCTTCCCCGGATCAATGACTTATATGATCAACTTGTTGGATCTTCGGTGTTCTCTAAACTCGACTTGAGGTTGGGTTTTCACCAGATCCGTGTCCGTGAAGAGGATATTCCGAAAACTGCCTTTGTTACTCGTTATGGCTCCTATGAATACACTGTCATGTCATTTGGCCTAACGAATGCTCCAGCTACGTTCTCCCGCCTGATGAATTATATATTCATGGATTACCTCGACAAGTTCGTCGTGGTTTATCTGGATGATATTCTAGTATATTCGAAGAATAAGGAAGAACATGCCGAACATCTTCGCCTTGTTCTGGAGAGGCTTCGAGAGCACAAGTTGTATGCCAAGTACTCCAAATGTGAATTCTAGCTTTCTGAAGTAACCTACCTTGGACATGTCATTTCCAAGGACGGTATTGCCATTAACCTGTATCGTGTTCAGGCTATTCTTGACTGGACTCCTCCGAAGAATGCCAAGCAAGTTCGAAGTTTTCTCGGCCTTGCAAGTTATTACCGTCGATTTGTCGAGAACTTTTCCAAGATAGCCAAGCCCCTGACTAATCTGCTTCACAAAGGCGTTAAGTTTGAGTGGACAGACAAATGTCAGGAGAGTTTCCAGACCCTCAAGGACAAGCTTTCTTCTGCTCTAGTGCTTGCTCCTCCCGAATCTCGCAAGGACTTTGTGATATATTGCGACGCCTCTCGTCAGGGATTAGGCTGTGTCCTAATGCAATAGCGAAAGGTAATTGCATATGCCTCATGACAATTGCGTCCACATGAAGAAAACTATCCAGTGCATGATCTCGAACTCGCTGCTATGATCTATCTTTGAAGAAGTGGCGAAATTACCTTCTTGGAAACCGGTGTGAGATTTATACCGATCATCAGAGTCTGAAGTATTTGTTCACTCAACCGGATCTTAATCTCCGTCAACAACGATGGTTGGAAACAATCACGGACTATGACTGTGGTATTTTTTATACCCCTGGCAAGGCTAATGTAATGGCTGATGCCTTGAGCCGCAAGTCCTATTGCAACAACCTCATGGTTAAGCAAGCTCAACCCCTACTTTATGAAGAACTGTGCAAGTTGAACGTCTGTATCGTTTCGCGGGGTTCTCTTAATAACCTTGTGGTACAGCTAGATCTTGAGAAAGCTGTAAAGATTGCGCAAGCCAAAGATGCCGAAGTAGGTCTGATGAAGAAAGAACTTCACCTAGAGAAGTACAGGGATTTCTCAATTGCTGAAGATGGAACCTTGTATTTCAGAGACCGCATTGTGGTACCTTGCTTCGAATTTATGACTGACAAAGTCATGAAGGAGGCACATGATACCCCGTTGTCCATCCATCCGGGTAGCACCAAGATGTATCGCGATCTTCGACAGAGGTACTGGTGGTCCAGAATGAAGCAGGACATTGCTCGATATGTTGCTGAATGTGACGTTTGCCGTCGCGTGAAAGCAGAACATCAGAAGCCTGCTGGAATTCTTCAACCACTTCCTATTCCTTTGTGGAAATGGGATAAGGTTCAAATGGATTTCATTACTAGTCTTCCCAAGTCCCAGAAGGGTCACGATGCTATTCTTGTCGTTGTCGACCAACTCTCTAAAGTTGCACATTTTTTGCCTGTCAAGGAGACTATCACTGCTAGCCAGTTAGCAAAATTGTATATCTCCAGAATCGTTTCACTCCACGGTATTCCGAAGGAGATCAGTTTGGACCGTGGCGTTCTTTTCACTTCCAAATTCTGGGAAAGTTTCCAAGAAGCTATGGGAACTCACATTACCTGGAGTTCAGCATATCATCCTCAATCCCAAGGCCAAGTTAAGTGAGTTAATCAAGTGCTTGAAGATATGCTTCGGGCTTGTGTTATATCGTTCGGTAAGAAGTGGGAAGAATCTCTCCCGTTTGCCGAATTCTCTTATAATAACAGCTATCAAGCCAGCTTGAAGATGGCTCCCTTCGAAGTGCTTTCCGGACGTAAGTGTCGAACCCCTCTGAATTGGTCAGAAACTAGGGAACGACCTCTTGTGGGACCGGACATTATTCAACATGCCGAAGAACAAGTCCGTATTGTCCGAGAAAATCTCAAGGCGGCTCAGGACCGCCAGAAGAGCAACTATGATCGCAAGCGATGGGGCTTGACCTATCAACCAGGTGATCAAGATTATCTTCGTGTCACTCCTATGAAGGGCACCCGTCATTTCGGAATCAAGGGCAAGCTAGCTCCACGCTACATCGGCCCCTTTCGCATCATTGCCAGACGTGGACAGGTGGCATATAAATTGGAGTTGCCACCGCAATTATCTCATATCCACGACGTCTTCCATGTGTCGCAACTACGTAAATGCTTCAATGAATCTCCACAAAGAGCAGTGGATCATGAGATGCTCGAACTACAAGATGATCTTTCTTATAAGGAGCATCCGATCCGCATCCTCGACGAAGCTGACCGTCGAACTCGTCAGAAGACGACCAAGTTCCTGAAAGTGTAGTGGTCGAATCACACTGAAGATGAAGCCACTTGGGAACGCGAGGATCATCTTCGGGAAGAATACCCCGACCTCTTTCCTTCTACCTCCTAAATTCTAGGGACGAGAATTTCTTTTAGAGGTGGAGAATTTGTGACACCCCCATGTAATAGCCACTATGATCATCTGCTAATAATGCCAAGTCATCTCCATTTGCAGTGCCTAATCACTTTGGTTAAGTATTCAATTCAAATTCTATTCTGAAAATCAACTCAAAATTCAAAAGTGAAATATGAAGTTGTTCAAATCCTGTTGGAAAAATGTTCATTAAATAGCAAATAATCCAGAGGCAATTCTAAAATTAAAATCAACATTTGCAAAATAAGTTGAGTGACTCAAACAGTAAGAAACAGCACCAAAACAGAATTATTTAATCCATTTATAATAATATCAAATTCAAATAAAATCCTATTTTGCCCAAACCAGTTTTTGGTGAAAGTTAACATTGCACTGTAATATTTGGGCCAAGTCTCACATTTTACAAAAGTGCAAATTGCCCTAACAATTACCAAAACAGAAAAGAAAGGGATAATTAGATTTATGCCCCTAGTTGTGTCCCACTCGTCTGTTTTACCCCTAGTTCCCAAAAGTCACCGGTTCTGTCCAAGTCACTTTGCTCCTCTTATGCTTTTGCCCTTTGACCGTTTGACTGTCAGTTTGAAAACTTCATAACTAATTCATATTAAATCAGAAAAATGCAAATAAGATACCAAAATGTTCAGAAAAACATCACCTATATGTGAGTGTCATTTGCATTCATGAAAAAAGTGTTGGAAAGTGCACATCCGAGTTTTAGCTCTTTTGATACCACCATGAATAGTAAAATCTAAAAAAATTCAAAAAAATTCAAAAAAAAATATGGTGGCAAAGAACGACAAATGTTCTAAGTGCTTGCCAAGTTTCATCAGGGAACGACATTCGTGGAAGTCGTGGCAAAAAAATAATCTATCTTGGAGTGCTGATTGTTTTTTTTGCCGCGGCACCCACGAATGTTATTCCTTGATGAAACTTGGTAGACACTTAAAACATTTGTCATTCTTTGCCACAATTTTTTTTTTGAATTTTTTGAACTTTTTTAAATTTTACTATTCATGGTGGTAGCATAAGAGCTAAAACTCGGATGGGCACTTTCCAACACTTTTTTCATGAATGCAAATGACACTCACATATAGGTGATGTTTTTCTGAACATTTTGGTATCTTATTTGCAATTTTCTGGTTTAATATGAATTAGTTATGAAGTTTTCAAACTAACGGTCAAACGGTCAAAGGGCAAAAGCATAAGAGGAGCAAAGTGACTTGGACAGAACCGGGGACTTTTGGGAACTAGGGGTAAAACAGACGAGTGGGACACAACTAGGGGCATAAATCTAATTATCCCGAAAAGAAAACAAAAGAAAAATAGAAACAGAAAAATAAAAAGAAAAGAGGCACTGTGCACTGGGCCTAAGTGCACACTGCCCCGAAACCGGCCCAACAGGCCCACCCCAATTTCTCTCCCTCGCGCTGTCACTCTCCCCGTGGCTGCGCCGGCGCGCACCGACCGCAGCTCGACATGCCAACGGCCACCGACGCTCCGCCGTCGAGGGGATAAGGTTGGGGCCTCGTGCGTCCCCCCTGGTCTCCCCATTCACTCTCCCCCTCTCTCCCTCGCTCGCTCCTCGCCTCTCCCCTTCTCAGATCCACCGCCCGAGCACCGCAGCCGCCGCGCCTTGCTACTCGCCGTGGCCACCGGTGCCTACTGCTCCCATAGTGGTGCCAGAGGGGTCCGCCAGTGACCGCCTCATCACCTGGTGCCTTCAGTAGGAGCGGGGAGGCCCTGTAGCTGCCGTTCGCCATCGCCCATTTCTTCTTCGACTCCGGAACTCGCCGGCGGCCATGACCCCCTCTGCTGCTACTAAACTGCCATGGGTCTTTCTTGACCGCGCGGTGAGCTCCCCTCTCCCCTCTGTCCCTCTCTCGAGCCGCTCTGCTCCGCTCTAGTTAGCTCGCCGTCGAACCGAGTTCGGACCGCCGCCGTCGCTGCCATTAGCGAGCTCCCGAGCCCCTACGGCTCGAGCCAGTGGCTCTGGTGAGCTCCTAGATGTGATGACCCCGGCTTAATCGTGCACTAACCATACACGCAAATGCACACGAACAAGCCTAAGGACTCACTTGAAGATATCACAACACAACTCTAAAACATAAATAAATTCATACAAGCTTTATATTACAAGCCAGGGCCTCGAGGGCTCGAATACATAGCTCGATGGTATACAAGTGTCAGCGGAAGCATCAGATATCTGGGTACAGATATATTACAGAGAGAGAGATAGGCCTTCACAGAGGCGGGGCAAAATAAAAGCTACGATCGAAAGGCGTAGGCCTCCTGCCCTAGTGTAGGAGATATGCCCTAGAGGCAGTAACAACAGTTATTTTGTATCTCCTGGTTTGTAATGAAAGTTTATGTTCCATGCTATAACTGCTGTGGCTCCTGAGCCCGTATATCCATAAAGGCTCTGAGGAAAACCCATGTGCACGTGTGGGATAATAAACAGTGATATGTATTCCTAGTCATGCCTCTAAGACTAGCTCAAGTATTGCATGATGATTATGTTTTCCTGATCATGGGCATGTCTATGCCAGCAATTTTGAGAGCACAATTGATGGTAGAACACTTGTGTTGAATCAACCCGAATTGTTGTTATGCTATGAGATTCTTTCATCACAAGTTTATGGTTTATAACACAGAGAAGTTAATGTTTGCATAATTCCTTAGACCATGAGAGTATCGAGTTCCTTCATACTTGCTTCATGAACTTTGGGGTTTGTTAAACGTCATCCGTAACTGGGTGGCTATTACGGCGGCTTACGGGTTCACGGAAAAGTATGGCAAGTAACGAGATAGCTCAAGATTGGGATTTGCTCCTCCGATGATGGAGAGATATACTCGGACCCTCTCGGTGTTACGGTATCCATCATCGTCTGGCCAGACAACTTGTGATTTGATCATTGGGATGCCGGAACACGGAAACGAGAAAAGAGAACAAAACCGGTAACGAGGTAACTTGCATGATGGACAAATTGTTGATCCACAGGAATGCAATAAATCTCACCTCGGGTGTTTGTGACATATTGCGAAGCAACAGGAATAGCTCACGGCAACTGGAGGTTCACTCGAATATTCATTCGTGTGGGTATAGGGGTCAATATGGGTGTCCACGGCTCCGATGTTGATCATTGATCGGAAGGGGTTCCAGGTCATGTCTATGCTTCACCGAACCTATAGGGTCACACGCTTAAGGGTCATCTATCTGCTGAATACTAGACAGGGAGTCTGAGAGAAAATCACCGAAAAAGTTTCGGACACCGAAAAAGTTTTGGACAGCGGAAAGGTTCCGCAAAGAGGTCACCAGATGAGTTCCGGTGAAACTGAAAAGTTGTTTCAGAGGATACCATAAAGTCAAATTGTTTTCGGCACATGCCTGATAATTCTTGGAGGGTGCCAGAATCATTCTGGAAACTTCTGGGAATTTTCTGGAAGAAAAACCGGAAATGTTTCGGAGCTGCCGGAACCGCTTCAGATGCTTTTCGCAGATGAAAATCACTAATCTGGAATTGTTCCAGAACGCGTTGAAAATTATTTTAGTGGGTACTGGAATTGTTCTAAGTCCACATAAATATTTTCAGTTTGAACGGACGCTGAAAAATGTCGTCATGAATAGTGAAAGTGCTTTTTGGATAATTTTTTGGAAGCCACCTTTTAGGGCTTTTGCTAAAGGCTTCTAGAAGGGCTTGGGGGGCCATGAGAGCCCCTCATGGGGGGCCCCCTAGGGGTGGCCGGCCAAGGAAGGGGGAGCTCCTTGGAGCTCCACATGGCATCCCAAGTTTACCCTTATGCCCATGAGGTGTGACCTAATGCATGGGTTTTTGGTAATTAGTGGAGGAGCCCTACCCCTTGGCTTTCCTATAAATAGAGGAGATGGGGGCTGCCATCTCTTCATCCCTTGCTCTCAACACATGCCATGCATTATCTGGCTTCTTCTCTCCCTCCCACGAAAAGAGTTTCGTAGAGCCGAAAGGCTGTCTGGGTTCCGGCAGGAACTAGTTCTGGACGGCGAAGCCCTGCCGGATAGCTGACACCGTATGTGTGCAACCCCGTAGAGAGGTCGTAGTTTCGGTCTTTTGCCTGAGGGGCTGGTCGAGTGTCCTCCCGAAGGGCTGTCCGAGTCTCCGTTCGAGTTTCGAGGGTCCTCCCGAAGGGCTGTCTGCGACATCGTCCGGGGGACTGTCCGACCGCCTCCCGAAGGGCTGTCCGACGAGGGAGTACATCCTCGCGGTTGGGAGGTTGTAAATCCTAGCTGCGGGGATCTGCACCAACGATCTCCACCGACTCTTCTTCCGCTGCGCTTCGAGTCGGTACGGATCAGATCAAACCTTGTATGCAGTCTCCATAGTGGTCCTGGGCGTGCTCGCTATACCGAAAATTTTTGTTTTCTGTCGCGTCCCCTTACACCTAGACCCTCCGATCCTACTCCTGGTCGTCAGTCGGCTCCTCGTAGTAGTAGTACTCGCCGGGCGGGTAGTAGAAGTGGTCGTCGACTGGGGCATCTGATTCAAGGGCTCCGTCGTCTGGTGGCATCAATGGGGGAAAAAGCAAATAAAGCAAACGTGAGTACTCATCCGAAGTACTCAGCAAACAAGGATCTACACTACATATGCAACATTTTCAAAGGGGGCTGTATATGTGGACTGGGCTGCAGAAATGCCAGAATAGAGGGGAAGGCCTAGTCCTATCGAAGACTAGCATCTTCAGCTTCTTCAACAGCCTTGCAGAATTAGAAGAGAGCAGAATAACATAATGTAAAGTATAACAGTGTCATCAACCTCGGTCAGAGATTCTTCCTCGACTCCCTGCGAGAAAGCAATCCCAGAGCCATACTATCCAGTTCTCATCTCAGTTCTAGTTGTACCAATCGGGATACAACTCCGAGTGTCCGTTACCATAGGACAGGCTATCGATAGATTAGTTCTTCCCTGCAGGGGTGCACCAACTTACCCACCACGTTCGCTTAACTCCGGCCGGACACACTTTTCTGGGTCATGCCCGGCCTCGGCTAAGCAACACGCCGCAACCCGACCAAATACTTAACAGAGAGGTCAGCACGCCGGACTAACCTATGCCCCCAGGGGTCTTGGGCCATCGCCCCGGACGCTCCTGCACGTTGCGTACACCGCCGGTGAGCAGACCTAGCAACCCCTTAAACAAGTGCGGTTGCATCCCAGTCCAACCCAGCGTGTGCCGCTCAGTTACTGACGTCTATTAAGCTTTGGCTGAAGTATATGACGCAGAACGCCCATACTATGCCCATGTGATGGTTAGTGCTATTAGGCCAGAGGCCCCTCGGATCAAATATCCAAACCGTTTAGTGGTTTAGGAGCGCGCGGTAATGAGCAGAGACTCACGATCGATGTAACCCCGTCGCCCCATCTCGAGGACTTGCGGCAAGGGCTAAGAATGCCCGACCACGCCTCGTAGTTATCTCGCGGGCACCTCTCAGGTCAACCCGACTCCACATCACTTCGCATTCATGCTCGCGCGGGTACCCCTCAGGGCCGACCCGTCTTTAGTATCAAGGTTCAGTGTTCAGTCACAGTAACCAAAGTATCCGTGTGTCTGACACCAAGGAGGAACCCTGAGGAATCACCCCTGATGGGATCCCACTCGATGCTATCATCAAGGTGAACGAAGGAGGAATCACCCTCGAGGTCCACACTTGAGGTGTTGCACGACGGCGTCGGTATCGGGGGTGGTGTAGGAGGAATCACCCTCGCTTACCATGACCGATTAACTAACCTACAAGGTTATCATCAGAAGTGCTAATGAGGTATCACCCTCGGCACTCGATAGTAACCCAGTAGTGTTGAGCAAGTTAAGGGGGAAGTGACGTGTGGTGCCAGGGTCTGATCTTCGATCCCATTGCTCGGGTCTTCTGAGAGTCCAGCGGGGCAGCCGGGACAAGTGGGTCTCTGATAAGGCTCTACCCATCCTATACTAAACAGTTTAGGATAGCAGGAAAGTATCAACAGCAGGTTACAAGTAAACAGGCTATGCAGCAGATATAGGACAACAGTAGCAGTAGTAACTTCTAATGCAAGCATAAGAGAGAAGAGAGTAGGCGATATCGGAATGCTCAAAATGGGGGTGCTTGCCTGTCTGCTCGACGGCAAGGGCAGGGTCGTCGGGGACGTAGTCGTACTCCGGAGCGGCGTCTACCTCAGGAGCTACGTCGACGTCGGGGTCTACCGAGAGAGAAGAGGGGGAGGAAACAAGTAAATGCAATGCAATCAAATGCAACACGGTGCATGCTATGCTATGATGCAGTGCAGAGTTGACTAAATATGCATCTAAGTCATTTTGGTTATCTTTAGGATTAACCGGGGATTTATTAATCGACATGTGTGCACTATTCATCTACCGGATTCGGGCTCGGAGTTATGAGTTCTCCTACGTAGGAGGTTCCGACAAAGAAACAAACGGCACGATCAGACTCGTCTTGTCGTTCTGAGCAACTTTCATGTTTTAAGTTTTTCGATCTGAGCTACGGTTTAAAAGTTACGAATTTTCGAAGTTTAAATGATTTTCTGGAATTATTTTAATTAATCAGAAAATGATATATGACATCAGCATGAGGTAATGGCGATGTCAGTAGTCAACTGTTGGTTGACGAGAGTCAGACCTGTCATGTGGGTCCAGTGGGACCCACATGTCAGTGACTGGACTATTTAACAGGGGTTATTCTAATTAAACTAACCTAATTAACTAGCAGGACCCACCTGTCAGTGTCTAACTTAATTATCAGTTTAGTTTAATTAGCACTTAATTAACTAAATAGGGTGGGCCCACCAGTCAGTGACTGGACCAGGTCCAGTCAGCGACGCTGACTCAGTCAACAGGGCCGTGGGGCCCGGCGGTCAGTGACACGGGGCGAGGCCCACCAGTGTCAGGTCAGCGTCGGCCGCCGGAGCTCTCCGGCGAGTCCACACGCGACGGTGTGTCTCCGGCGAGCTTCGGATTTCGCCCACAGAGCTCCAAATCGGGCACTTTCAATGGCGTTAGAACGGCAATACCTCCCCGCATCGATCCCCGGCGTCGGAACGGGCGAAGGCGGTCGGGGGTGAGCTCCTCATCGACGACAGTCGGCGCCGGAATTCGGGAGTACTCGGGTCCGGCGTTGCGGTGCGTTAGCACGCGAACTAGCACTACGGGGATCACCAGGAGGCCTTCCTGAGCATGAGGACATGCTTGTCTGGCCACGACACCGGCCACAATGTTGGCGGAGAGCTCGTCAGCGGAACCCGAGCACGACAATGGCGGCGCGGCAAGAATGGCGAGCTACGCCGAGAATGCAGGCAACCAAAGGAAGGGGAGAGGGATGGATGCTCACGGCGGGGCGCACGACGGCCGTTGGAAGCTTAGGAGCGCAGGGTTGCTGCAGATCGAGGCGGGGCAGAGGAGTTGGCCGGCGGAGGGGATCGGGTTGATCCAGTTGCTGCGGTGCTCGCCGGCTCCGACGACTTGTCATAGGTGATGAAGACGACCACGACGGTCCCTCCGGACAGCTTGGAACGGCGAGTGGTGGCCGAGGGCCACGGCAATGGCGAGCGGCGGCGACGGACGTGCACGGGATCTGGAGAAGAAGGGAGGGAGAGGAGAGGACAAGCTAGGGTTCGCCTGGGGGGCCTCCAGTCTCCCTCTTATCCACCCACGGCGCCCTGTAGCTCGGTGGTGTCGAGCATCGGCCGGTGCCGGACGATCCGAGCCGTGCGCGCGTTGACACGGAGGCGGAGGAGGGGGATGACGCAGGTGGGCCGGGCCGCCAGGTGCTGTGCACTGCTGGGCCAAGTGCACAGTAGACTTCTTTTAGCTTTTCGTTTTCCTTTTCTTCTGCTTTGCTTTTATTTCTTCTGTTATGCAAAATGTGGGGTCTCAAACATAGTTTTGTAAAATAGGTAAGTTTGTCCAATAAATATTGTGCAATATTTAGCACTGTCAGAAAATGGTTCGGAGCTAAAGTGATTTCATTTGAATTTATTATGATTTTAAATGGATTTAATATTTCTGTTTTGGTGCTGTTTCAAGTTGTTCGAGTCACTTATCTAGCTCCAATTTTATTGATGATGGTTTTATAAATGTTCCTGGATTATTGCCAATTAATGAACATTTTTCCAACAGTGTTTGATCAACTTCATATTTCACTTATGAATTTGAGTTGATTTTCAGAATGGAGTTGATTTGCTTTGGTTAACCACTATGTTTAGGCACTGCAAATGATATGACTTGGCATTATTAGCAGTAGATTACAGTGACTAATACACAGGGGTGTTACAAGTTATAGATCTCACACCAATTACCCAGAAGGTAATGGCGCCATAACTTTAATGCATAGATCACTGCAGCAAGTTCAAGATCATGCACTGGATAATTTTCTTCATGTGGACACAATTGACGTGAAGCATACGCAATTACTCTTCGTTCTTGCATTAGGACACAGCCTAATCCCTGACGAGAGGCGTCGCAGTATATGACAAAGTCCTTGCGAGAATCAGGAGGAGCAAGCACTGGAGCAGCAGTAAGCTTGTCCTTGAGGGTCTGGAAACTCTCCTGACATTTGTCTGTCCACTCAAACTTAACGCCTTTGTGGAGCAGATTAGTCAGGGGCTTGGCGATCTTGGAAAAGTTCTCGACAAATTGGCGGCAATAACTGGCTAGACCGAGAAAACTTTGGACTTGCTTGGCATTCTTCGGAGGGGTCCAGTCAAGGATAGCCTGAACACGCTCCGGGTTAACGGCAATACCGTCCTTGGAAATCACATGCCCAAGGTAGGTCACTTCAAAAAGCCAGAATTCACATTTAGAGTACTTGGCATACAACTGATGCTCTCGAAGCCTTTCCAGAACAAGGCGAAGATGTTTGGCATGTTCTTCCTTATTCTTCGAATATACCAGAATATCATCCAGATATACCACGACGAACTTGTCGAGGTAATCCATGAATATATAATTCATCAGGCGGGAGAACATAGCTGGAGCATTTGTCAGGCCAAATGACATGACGGTGTATTCATAGGAGCCATATCGAGTAACAAAAGCGGTCTTTGGAATATCCTCTTCGCGGACACGGATCTGGTGATATCCCAACCTCAAGTCGAGCTTAGAGAAGACCGAAGATCCAGCAAGTTGATCATATAAGTCATTGATCCGAGGAAGTGGATATTTATTCTAAATGGTTGCCTGGTTGATAGGACGGTAATCTTGGACCAACCTATTCGTACCATCTTTCTTCTTGACAAAGAGAGACGGTGCTCCCCAGGCAGAGGAACTAGGACGGATGAAGCCCTTCCTAAGAGATTTATCGATTTCTTCCTTAAGCTCAATAAGGTGGTGCGGAGGTATCTTGTAAGGATGCTTCACAATAGGAGTTGTGTCAGGCTTCAAGTCGATGACAAACTCGACAGCTCTAGCAGGGGGTATTCCTGGAAGTTCTTCTGGAAAAACATCCGGGAAGTCACAGACAACTGGGATGTTCTCGATCCCCTCAAGTGGAGAAGCGTTCAACGCATTCAAGGCATAAATCTGAGCCTCGACGTTCTGAGTGATATGAGCTTGGTAATTCACTAACTCATCTGATGGGTGTAGGAGATGTACAACCTTAGTGGCACAATTGATTGAGGCGTAGTGAGCCTTCAACCAATCCATTCCCAGTATAAGGTCAATGTTGGAGTTATTCAGAATTATGGGGAAGGCCCGAAATTTTCTCTCTTCAATCACAACAGTGACTTCGGGGCTGAATATGGTAGCTTGGCACCGACCCGCGGGAGTGTTTACAACTAACGGATGGTGTAGTGTTTCACACTTAACGTCATGCAAGAGTGCAAAATGTTCTGACATGAATGAATGCGATGCTCCTGAATCAAATAAAACAGTTGCAGGTACTGAATTAACAAGAAGTGTACCCATCACAGTTGGTGGTTGTTCGGGGTCTTCATTCATGTTGACATGGAAGGCCTGCCCACGACCATAAGAAGGTCTGGCATTGCTGTAGCGAGGCTGAGAATTCCCACGGCCATTACCACGGCCAGCAGAAGGAAGAGCTAGCTGATTCTGACTCGGTGAGCAGTCTCTGGCACGGTGACCTGGCTGGCCACACTTGAAGCATAGTCCACTGTCAGGACGTGGTGCGGGAGCTCGAGGTGGTGGCGCTCGAAGAGGCTGCCTCGGTGGTGGAGGAGGCAGACGAGGTGCGGCATATGCTGGTCTGTATACTGGAGCTGATGGACGATACATGATCTATGGTATCCAGATGCGGCGCTTCTGGGAAGACGAGCCCGAAGATGAGCCCGCCTCACGGGTGCATCTGGTTGCTTCCTTGTGCTTCTTCAGACCAGTTTCGACCATCATAGCCTTATTCACCAAGGTGGCGAAATCAGGGTAGTCTTGAACAAGCAGGGCTAACTGAATGTCATGGTGCAGCCCTTCACGAAACTTCTCCTGCCTTCGATCATCAATAGGAATGTCTTCTTCAGCATAGCGAGACAAGTCAAGGAACTCGCGCTGATAAACTTCCACATTCTTGTTACCTTGAACGAGACTACGGAACTCGGCTTTCTTCCGGGCTATGACTGCTTGAGGAATATAGCGGGCGCGAAAAGCAGTCTTGAACTCCACCCAAGTGACAACAGTTCCCGGAGGTAGAGTCTGTCTGTGAGTGGCCCACCATTGTGCTGCGGGTCCCTTCAGAAAGTATGTCACGAAAGTGACATAGCTGACAGGGGGAACATCAGCTGACTCCATCTCATAAAAGATGTCACGCAGCCAGTCATCGGCATCCAGCGGATTAACAGTGTTGCGGAATATCGATGGGTTGAGTCGGACAAACTCTGGCAGTGTGATTGAAGCTGGCTGATAGTTGGCATTGGGACGGGGAAATTGTTCCATAATCCCAGTCATAAACTGCCGATTAAGTTCAAACTGTTGCATCATCGCAGCCATATAGTCAGGCGGTGGCCGCGGAGGTGGATTGTTATCACCCATCCTGCTAAGTCAACAGGGGTAGTTTAGCAGAAGGCAATGCGAGTGTTTAGCAACATGCATGATGTAACACGATGGAATTTAAGTAGTACAACAGATGCTTAATAGTAATCATCAAGTCATACAGATCCATACAGAGTCGGTTACATTTGGGCAGCATAACGGCGCAAATTTAAAAGCTAGACATGCTAGGCAGCGCGCAGGCACGCGGTAAGGAAGTACACAACGAGACATAGCAAAGGCTACATCAACGTCAGAGAAAACCACTGAAACGGGGTAGCTGCAAGTGCAGACGACGGACGTTCGTCGCAGAAGGATCCTACGCTCCATGTGCACTCTGATGCAGAACCCGGTCTCGAGCTAAAAGAAGAGGTCCACGTGCAGCTGTGTGACCTCCCACAGCAGGCTAATCGATCCCTGATGGCATCTCGGTCCTGCTCGGGTAAAGAATGTGCTCCGGATGTATCCCTGCACGAACAGCTGGTAGCAACTGCGTCATAGCCTTGTAGAGTCGTACTCGAGTGGCAAACAACTCGACAGCAAGAGCGCGAACAGTGCGATCCAGAGCTTGAGTACACTCGATCAGAACTCGCTGATCGTAGCGACGAGGCTCGTACGGGGCACAGGTAGCTGTGTAGTATCCAGTAGCATCTCCAGCAGGGGCATACGGAATGTACCGATACTCAGAAGCATCCAAGCTGGCACTGTGCTCTCCTCTGAGGCGTGCGGCAGCAGAGTAAGCAGCATCATGGACTGCCATCTCAATCGTCACGCCGATACCGTGGAAAAGGTGAAGCTCAGTGTCGGAGTCATCCTGCTGATCGTAGATGCGAACATCAGCATAGTATTGCTCCTGGTTGAACTCATGATGAACCTCGTAGACCATGTACTCGGGGCACCAGCGGTATCCCAGCCTGATCAAGAGGGCGATCAGAACAGCTGGAAACCCAGGGACGTCTCGAGCCCAGGTGCGAAGCACAAGCTGCGTAGTAGGGCGCGGGGGAAACAGTCGGTCCATCTGAAATAGAGAAGACTCAGGATTGTCATTCGACGACGAGAAATATAACAGATCTCGAATGGAAAGATTAAACAAAACAATGGAAAGGAAATGATTATCAGACTAATCAGATCAATGACAGGGAAATCGCACTGAATCCAGCTCTCCGGGTGGATAGAATTTACGAGATCCTAAGTGTCGGTGTTAGTAAATTATTAAACCCGAATAGACAAGAGATCAGAGTCCCAGAGTAAAGATTGAGGAATAAAAGATCCTAATACCACCCAGTTGGCGACATGGGCCCGTAAGCTACACAGCCAAGTTAGTAAAACAGTTTTCGACCACTAGACTCAACTTCGGCCAAGGAATTGGACAGGGGATTCCTAGAGGCAGTCGGCTCTGATACCAACCTTTGACGACCCCGGCTTAATCGTGCACTAACCATACACGCAAATGCACATGATCAAGCCTAAGGACTCACTTGAAGATATCACAACACAACTCTAAAACATAAATAAATTCATACAAGCTTTATATTACAAGCCAGGGCCTCGAGGGCTCGAATACATAGCTTGATGGCATACAAGTGTCAGCAGAAGCAAGAGATATCTGGGTACAGATATATTACAGAGAGAGAGATAGGCCTTCACAGAGGCGGGGCAAAATAAAAGCTGCGATCGAAAGGCGTAGGCCTCCTGCCCTGGACCCTCCGATCCTACTCCTGGTCGTCAGTCGGCTCCTCGTAGTAGTAGTACTCGCCGGGCGGGTAGTAGAAGTGGTCGTCGACTGGGGCATCTGATTCAGGGGCTCCGTCGTCTGGTGGCATCAATTGGATATGGGGGAAAAAGAAAGTAAAGCAAACGTGAGTACTCATCCGAAGTACTCAGCAAGCAAGGATCTACACTACATATGCAACATTTTCAAAGGGGGTTGTATATGTGGACTGGGCTGCAGAAATGCGAGAATAGAGGGGAAGGCCTAGTCCTATCGAAGACTAGCATCTTCAGCTTCTTCAACAGTATAACAGTGTCATCAACCTCGGCCAGAGATTCTTCCTCGACTCCCTGCGAGAAAGCAATCCCAGAGCCATACTATCCAGTTCTCATCTCAGTTCTAGTTGTACCGATCGGGATACAACTCTGAGTGTCCGTTACCGTAGGACAGGCTATCGATAGATTAGTTCTTCCCTGCAGGGGTGCACCAACTTACCCACCACGTTCGCTTAACTCTGGCCGGACACACTTTTCTGGGTCATGCCCGGCCTCGGCTAAGCAACACGCCTATGCCCCCAGGGGTCTTGGGCCATCGCCCCGGACGCTCCTGCACGTTGCGTACACCGCCGGTGAGCAGACCTAGCAACCCCTTATACAAGTGCGGTTGCGTTCCCAGTCCAACCCAGCGTGTGCCGCTCAGTTACTGACGTCTATTAAGCTTTGGCTAAAGTATACGACGCAGAACGCCCATACTATGCCCACGTGATGGTTAGAGCTATCAGGCCAGAGGCCCCTCGGATCAAATATCCAAACCGTTTAGTGGTTTAGGAGTGCGCGGTAACGAGCAGAGACTCACGATCGATGTGACCCCGTCGCCCCGTCTCGAGGACTTGCGGCAAGGGCTAAGAATGCCCAGCCACGCCTCGTAGTTATCTCGCGGGCACCTGTCAAGTCAACCCGACTCCACATCACTTCGCATTCATGCTCGCGCGGGTACCCCTCAGGGCCGACCCGTCTTTAGTATCAAGGTTCAGTGTTCAGTCACAGTAACCAAAGTATCCGTGTGTCTGACACCAAGGAGGAACCCTGAGGAATCACCCCCGATGGGATCCCACTCGATGCTATCATCAAGGTGAACGAAGGAGGAATCACCTTCGAGGTCCACACTTGAGGTGTTGCACGACGGAGTCGGTATCGGGGGTGGTGTAGGAGGAATCACCCTCGCTTACCACGACCGATTAACTAACCTACAAGGTTATCATCAGAAGTGCTAACGAGGTATCACCCTCGGCACTCGATAGTAACCCAGTAGTGTCGAGCAAGTTAAGGGGGAAGTGACGTGCGGTGCCAGGGTCTGATCTTCGATCCCGTTGCTCGGGTCTTCTGAGAGTCCAGCGGGGCAGCCGGGACAAGTGGGTCTCTGATAAGGCTCTACCCATCCTATACTAAACAGTTTAGGATAGCAGGAAAGTATCAACAGCAGGTTACAAGTAAACAGGCTATGCAGCAGATATAGGACAACAGTAGCAGCAGTAACTTCTAATGCAAGCATAAGAGAGAAGAGAGTGGGCGATATCAGAATGCTCAAAATGGGGGTGCTTGCCTGTCTGCTCGACGGCAAGGGCAGGGTCGTCGGGGACGTAGTCGTACTCCAGAGCGGCGTCTACCTCAGGAGCTACGTCGACGTCGGGGTCTACCGAGAGAGAAGAGGGGGAGGAAACAAGTAAATGCAATGCAATCAAATGCAACACGGTGCGTGCTATGCTATGATGCAGTGCAGAGTTGACTAAATATGCATCTAAGTCATTTTGGTTATCTTTAGGATTAACCGAGGATTTATTAATCGGCATGTGTGCACTATTCATCTACCGGATTCGGGCTCGGAGTTACGAGTTCTCCTATGTAGGAGGTTCCGACAAAGAAACAGACGGCACGATCAGACTCGTCTCGTCGTTCTGAGCAACTTTCATGTTTTAAGTTTTTCGATCTGAGCTACGGTTTAAAAGTTATGAATTTTCGAAGTTTAAATGATTTTCTGGAATTATTTTAATTAATCAGAAAATGATATATGACGTCAGCATGAGGTAATGGCGATGTCAGCAGTCAACTGTTGGTTGACCAGAGTCAGACCTGTCATGTGGGTCCAGTGGGACCCACATGTTAGTGACTGGACTATTTAACAGGGGTTATTCTAATTAAAATAACCTAATTAACTAGCAGGACCCACCTGTCAGTGTCTAACTTAATTATCAGTTTAGTTTAATTAGCACTTAATTAACTAAATAGGGTGGGCCCACCAGTCAGTGACTGTACCAGGTCCAGTCAGCGACGCTGACTCAGTCAATTGGGCCGTGAGGCCCGGCGGTCAGTGACACGGGGCGAGGCCCACCAATGTCAGGTTAGCGTCGGCCGTCGGAGCTCTCCGGCGAGGCCGCACGCGACGGTGCGTCTCCGGCGAGCTTCGGATTTCGCCCACAGAGCTCCAAATCGGGCACTTTCAATGGCTTTAGAACGGCAACACCTCCCCGCATCGATCCCCGGCGTCGGAACGGGCGAAGGCGGTCGGGGGCGAGCTCCTCATCGACGACAGGCGGCGCCGGAATTCGGGACTACTCGGGTCTGGTGTTGCGGTGCGTTTGCGCGCGAACTAGCACTACGGGGATCACCAGGAGGCCTTCCTGAGCATGAGGACATGCTTGCCTGGCCACGACACCGGCCACAATGTTGGCGGAGAGCTCGTCAGCGGAACCCGAGCACGGCAATGGCGGCGCGGCAAGAATGGCGAGCTGCGCCGAGAATGCGGGCAACCAATATGAGCCTATTTTTTGTCTCATTCACTGAAAATTTGCACCAGTAAATCGACATATTCTACTCGACAATAAGAAGAGGTCCATGCTAGCCCTTATTCCTGTTCGAAATAGGTCATGTTTCTTAAAGTTTTTTTTTTGCGGGTGAAATAATGTATTACTCAATCACAAGGTCCATACAATCAATCACTGCAAACTCCAATGCCTCTGAAGGCCCCGAACCTATCCAAGTCATGGTTCTGCCTTCTAGACGAGCAAACTTAGCTAGACTATCACTAACCTTGTTTTGACTAGAATTGATATGAGTAATACAAGAATCACGAAGAGACATAAGGTATTCTTAAAGTTGGGCATCAAATCATTACATAGAAAATGGAAACGAAAGATGTCGAACTAATACGGTGACATGGCAGTAGAGCCCCAATTTGCTGAGTCGTACAAAAAAAATTCCACACTTCACTAAATAACTGTCACGATGAAATATAATGTAAAGACCACGTCACACAAAGCTGGATGGCACACGACTTTGTCTGCCTCATCGTCGATTCATACTGTATGTAGCCATCAGAGTTCGGCTTTGAGATCCTACATAGAAGAATGGAATAAATCACATGCACATCAATAATGAGTAAAACACATGCAAAAAATAAATATGAACATATTTGGTACCTCTAACAATTTGATGCATGTACGTCGATTGTGACCATCTGCCACGTGACAATAGGTACATCTACCCTGTGATCTTGTCTTCTTCATCTTTGCTTGTAGCCTTTTCTTCGGTGCACCTCGTCCTGGCACATGCACGGGATCCAGAACCTTATCAACTTTCTCCGATTGCGGCATCAACGGGCCAAACCTAATGCTGTTATGCTGAGCATTAGTTGACTCCTTGCTGTCAGCTTGTTCAATACTTGATTGCTTGCCATGATGTTGTGCTTCCAAAAGCATCTTTAGACGCTGATAGTCCTCATCAGAGTGGCATGCCTTGAAACTTGCGGCGTGACTACAATTCCGCAACTCGCGGTACCTTTGCAGGCTTGCCGAATAGTCATACATCTGGTTTTTTCTGGTCGGTGCGTATGCACATTTTGCATTCATAGTCCACCTAGTGGGAACACAACAACTGGGCAGAATTGTTTGCTTTAAAATCCCCAATATGTAAAAAATGTGGGAACATGGTGTGCCTGCGCATTCCAACTTACGGTAAGAACAACTGACCCTGTGCAAAAGACCTCCTTGCTCCTCAATGCGCACTCCAAACTTTTTATCCATTCTTGCCTGCTTGGACACAACATAGGTGAAAACTTCTGATCCATCCAGTATCTCTCTAATCTGACATTTGCTGACAGCTTCTATGCTCCATAAGACAATCTTAAAGATAGTTGGAGTGAAAACTGTTGCGGCGTGTTAAGCATTTTCCTCTGTAAATTGAAGGGACTGCAAGGCATCGACGTCATGGAGAGCTTCATTAATCCGTCGTGACGCAAGGCAACGTTCATAGTGCTCTAGCATTTCAAACAACGACATCTTACCCTCAAGATGCGTATGTAGAACGGAGTTCAAGCTCTCACTCCTTTGATTGCTTCTCAATCCTAGGAAACAACGCCCCTCAAGATATGGAAGACACCACAACTTTCTCATCTGATACATCTGATGCAGCCAAGACTTCTCACTGCTTACTTTATTCCGTTGTAAGAATTGTATCCATTTTACCTCATGCTCTTCAATGGAAAAATTATCATATATGAAAGATCTGAATTCCTCCTTTATGTCGTCATCATGCAGATGGCTTACAATGTTCTGGTGAATGTGCCATATACATAGTCTATGGTTTGAGTCAGGCCAGACCACCCTGATTGCTCTCTGCATTGCAAGGTCCCCGTCTATGATCACTGATATCGGATGCTTCTGTGTCATGCAATCAGAAAAGGTCCACAACATCCACTCGTATGCCTGGCTTGTTTCATGAGAAATTATACCACAGGCAAAAATAACAGTGTTGCGGTGGTGATTCAACCCGACAAACGGCACGAATGGCATGTTGTACTTGTTGGTTCTGTATGTGCTATCAAAAACAATGACGTCTCCGAAAGCCTCGTAGTCAAGTCGGGATTGACTATCAGCCCAGAACAGTCCCTTCAGATGGCCAAGGTCGTCAACCAAGTACCTGAAGAAAAAATCCGGATCTCGCTCTCGCCTCGCCAGCATGTGCATGATCACCGTTTTAGCATCACCGGCGCTGATTGTCTGCTGCTTATTAGCATGGCAGAAATTATAAATGTCCCTCTTTATGCAACCAACCTTATAAAATCCAACGTATTGAATGCACAAAATATCCATAATATGGTATTTGCGGATCCCAGATTTTTCCATGTCCGCAATGTCCGCTTTCTGCTCATCGCTAATTTGTCTGTGCGAATGCAGCAGACAAGAAAGATCCCATGGGGCTAGAGGATGGCTGTGCTGATCGATGAAATCCTTGACAAACCACCGACCTGTTTCCTCCTCTCTCGCAATGACCAATTTAGCGTTACACCCAACACGAGTTAAACTTCGTGGCCTCCTCTTTCTATCTTCCATCTTTCTTTTCATGTGCTTCTCTTCACGAAACCCTTGACGACTACACACAATTTTCCTTAAAATTACGTAATTGTTGGATCCATCCCACTCAACGTAGCTTTTCCTCACACTAAAACCTTTTTCAAGAGCATATTTGTTGTAGAATTCATAGCCTTCAGACTCACTATCAAACATCTTGCTGACAACATATTGATACTCAAACATACACTCATCACTTACATCCGCCATGTCTTCCTGCATATGACATATGAAATACACAGTTGGTGTTTATCAATGTTGCAGGTGTAAAATAGCTCATAGGCAAAGACAAGTGCATGGAAAAGACTTTGCTCGTTTGACATGCGAGGGAAACCAATCATGAACGTCCAAGAAGTACTATCCTAGCATGGATGATGACTCCAATAAACTATACTGCATGCACTATGAAAACCTAAAGTGATGAAGACTATAATAAACTAAACTAAGTGAACTATGGAACCAGTATCTCATCCTCCTTTAGTATCTCATCTCAAACGTCAAGTAAGTCACTTTTTTTCTTCGGTACTAAAGGAAGTAAGCAATGGCCTCAGCATCTTAGTTAAACAAACATGATGCGATTAGCTCAAGAGAAACTATGCCACGATGAAGCTTTCCATTCGTTGTTCTTGGCGGTACAAATCTCGCATGGCAAATACTGCTAAATTACAACGATCATGTAGGGTTGAGGTGGTACTGCATGCACGGTGGATGGGCGCAAGGGCCAAGAGAACGAGCAGAACGCCAAGCCGGATTCATACCTTAAGGATGGTACGCGGGAAGAGATGGGATCGCCCGCCGCCGTCGCCGCCGATTCAGCCGGCGCAGATCTGGCCTTCTTCTTCTTCGATGACGGCGTGGGGTGGGGGGCTGGGGTTGGTTGGGTCGAGGACGAGGACGATGAATTTAGGATTTAGGGTTTAGGATCACCGGGCACGTCGAGGACGGAGAAGGTCAGGAGCACGACGGCGACGAATAGATCGGACGAGGATTCTGAACTGGATCGAGTAGACGTGGATCTGGTCCTCAGGTGATCGGTTGAAGAAAAGATATTTCCCCTGGACCATTATGACCTTATCGGAATTAACATATTAAATTTAATCAATTTAAATTCCCCACAAGATCGGACGGCTAATAAAAATCAAAGGTGTAAGTACCGCTTAGTACTAACCCAATCACCGTAAAACAGCTCTATTAACATATGCAACCAAGACAAAATTCAAAAACATATGCAACCAGTAAAAACTTCTAAAAAGCCCGTGGCAACGCACGGGCATTCTACTAGTACTATGTGCAGGTGCTGTCAACCCTCGAGGCCGCGATGGTTCGCTCTAAGATTTTTGTCTGGCTCACCGGCTGATATCCTTCACAGGGTACAAACGGAAATGCACCTTTCGAATTTTGAAGGAAAAAAAAGACTCTTAGCGCCACTGGTATGAAGCCGCTAGAAAAAGGCAAAAAAAATTAATACAATACAGACACAAATTCATTTTAAGATTGATGAAATCATCGCAGACGCCTTCGTAGTCGATGAAAACGTCTCTTTCCAATGAACGCACATCACCGAAAGGCTTGAAATATTAAAAAAATACGACCATTAATATCAAGTCTAGGACTTGAACCCTGATGGGTTGGTTCCACCACAAGAAAAATAACCCTTAGAGCTATGCTCGGTTCGTGAAAACAGAAAAGTTCTGATTGTACTACCATACCATACTAGTGTACCCTCTATCATCACCGTTCATTTTTTAATCAAAGTTCCTGCAAGCAAATTTCTCTTTTGTGTTTCTCCCAAATAAAAGAACATTTGAACTCGAAACTTTACAGATCAACATCGCACAAGTACTACCATGAGCAGGAACGTTTTCGGAATTTTTGGTGCAACATAAATTTTTAAAAATGATACAACTCATTCAAAATTTGAAATTTGATAAATTTATGTTTCATCAAAAAAGTCAGAAACATTTTATACAATGAGTGGCACTTGTGTATAGTTGACGTGCAAACTTTCGATGTCAAATGCTCAATTGTTCATAAGAAACGAAAAAGAGAAATTTATATATAAGAATAGTATGAATCTTGACGCAAACTGAATAGTTTAGATAGAGAGTACAGTGGTATTGTGGTACAACAAATCCACATTAAAGGAAAAATAGGGCATCTCCAACGCTGACCCTCAAACTGTCTGCATCCGTCTGTACCGAGCGATCCGAACGTGATTTGTCATCCAACATGCTACCCATCGGCCCATGGACCTGTCCGGCTGTCCGTTTTTCCGCAAACAGGGGGGTTGCGGGAGTCCGGGCCGCTACAACGCACGCGTCCAACACCTCGGACCCACCTGGAACACTCTCTCCCGCCCGCGCCCTTTCTCGCGTGAAGCAGTTGTCGTGTAGTCATACCAGTGCCGCATTCATGTCGGACCAGAGCGGACGTGACCTCTCACAGGAGCCAGCATTGAAGCGGCGCGTCGACCAGGAGCGCCACCCGCGCCACATCCCGGTGTACGCGCCTTCTCCGCATGCAAACGCCGCCCCGTACGTCCGCCTGTCAGCATTAAACAAGCGAGGTTGCAGAGAAACCCACTCCGGCGCACGCATGCAAACTCCACCCATCTATCCGCCTGCCGGCACCCGTTATTTATACGTGGCCAGGTCCGATAAGATCTACACCACACCTCCGCTCCTGATCTCCTCTGTGCATCACGGCCGCCATGGCCTCGAGCTCCAAATCACTATGGGACAACCTCTCCACCTAACAGAAGCAGGAGCTCTCTGGATTGCGTTTGGTTGCAAGTCCGCAGAGCCAGCCGAATACAGGCTGGCTTGCCGGCAAGCTCTCCAGAGGGTAGTGACGCCGATGAGACGATGGATGATGCAGCCGGCGACGAGCTGACACCATCACCCTCGTCAGTCCAAGCCAGCCAAATACAGGCTGGCTTGCCAGCAGGCTCTCTGGAGGGCAGCGACGCCGATGAGACGATGGATGCTGCAGCCGGCGACCCCTACCAGCATCACCTTGGAGCGGGCGCAGGTGCACTTCACCGACATGATGGCGGGACAACAGGAGAAATCGTCCCGGCAGGCGCAGGAGATCCATCGCGAGCGTTAGCGGCTATGTGTCCTACGAGTGGAGAATGACACCCTATTCACGACCATCGACGCGGCGGCGGAGGAAGAGGAGGAGCAAGAGACCAGGGATGTTCCAAGCTCCGTGTCGCCACCTCCTTTCACGCCCCACCGCCAAGACGACGAGGTCGTGCACGTCCACGTCCGGCGGCGTCGACACGACGAACTCAGGCGAACCCCCCCACACACACACACAAAAAGCTTCACTTTTTGGGGTGCATGTGCAGACGGTGAGCTTTGTTGGACATGGGAAAGACATGCCGTGAGGAACGGGCGCCGCCACGGCCGGCGATCATTTAGACTAGGTTAATTAAAAAGCGTAGTCCAGCTATTGTTTAGTTAAAATATGTTAAAGATTTAATGACTTTGGTAATCTTTAATGACTTTGGTATGAGGTTTGCCTGAAATTCGTCTGTTTAATTCAATTTAGCCTTGAAATGTATGTATGCTTGGTTGGATGGCCGGCTTTATCACGCTTCACGGACGCGTCTGTGAACGGATACCGTATTCGTTTTATGGGTCCGTGATGCTCTTTGCATGAAAATGAGGTGTGTGCTCACGCAGATGGAGAAGAGATATCCCAAATATTTGAAGGCACTCGTGTTCTCCATGGGATGGGAGTGTTTCGGGTGTTGCTAATTGAATCTCTTTACTTGGGTGGACATTGTTCAAATTTATTATCAAGTTTTCTCCCCCATCACGGACACCCAAATCGGGCCATCAAAATGAGTTTTGCGATAATAGGTCGATCTCAATTTCTTGTTTACTTTTGCTTGTGAGCTGCCTTTTCATTATAGAAGAAAGCAATGAACGATGAGAAACTTCCTTTTAGCAAACGAAGAAAGGGTACAAATGTATCACGGTTCGATAAAATGTAGAGCTTGTGAGTTTATAGATTCCAACCATTTTAATAAAACCCGAGGGGAGAAACTTACTAGGCCGCATATTTTGTACTCCCTTTGTTTCTAAATATAAGTTTTTTTTAATATTTCAATATGGACTATATACGGATGTATTTAGTACGTAGATTTACTCATTTTGCTTCATATGTTATTTATATTGAATCTCTAAAAAGGCTTATATTTAGGGAGAAGGTAGTAGTACTAATCTATCCATGCAACTACGCCACCTCAGCAAAGCATGCATGTAGGTCATAAGTTAAGCTGACTTGTCGTCTTTGTTACTTACTATATAGATTAAGTTAAGCTTGAAAATCTCTGAAGTTGTATTTTTACTTAACTGCAGAAAATTGACGGAATAGAAATACTTCTGCACAACTGTTATTTCATCAAACAACATTGCTAGAACAATTGTACACGTATGATATAAGCTTTTCCTACTGCTAGCAGGACTTAAAAGCAAGTGTTGATTAGTCTCCGTCTGATCTGAATGAGGTAACCATCAGGAAATTCCAGCCCTGGGGACCGGACTATCTTGCCTCCACCTAGTTGTATCCACCTGAAATACGTTGAAGCAAATGAAGACAAGGAAATGCAAGATATGCGGACAGTTACAAAATACTGAACTCCAAGTCGGGTCATTAGAAAGCAATAGAGGCACCTATATTTGGTGACAAGAAAATGTAGGAAAATGGCCATTTGTAGCTTGCTGAAGTCTGCTCCAACACAGGATCGGAGACCTCCTCCGAAAGCCATGAAGTGCCTTGACCCACGGTTTGCCTCTAGTTTATCCTGTGTGCATGTGGCGGCCTGGTTAAGTAAATTACCACAGTCGTCCTAGATAAAATGTACTGACGGAGGGAGTACTATATAATACGTGGAGCTAAGTGATCTTGCATGAGTTGAGCATTAAGGTCCACAAACCTTGAACCTTGAAGGATTGAAGGTGAGGGGGTCTGGGTAAATATTTGGATTTAGGTGCACCGCTAGAGGGCAGACCATCACTCCCCATCCAGCTGGAATAGTGTATCCTGTCGCCAATAATTGCCATTTGATAGGTACTCAGATACTGTTCACTTTTATTTTTCGCAGGATGCATGATTTAGATCATAATATCGGGACACAATGTTTTGTTTTTTTTTGCATGCATGATTACCTCTGAACTGTACATCTTTCAGTGTCTTCCTGAAGATTCCAGGCGCAATGTTGGCCAGTCGGACCGTCTCGTTTATCACCTGCAAAACATGATGCATCGTGCGTCTGATTATAGCAGCATAAACATATTATTAGTGTTGGAGTATAATGTCTGGCCCTCTCCCATAGTTCGGACTTTTGAAACAAACTCGCTGGAGAATAATTTCAATAATTAGTACGGGTAAAGGTGTGAGTGTCATGGATTATGACCAGGGATGTGAATGTCATGGATTTGTACTCTTTCCATGTGACTCTCTCGACATCAGACTCGCCGCCTGCCTCACGCTCCTTCAGAATCGTTTCATGCTCCACCTACACCCAAGCCAAATCACAGAGTCAGAACGCACTGCTGCTCTGCTCTGCATGCACGCGTACGCGGGCGGGCAGGTAATACTCACCGTGAGCTCCTCCAGGACGCGAGGGTGGTCGGTGAGGAACTTGACGGCCAGGGTGATGGCCAGCGACGTCGTGTGGAAGCTGGCGAAGAGGAGCACAAAGATGAGGTCCAGCGCCATTCCCTCCGTCAGGACCGGCTTCTCCTTGGTGATCTCCTCGACGACGTAGTCCAAGAAGTCGCCGTGGCATCGTGCTTCCCCTCCTCCTACCGCCTGCGTCGATCTCGTCCTCTCCTCCAGCACTTGCTGCAGCACCTCCATCGCACTCATCCGTCCCTGAAAGTGACGCAAACTACTATATATATTTCTGACCGTGTTGCATGCAAGGCTTAAAAGGGCCGACTTCGTGTCACCTGCATGCATGCGTAGTAAGCCGTTCCTGGCAAATAGAGCGGGAAGGAGATGAGCCCTCGAACGAAGTCGAAGAAGCTCTTCCGTAGAACCTTGGACCTCGACGGCTCCAGGCCGAGCAGCTTGCTCGCGGACAGTTCAAACACCATCTGAAACCAAACACCGTACGTGAGGTAGCAACACAGCCTGAATACCATGTGTACTAAACTACTACTAATACTAATCCATCCAGAACGTTAGAAGCAGCACGAGACTGACGGTGGAGACGGCTTCTTTGAGCTCGACGGCCGGCAGCGTTGACCAGGTGCAGAGCGAGCTGCAGACGGCGCGCTGGACGTCGCCGAGGATGGACTCCTTGAGGCTCTCCGGGCCCAAGTACCTGAGCACCATGCTCTTGAGGTACTTGAACATGGTGCCCTTCTGCTCCCCGACGTTGTCGCGGCCGAGGATCTCCACGAACGAGTCCGGGTACCAGCTCTGGAACAGCTCCCCCTCCTGCTGGAACACCATGCGGTTCAGCTCCTCGTCCGCCGACACCACCACCGGGTGCCCCACCACGCTCGTCTTGAAGATCAGGCCGTACCTATACATACATCTCGCACACAAATGATCACCAAAGCCTCTATGAGAAACTGGCCCCGGTGTAACTCGCTTGTGCCTCGCCAGGGATGAAACTGGCCCATATATATACCTCGTGAGCCTGTGTCGGATGAAGTGAGGGACGTCGAAGGAGGCGTCGGGGGAGAAGAACTGGAACGTCTCGCCGACGAGCGGGAGGCCCATGGACCCCGGCGGGAGCCGGCCGTTGCACCGAGGGTTCCTCCACCTGTGCACGCTGTACAGCAACAGCAGCGCCACCGCGGCTAGGGCCGACAGCACCGCCAAGGCGTCCATCTTCTACCTAGCTAGGTTGGGAACGCGCGTGCTAATAACGAAGAACTGAATACATTGCCGCCCTTTCTACATGTCTCGTGGGATCGAAAGCCAAACAACCGCATCGAGTAACGGATAGAACACCAGCTAGGTTGGCGAGCACGGTCAATCGGTATGTAAAGAGCAGCGGGCGCGATTTTGGGCGTGGTTTGGGTGATCCATCATCAAACGTAAAGGTTGTGAGGAGAACAGTGGTTGCTCTACTTGGGTTGGTGTGGCAATGTTCGGTTGTTCGGTCGGTGCTCTCTCTGAATTACACTATACTGTAATCTTTTTTATTGGGCCGTTCATTAATGCGTCGCTCGCTTTGGGCAGCCATGGGCTGGCAAATATTGCACTTATTGTTCGTGTATATTTCCCTTTTCAATATAAATCTTAAAAGAAAATTTGGAGTTTTATAAAATCATTTTAATGATAAGAAAAATGCTCGTGAGCTGCAAAAATAATGTTTCACCTATTTTGCACATATTTCAACAAAAAAGTTTATGTATACTTAAAAATGAATTAAAAAAATATATAAATTAGTTTAATGATAAGAAAAAAAATCTTCAAGTGCTGCAAAATATCATTCATGTATATTGTAAACAATGGCCTTGTATGTGAGATGAAATGTCCATATATCTTAAAGGGAAGTTCATGTTTAATAAACAATCCACATGTTATAAAAGAAGTGTCTGAGCATCCCATAAAAATTATTCATGTGCTTACCTAAAAAGGTAAAAATTATTGGACATTGTCAAAAACAAACACAAATATAAGGTGAAATGATACAAATTTATTTAGAATAGAAAAATAAATAATGATTTAAATTGACAAAATAAACACAACAAATGTAAAAAAGGAAAGTGAAAGTGAAAAAAGAAAAGAAAATAAAAGAAACTAAAAAAAGTAGAAAGACGATATATCTAACTATTAATGGGGAGTTGGCAGGTTCGTCTCACCTCCGCCCCCGGTTTTTTCTTCCCCATGCCCCTCCACCTTTGCTTTCCTGCTGATCTTTTTGGAAATCATAATCGATGCCACACAAAATATAGACCTACATAATTAAATTAAATAGGAATAATCTAAACTAAATCAATAATTTCCCAAAACCACATCCTGCAATAACTCAATTAAATAAAATCAAATTTTACCAAAATCAAAACTTATCTTGCCTTCCTCTACCCATACCTAAATCAAATCAAATCTTACCAAAACATCAACTAAATTAAAACTTTTCTTGCCTTCCCATACTCATACTCAAATAAAGTAAAATGTATAATATAATGGGTGTAAAGAATATGTCAGATAAAATTGATGTTGAACCATTAGAATATGTATGACTCGTTGCAACGCACGGACAATTAGCTAGTCAAATTGGGCTTTCCTTTCCTTGTCCTACTGAGAATCATGTTCTACATTAACTCAATCAAATCTTGCCAATATCATGTTTTGTATTAACTCAATCAAATCTTAATAAATAATCAAAAATATTCTTGCCTTCCCCTACTCTTACGTGAATAAAATCAAATCTTACCATAAATTCAACCATATCTAAACTATTATTGAATTCCCCTACCCATAGTCAAATCAAATCTTACCAATATCTAGAATATGGCGGGCATGAGACATAGTGTATCAGACATGATTGTTGTTAAACCACTAGAATATGCATGCCTCCGTTGCAATGCATGAGCAACGTCTCTTTAACCGGTAGGTACCATGTGTTGCCGTGGCAAATCATTACTATGTGCCTTGAGCGAAGAATATGAGCCATTTTCGCATGAGGCCTGTGTATGGGCCCCATGTTCTAGATTTCGGGGTTTTTTTCTTTCTTATTCCGTTTTCCTTTGATCTTTCACTTCTTTTCTAGTTTTCTTTTCCATTTCCACTTTTTAGCTTTGTTTGTGTTTAGTTTTTTAATTTCCTGTTGTGTTTTCTTATATTTTTGTTCTTTTTTGGCAAATATATGAACTGTTTTCCAAAGCACATGAACATATATTTAGTCGTGTATGAATAACTCTTCTCAAATATGTGATGGTTTTTATTTAATATATACACTTTTAAAAACAAGCATTTTTATAGTGTTTTCCAATGTGATATCAAACCCGAAAGGTTCCTATTTATTACTAGCATTTCAACTCGCCTCGCTGGCGTTCTATCCGAGTACATGAATATTTTACGTTTTCTGCAAAATATATATTCATTCTTAAAACTAATTTAAGCAATGTTTCCATAATCTATTAAATAAAATCATTTTTCTTAGTTATTTAAAATATACTTTCTGAGATAAAAATGTATGAAGTAATGGGTTGTGGCACTGGTAGTGGTAGTCCCACATTGCAATGCTTGCTCTTGCTGGGGTGGGAGCTCCTATTCAGCGTTGTAGGCGCCACTTGGAGAAGTGGATCCTACGGCGAACAGCAGCGGGCAGCGGCCCATTAAACATTGATCCCTCGCTCCCTTTGGATTATCTCTCGCTAGCTAGCTAAAAAAAATTGTTCGCTCCATCAACTCGCCTTGCTGGCATTTTTTTCTGGCTGTGCTGCGTTGCTGCTTCAGGAAAAAGACGGGCCTCTGGTTTTTTATGGTTTTGACTATGTTCGTGAAATAAACAAATTCATAGATTTATTAAAAATGTCCGTGGGTTAAAAAAGTTCACGAAATTGGGAAAAGGTATACAAATAGAAAAGGTCACGAATTATGAAAAAAAATCATCGAATTTGAAATAAAGTTCATCAACTTTGAAAAAAATTCACCGAATTTAAAAAAAGTTCATCGATTTGAAAAAAAATCATCAATTTCGAAAGAAAGTTCATTGATTTTGAAAAAAAGTTCATAAATTTGAAAAAGGGTCATCAGTTTTGAAAATAAAAGTTCACGAATTTGAAAGAATATTTCATCAGAATTTGAAAAGGAAGTTCACACACTTGGCAAAAAATAAAAAGGAAGGAAAAAACGAACAAAATCATTTCCAAGAAGAAAAAGGGTGAACAGGCTCTAAGTAAACACGAATAGGTGAGTTGCCCGAGTGGTTAGGGCTACGCTCATATAGAAGCGAGATCGTCGGTTTGAATCACGTTGTGCACACCTTTTGAGGATTTAATCCAAGAAACAATAATGGACCCACCCAACCAATGCGCCTGGAGGCGCCCTTTTGCATAAACAGTAAGAACGGGCGCCTATAGCACCAAATAGAAATCGCCTGCTAGGGTTGGGGGGCAGTGATCACCTGAGGCCTGGAGTTGGATTGTTTGCTTGTATGTGCATTAGTTATTATCGAGCAATGCCACTCACCGCGTTTTAGGTATTTTGATTTGAAACCTTGAGGACAAAAATGAACTAAAATTATTTTGTTGAACTAAGAAGGGTTAGAGAGTATCCTATAGGTTTCCAATTTGCATCCCTACCACATTTCCTGGTTTGTGTATATTCTCCCATACTCTGCTCAACGGGAAAACCTCGCACGGCTGGCGTTGAATCAGCACATCGTCTGACGCCCTATGGTGTCGCGGCTATCATGGCTGGCAATTCCTACCAATGGTGTTGACTTGACTCTTGCCTGTCCGTGCAGGCGTGGCTCGTTCATCCCACCATTTCCGTGAGAGTGGCGTTACAAAGCATGGAGCCCGTGTTTCAAATAAATAAATTAAAACTTTTCCAAATAAATAAATTAAAAGTTTCAAAAAATGTCAAAAAAAAATCTGCAAATACATATGCATCAATTCAAGTTTTTTTAGCGTAATGCATGAATTCAAGTATGTATATAGTTTCATCAACTAATTTGATTGTTCGCATGCTACACAAAAAAATAAGACAAATATCTGGTCCGAATACAACAACGCAAAAGCCCATTTTAATCTATGCATTTGCCCTTTTTGTGTACATCACATATGGACGTATGCGTTCATGAGGTGCAGAAATAGTATTTTCGCTGGAAAAAAAAGAGAGAGCTCCATTGAGCTTGGCCTCTGCATGCTCTTTTCGCCATTTCCCCGTTGCAGTCGCGTTGACAGGCCACAACACCGTGAAAGTGCTTTGCTCCTCCCACCCCCACCCGGAAGAGCTTTCCTTTTGGTACCAGACAGTGGACACCAGGCGGAGCAGAGAAATTTCCTCTCTCGTACCGCAGCACGTGGACTCGGAGCGGGGCAAAATTTCTTGTTTTGACCCTTTTCTGATAGTTATTCGAGATCTGACCCTAGTTTGAAAAAATTTCGGGATCTAACCCTTTTTCCTACCGCCAGGGTCTTTGGCGGTAGGGTTACACAGTCTACCGCCAAAGTCAGTGGCGGTAGGACTTAACTGTGTTGTCACGGCCGTTAAACCTATAAAATACCCTACCGTCAGAGCCTGTGGCGGTAGCCTGTCTAACCCTACCGCCATGCTCCTTGACGGTAGCCATATTCGTTATTGCAATATGCATGCGAGCACTGCTCTCTCACTCTCTCTCTCTCTGACACCATATCCAAATCTAGACCATACATGTCCTAGTCTAGTTTTATGTCATGTCAATCTTTAGGCTGCCCCTAGCATGTGGCTGGTGACATGCACACCACTTATGAAAATATGCACTCGCTGCGTCTCACTTTCTCTCTCCATACACATGCATCTAGTACTCCATGCCTTTGTTTTTTTCCTTTGGCCTCGCACACTTAAACAATGGAAGGACATGGACTACATGCATCCCCAGGCTGAGGAGTGCTATCACTAGACTGGACGGGCTAGTCTGAAAAGTTACTGCTGCATGTGTCCGGTACAGAGGGCGAGGAGGGCGAGGATATATCCAGTGGTCAAATCAAACAACAAATGGACTCAAATACAGTGAATGCACTCATGCATGCGGTGCTGCACAGCCCGCGTATATCTGCTCATAAGCCTACCGCCAACAACAGTGGCGATAGAGTTACACAACATACCGCCAAAGTCTTTGGCGGTAGGTTTTTTTCACATGAAACGTGCCGTGACGGCGCAGTTAAGTCTACCGCCACTGACTTTGGCGGTAGACTGTGTAACCCTACCGTCAAAGACCCTGGCGGTAGCAAAAGGGTCAGATCCTAAATATTTTTCAAACTAGGGTTAGATCTCGAATAACTATTAGAAAAGGATCGAAACACGAAAATTAGCCTCGGAGCGGCTCGATCCGAATCGTGCCGGGCTTCTCGGGTCAGGCCAAAGCACGGAATCTCCCGCGCGCGGCACGCTTTCCGGTTGTCCTAGCAGCAGGCCTCTGTTTGGTCAGGTAGCAGCACCGTATAGCTGGGACCAGTACCAAGGTTGTTGCAAAGCTCAATTCCTTTTCGTTTCGTTATTATTCGTACGACCGTTCTCTTACAAGCACAAGCGAGTGACGAACTCCATAATGCAGCACTCCACTATTACTACCAGTGCACGTCGCGGTCTTGCAGGACTAATAAATAATAATTGAGCACCCATTATTAATTCTCATGTCGTGTCAGTGACAGAGATTCTCAACCACTCCACTCGCTCAACCACTGACCAGCCGACTATTTGCATGCAGATCTCGGAGAGGCGCAGGCTCTACATGCAGTGTTAGGTGAGCTTGAGTTGACACTGGCCATAGTACTAGCTTGTAAGCTGAGAATCTGCAGATGAGGGGCCTCCAGTTCTGTCCAAAAGTCTCTATAATAATTCAATTCAATTCAATGGATGCCGCCCGAGAATTCGCCACCCGATCAGTGTCTGCTCTTTTGCTCCTCCTGTCTGGGACCAGTCCGTTCCGTGGCCGTTTCCTTGCTTTCTTCGTATGCTAGCTAGTCAGTGGAGACGGACTCGTCAATTTGTCATTATTCTTTGCAGGATCCACCTTTCTCATCTCCCTAAAGTTTAGCGGCAGTAATATTTTTGGAGTAGACACGTAAATACTACAGTTTCGTTGTTCTTTTTTACCGCTGAGTAGTACTAGTAGTGTACCATGTTCTTTTTTTAGAAGAAAAAGGTGCCACTGATTAAGTTCTTGTTTCGCTAGAAAACTTGCAGCAAAACAAAACAGTCCTCTCTGTACAGGACAGAACAGTATGGCGTGACAAGGACAGATTTGTGTTATACATCTGCCACGAAATCCGCTCACTTGGCTGACAGTTTTCTGGCAGTTTGTTGGCAAATTTTGCCTGGTCTGTCTTCCTCACCTGCTTTCAGCACCGACCCTGACCCCTGCACAAAAAATCGGGTAGACGCTGACCCTGAAAATGATACATAACCTCTCCTTTTTTTGACAATATATAACCTCCTTATTTCATTTACAAGTCCCGGTAACTGTTAAATAAATCGTTCTTTTTCCTCTGAAAAAACACAGGTTTATGTTGTGAAAAAAGAAGCTGAGAGCTGCAGGCTGAGCTACGGTTGCATTCGGTGTGGTACACCAAACTTACAACCAGATGGAAGGTCAAAGCTCAGAGTGGCAGCCTCATGCGCATGAGCGAAAACGTAGAGGCATGCATTTAGCACGGCGGGTGTTTCATAACGAATTATATGCCGTTAGAAGTTAGGTTTCACCATCAAGGTCAACCTAGTTAAGTTCCCTAAAAAAAGGTCAAACTAGTTAAGAGCCAAATTACTCCCGTCAAAAGAAAAGTTGAGAGCCATATTACCGAACAAGCACTCTTATTTTTCTTGGGTTTGATTCAGTTTAGACAGAACAGCCGAGGGAACAACTTGTAAATAACCAACTCTTTGTACATGACGAAACATAATAAAATGAACAGATATCTACCCAATCTGGCTGGCTGTCCTTCCATGTCAAAATCTTTACTGGTTTCCCTTCTCACATGCGCCCTGCCCTATGTCAACAGACTGGGCTGGGCATATCTCCATTATGTCAACTATTTCACCAAAAGAATACCCAGACAAGATAAATTTTCAAAACCACAGTAAGGGCAAAACAGTGAGAGAGAGGAAGCCAATTGTGAAAGAGATCTGCCCAGTATGTCATTTTTTCTCCATTTTCATCCTTTACTCCACGCTATTGCTATTGTTTCTCATCCCCGAGTGTCCAGTATGTCTTCACAACAAGGAGGAGCTTCTCCCGGACGAGCGGACCATCTTCGTGGTCCACGATCTGGCTATTCCATCTCATCCCGTCCGCGATGCTCTTTATCTTCACTAGCAGGTCCACGTCGTCTCTGATGATCACCGTGCCCTCCGGCCTCAAGATCCTGTCCATTTCCAGCAGGATGGTGTCCATCTCACACCTTGCAAACCACAAGCTCAAATTTATCAGATTGTAACCAGGTGAAAACAGCTTAGACAATCTGAATTAGTCCAGAACAAGAAAACCAATCAGTGTCTAAATAGTACTGCGACTTGTGCTTACCTGTCCTCGTACAGACTGAAAACTGAGTCAGCATGAATGAGGTCGTAGGTCCGGGGATAGGTCGACATGCCCTCGCACCTGCAGTGATACAGAGACAGGTTACACACCCCAAAAAATGCATGATCCTCATCACTGTCATAGAGGAGCCATGTTTGCAGTACAAGAGAGGAACTCACCAGTCTTGGTAGTTCCCAATGAGGCCACGCTCATATATCACCCCGAGAGTCGTTGAATTTCCAACGGTTGGGACCATGTTCATCACCCACATAGGGTCACCCGCCAATGCCGCAGCGAAGCCGCCAAAGCGCGCATTCATATCGAGCAAGTTGCGGTACCGGTCCTTCTGCCCAAACTGGCTTATCACGGACTTGTAGTGCCCGACTCTCTTCTTCCATAACTTGGTATCTTCGTTAAACATTTCGGCAGTGACCCCCTCGATACTGCCACTAGCAATCCTGGGTGGCACGGCAGTGAGCCTCTGCGGCCACTTCTTGAGCTCACCGCCGGCGACTTCCTTGATGTCACTAACCTCCGGGAGTGGAGTTATACAAGCCTCCATCTTGTCGTACCTACAGTCATGAACCATGAACTTGAGCTGGACTTCAAAATGGATAATAACGTGGCACTGTAATAAGTAACCAAGTTACTAGTACTTTACCAGGCAGCATCTGGGTTTTTATTCGAGCAGAACGGCGGGGACTTAAAGATTTTGCGGGAGGCCTTGCAGTGGATGTGGTTGGTAGGCTTTTGCCAGATCGCAATGTCGCCAACCTCCTTGATCTTCTTCCAGCAGAGGCTCTTGGCGACTGACTGGATGGCTTGCTGCTCTGCGTTGAGGTCCTCCCTGGTCCTCTGCCACCCCTTCCAGTGCTTCTTCCAGTTAATTGGTGGTCCGGACAAGATCCAGTAGCCCCCAGGACGAAGAATGCGATCCACCTCGATCAAGTACAGGCCATCTGCGTGTCCATTTGCACGTTAAGAAAATTTATCGATGCTGATGGTTTGAGGTGCAATCAGAATGGTACATACCGTAGAGTTGCCAGGGGATGAGGCAGCGGGAGCAGTGCGCCATGTCGAAGGCGCGCGCAGGATAGGTGAGCCTGCTGGAGGCGAGGACGCCGATCATCGCCGGCACCCCGCGTTCCAGCGCGAACTGCACCTGCGCCTCGTGCGAGTCCCGCGGAGCGAATGACATGGCCAGGATGTTGCGTGACAGCAGATAAGCTCCCCAGCTTGCCACCTGCAGAGAGCAGCGCAATGCACCACATTCAGTAACTGAAAACCAAATGCCAAACGAACAGATCAAAATGCCCAAGTCAAAAATGCAGAGACGCTAGTGAATTCCGAGAATCTGATCCGGCAAAGAACAAACGCAAATGACAAGCTCGGCGTGCCGACTTGTAACTGCTGTGCACGTGGGATATTTTAACCTCAAGGAAACAGTGTGCTAAAGTTCACTACAGCTGGCTACGCTACAGAATGTGAAAAGTCCAACGATATCTGATTTTGTGACAGAGTAAAGCTCCTTCCCGGGCCAGCCAGACCCGTTTGCGCACTCTGTCCTCAAAAGGCCCAGACTAACTACGATCATGCAGTCTGGAAACTTCAGACAGCCGCAAAGCAAATCCCACTCCGGCATTCCCGAGATCTCCGTCCCCTGTTCCTAAACCTCAATTAAGCCCCAAGATTTTGCTTCCTTTTCGGCATGCGATTATCGTAAGATCAACAGGGAAAGCGATTGGGAATGGAACAGTTTGGTTACCCCGCAGCCGGTGTCGAGGGCGGTGCGGATGGATCCGTCGTGGAGAGGGATGAGCTTGCCGATGTCGTCGATGTAGGCGCCGGCGCCGTGGGGGAACATGGTGCCGCCGCCGGGGAAGCGGAACTTGTCGCCCTCGACGTGGATCCAGTTCTGCACCGCCTTCTCCACGGTGAGCTCCTTGTGCGGCACGTTGGCGAACCACGCGACGTCGCGGCTGGCGGGCCACGGGAACGGGGTGCGGTACCCCTTGGGCGCCGGGACGAGGCACCGCAGCCGCTCGCCCTCCGCCGGGCAGTGGCGCTCCCGGTACACGAGCCGGTCGCGCGGGAACCGCAGCGACCGCTCCACGTCCTCGCACGGCGTGTACTCGGAGTACTTGGCCGGGCACGCCTCGTACGCGCGCCGCGCCGGCGCGGCCTTCACCTCCGCCTCGTCCGCGGCGTGGTGCGCCGCGAAGTCGAGGGACCCAGGGGAGCCGCCGCCGACGGCGACCGGGTTCGGAGAGACGCAGGCGACGGAGGCGGCGGTGGCGTTGGAGACGGGGGTGGGGGAGCCGGCGCCGCCCGCGGGGGCAGCGGTGAACCCGCCGTGGTGCCAGACGCCGGCGAGGTAGGACGCCGAGCAGAGCAGCGCGACGGCCAGGAGCTGGGGCAGCGTCGGGCGCCGGGCGGCCGACGAGAGGTGCAGCTTCGCGCCCACCGCCATCGCCGCCTCCCCTGCGCGCTCTGCTCTCCTCTCCTCTCCTCTGCCGCCGCTGGACTGGACCGGCTGGACGTTTCGCTCTCTGCACTGGCCCTCCCCCTGCTGCCTTAAAAGTTCTGGCCTCGCCCCGGATTGGGGGCGTGGGGTGGGTAGCCGAGGCGGGCGATCGATTAGGTGGTGGAGGCCGAGGGGCCGTGGAAAGGGAGACGCGTAGGTGCGCTCGATTTGGCAGGGGAGAGCGGCGGCTCGGGCTCGGGTTAAATTTAGCACGCGGAGGATCGCGCTCCGAAATCCCCAGCTTGCTCCCGGCCTCCGTTTGGAATTTTGCAACTGTACTTGGGCTGGCCTCCGGTCTGCCATTAAAGGCGTCACACGGTATTTCGTATGCTGGCATGGCGAGCGTATCTGCGGTCCTCTGCCGCGGCCGCTTCGGTTTTTGGTAAGGAGTTAAACCAGCGGAGTAAATGTTTTCGGTCAGGCTCCGGTCTTCGCTTGGCGTCGTTGAGAAAGAGAAACGGTGCGGTGCAGCGAGTGCAATTAACTCTTGGGCCTAGGCCGAATCGGCACGGGGACAGCCGTTGCAGATTGTGTGATGAGCAAAAGACGACTTAGCACCCGTGTGTTTGGTTGCTGGGCATGCAGCCCATGCAGCCTCTCGGGATGCATATTGACTATGTTTATACTACTGTTTATTTTCTGCGCAGCATCGAATTTCTGGTGGTTTTAAAAGCAGCCTTTGGTCTGGCGGAGGATGAGTGCCGAATCGGCTGTTTCATCTGACGGGCATCTCCAAGTGTGACCCGTAATTTTACTTCGGCATCTGTTCGTGGACAAGTGGACCAGTCCGTGGACACTAATGCCAAGACCGTCATCCAATGTTGTCCGCATACATTTCAACTATTCTTTGAACTAACCGAATGAAATGCATGCAAATACGGCGGATGTCATCCAAGCTTAATGAAATTCATAACATTTTTTAGATTTTTTTAACTAAAAACGATACCAAACTAAGATAAAACTAGTTTACGGTCGGCGTCAGCGGATATCCATTCCAAGGACATGGATACCCTTGACTAGTCTATGGCCAACCGCGGCGGTTCTTAATTGTCTTTCCCATGTCCGGTAGTCGTGAGCCCGGAGGTATATGCTTCAACGCAAAGGGCGGCTCTCTTCCCCACCGCTCATTGGAGTGGAACCGTCGGCTGATGCTTCATCGAAGGGGAAGGGTGCCCTACGCTGCACGGATCAGGGTTGGTTTTGGGGTAGGGGACTACGGTGGCCTGCCAGAAGGCAAGACACCGAGTGTGTACGCCGGCGTTGCCTCGGTGGTGGCCTCCATGGGACCCAAGCCGCAGTGGCCTCCCGTGTTCTACTTATTCTCAATGATGGCAGCGGACGTGTGCTAGCCGCCGCCTCGTCGATGTCCGCGTAGCCGGCTTCTTTCTCTGTCGGCAGGGCGCGGTTGCGCGCGCGTTGACGACAGATGGCGCGATCGTAGGCACGGAGGCGTGATACGGCACGGGTTCATCCACGACAGCCACAATGCCAGTGCCGGCCTGGAGCAACTCGCCACTCATCGGTGAGTTGAGCCACGCACCGGCTTGGAGCTTCAGCCTCAGCGAGCTGGCCTGTAGCGGTCTGGAGCATGGATGGAGGTGGAATAGACAGTTGCCCGGCTTGTGACAGCGTGCTCGACGGGCCACCCAGCCGGCTTTTATGTCGGAGAATTCTTCTTCCTGCTCGTCGGATGCCATGGAGAAAATTGTTCAAGGAGGAAATATGGAGCGGAGGTGTGGTGCGGTTCTTGCCTGGCGTCTGACATCTTTTAAATAGCGGATGGACGCAAGGAGCCAATCGGCGTTGTGTTTAATGTCGCCTGCCACTTGTGAGCTGCGTTGGGATTTTCCCCAAAGAGGAAGGATGAAGAAATATAGTCACTGGTACAGCGAGGTGCTATACAAACGGTTTTTAACCCCTTTCCGCGACGGCGTTTGGAACCGTCGCCAAGTGAGTGTGTGCGATACGGGGGTCCTTCCCACACGACCCAGAAACCGTCGGGGATAGGGAGCCTTGGTGCATACAGTTCTCCCTACTCGTTTGTGCTCGCATTGCCATCGCAGTTGGTATTCTGTGGTGCTACGTTTACGATGCGCGGCCCATCACAAACGGTTCACGATTATAGAACATGTATGATAAGCAGACAATCACACACATTCACTTTTCCCGAACTGTGTGCAATAACTAATTAAGAAGATTAGCTAATCGTCGTACGAGTGTCAGATAGGATTACGAAACGTCGGACCGTCGTAACATCATCGTACATGATAATTAGCACGCTATTCTGTGGTGAAACGTTTACGATGCGTACAACATCAGAAACAGTTCATGGTTGCAAATCGTGTATGATAAGGCACCTATCACAAACGTTTAGTTTGCCCGCACCGTTTGTGATATTGTCTGACATCACACACGGTTTGCAAACGGTAACTGTGTGCATGCTCGCACATGTTTCCTCTATGTGAACCATGTCGGATTATGATTTATATCACAAACGTTAGTGTTTTACCGACCGTGTGCGCCGTAACGACCTGCAGAGCGTAATTTCATCGTAATTTAATTGTTGTTATTTCAAATTGTACCGGATTTGAATTCGAAAGTATGCTATAGCTTTATTCATATCTATCAGGTTCAAACAACCAATGCATTATTCGTTTCACAGGTACATATGTTCAAGAATTACATAAGCACCAAATAAAGAATGATGAACCACAGTTTTATACTTGTACTATTAAAGACGGTAAAGAAAGAGGCGAAATACATTCTGGTTGCTGAACAAGGTAAAGCGAAATGACCATATTGTGCCCTCCTTCATGCAGAAGGCACGCACGACTCTAGTCCAACCCCTTGTGATGGCCGACCGTCCATCCTTCACTGTCTTCATGAACACATCTAGATAATCATCGTGTTCTGGTAGAAATACTTTAACCTTTGCATGCCCACCAATCATGTAGTTTGAGAGATAACCTTGAGTAAACTGCTTTGGGAACCACTGCAAAGGAAAAAGATTTAGACATTGTTATCTAACACAACTCATTATTGATAGTAAAAAGAATGCTGCAGAGTTCTTACTTACCATCCTGCAGTTCGCTGTTGTCTTGGATAAAGTGTAAATAAATAGTTTAATTACCATCTTTTGACCCATTTTACTAACAATCTTTATTAGCTTCCTCGCTTGATGCTGGTTCATCAATATCTCATTGCCCCATACGCAGAAAGGGTCGAAGCGCAGATCTTTCCCAATGACATATGTACCTAAAAACCACCAAGTTAATATTAGAAGCTAAACAGCAATTGCACAATGATGTAGTACAACACTCCCTCGGTCCCATTATATAATATCTTATAACATCCAATATACTCACGTATTAGATGAATTAACATCTTATATTATGGGACGCAGGGAGTTTATTGCATTCTTACAAATTATCGGCTGATTAACTGCTGCTGTATCCATGGGTTAGAGTTAGTTTGAGCTAGTTTTGGCTCAAATAGCCCTAAAGTATATCCAAACATGAGGGCTAGTTTGAGCTAGTTGCATCTAACCCACAAAAAAAAAACTATCCCACCCAAGAGGTGCTAATTGGAGCTAGTTCTCCTAGTGCATTTATTGTCAATCTAACCCTGTCATCCAAACACCTTTTTGGCTAGAGTTAGTTCAGGGTTAGTCATGAGCTAGAAACTAACTCTAACCTCTAGCTAAGTTAGAGTATCCAAACAGGGTTGTGTCGTTGTTGTTGTTGCTGCTGCTCTTCTACGTATATCTAGACATCATCAGAACATTAAGGTAACACTCTTCCTTGTTGCTATGTAGCCTAGGATTGCATATTTAGACATTCAGTACAGTGCATGTTGCTATGTAGCCTCAGATATATTACATATGGTCCTAGTTAATCTAACGATAAATGGGTTACAGATATATTCAGTTAAAAGTCCGATTCACCGATTAGTCCCTTATCAGCCCCCGGCCTATATGGTACCAGCTATCGATATCATGAACAGTGAGTATATATAAGCCATGGGATGAAACTAATCTCGATGAAAAACAACAGTCGTTCCCAAAATTGTCCTGTGTAAGTATATCGAGAGGCATGTTAAGCACAACAGGCTAAACATCAACCAAATATATCCATGGCAGACAAAATAACCTCCAAAAGATAGCTTCAGTGTGCAGGTTTAAGCATGCTAGTAAAGCAAAACAAGTGGAAAGGTGTGTTAACTGCAACAGGCCTAACATTTAACAACAAGCAAACATAGTCATTCAAACTGGTATTGTGCCGGTCTAAGTCCACTGGTTATTGTTAAATAAAAATGGAAATGCGTGTTAACTACAACATGGAGCAACCAAATGTAGTCATTCATAGTGGTATTGTTGAAACTGGTATTGATGAAATTGAACCGCACAGTTCATACTTGCACATATAGAACATCATCTTGTGAATAACTGGAATAAACAAGGCATACTACGAACAACCAAAGATAGCATTTGAAACTAGACATATGCTAACTACAAACAACCGAACAACCAAAAAACTTTAAAAGAGGCATATGCTAGCTATAACAGGCTTAACACCAAGCAAATATATGCATTCCTATCGGTATGTTTAAAACTAGTATTGATGAAAATGTACTGCACAGTAAATAGTTGCACATATAGAGCATCACATTGTGAACAACTAAAATAAACAAGGCATACTGCAAACAACCAAATATAGCAATTAAAACTGGACATATTCTCACTACACTACAAAAGGGACTCGACAAAACAAATCATGGGTTCCCCCCTATGAAGAGGCACGGCAAAACAAATCATGGGTTTCCTCACTTGTCACAGATGGGCTCGTTCCCGTGGGAAGAGCATGGACCCTGGGTGCGCTCCATTTTGTCGCAGATGGGCTCCTTCCCCTTGGAAGAGCACGGCTGTAGGGTTCCCTCCCTGATGTCGCAGATGGGCTCTTTCCCCTTGGAAGAGCAGATGGGCTCTTTCCCCTTGGAAGAGCCGGAGAGGGTGCCCTCCTCGTGGTCGTCATCGATGAGGTCTGACTTGGAAGCTGTGGATCCCAAGCCAGCGTCGCAGAACGTGTCCTTCAGAAATGACAAAAGGGGCTCGATGGCGATGTAGGATGGCAAATTCTTAACAGCGAGCCAGAGGAGATCAGCGGCTGGGCCATGGATGAGATCGACGGCGGTTGAACTCGAGGGGTTGGGGGTGGGTCACTTAACCAGTGACATAGCCCGCGTTAGGCCGTCGCTGTCGACGACCTCGATGTCATAGCCGGCATTCGTGACATACCCGCATACTCTAGCCCGCTGATTGAGTGCCTACAGCCAGTAATGGTCGTCATCTTCCTCGGCGGCCACCTCGGCGACATCGGGCGAAGAGGCTGCGATACACCTCTTTTGGGCCAGTCGCTCCTCGAGCTCCATGGGAAGCATAGCCGGGCTTAGGCTGCGATGCTCTGGAGAGGGGGATGGGGGTGGGGATGGGGATCTGTGGGAAAAGGGGCGTTTGGCAGGCGTCATCTAAGAAACTCAGGGCGGTCTGGGTATATATGGAGATCGTGGGTAAGCTGCACGGGCAAACCGGCAGATGTTGACAATGGAGGCCTTGCGGCGGCGGCGGCGACCTTGCTAGGGTTTCGAGCGAGGGAGGGGTTGTGGTGGGGTATGTGTGTGTGTGCGCACGCGCGTGCTCGAGGAGGTTTTGGGGTGTGTGTGTGGAGGGGGGTGTTTGAGGAAATGACGCGACTACTGAAAATTTTACTACGCGGGAGTCAAACGCGGGAGTGAAATGCCGGGGCTATTGAAAATTTGGATGATGGTGCATCGCACACGGTCCGGAAATAACAACCGTGTGTTATGAAACAGAAAAACCCTCGAGCCGGGCAGATATTTTTCAAGGGATACAGGCGGAAGCGGGAACAACAAACATCACACATGGTTGAAACATAATAACCGTGTGTTATCAAATAGAAAAAACCTGCAGGCGGGTTGGTATTTTTGAGAGGGGAGGCCTTGTGGAGCCCAATGTATTGTGCTGATGTGCGTGACAGGGGCACCAGCGTGGCACACGGTTAGTGTGAGTGAACCGTGTCTGTTGCGTCATCCGACTTGTCTAATATTCATAAATTTGGCGAAAATGACGCGGGAAAGGGTCAGAACACGAACACACTTGCATGTTGATCAAATAAATGTATGAAAAGGGTGGTTTGATGTTTAAATACCAAATGCAACTTCGATGTGGCACCTATCTCGCAAAGCGCACGGTATTGCTTGCCCCCCCTCGTGTCGGCAGGAGGGGAATCCTAAGCTATGAACGCATGCCCGCCCCCACAGAGGTTCATCCTAGCAAAGTGCGAAGTAGCAGTCCCCCCCATCACACACACACACACACACACACACCTTCAGTCGGCGGGAGAGGGCATCTCACCAAGATGTATCGTAAAACGGACCAAGAATAATCCACCTTGGTCGTACAACCTCTCTCTTGTTGTTGGTCAAAATGATGGCCGTCCATGCGACCCCAGAGATGGGCTAGCTTGCTAATAATCATGCAAGTAGCTAGTCCCCGAAGACAACCACTGCCTGCGTGCGGCCCAAACATATGTATGGAGGTGTTGATGTTTGAATACACAATGGAAGAACTTTGATGTGGCACCATGCTTTGGAATCAGAAATCCCCACACGGAGCGAGGGTTAGTTGACGATGCATATGTATGTCACACCACACTTCGAGCCGATGATGGGGATTCATGCATATGCATGCATATATAGTATGCGCTCAAACTTAATTAGGTCTGAACTCACCATGACCTACTACGATAACACGAACCAAAGGAAGAATCCGCCATGGTAACCTATCTTGTTGTCGGTCAAAGTGATCATGGATGTCCACGCGGGCCCACGAATATATAGGCTTGTCGCCGATAACCACGCGAGGGAGGGTACCGTTCGAAGACAACCACTACATGCATATGTATGTATGGAGGTGATGCGTGCATGCATGTTTGAATACCATTCACAACATTGATGTGGCGCGTGCGTCGAAAATCGTACAGTCCCCACACAGAGCGAGATCATATCGGTTCATGACGTTTTGTGGTACTGGCCACTTCGACTCGATGGGAGGGATTCATGCGTACACATGCATGTGTGCTCTAACTGTATCATGTCATCCCAGAGCATGACCTATATACCGTACAAACAAAAAAATAATCCCCTCCTAAGTCAAATTAATCTCTCTCGTTGTCAGGCAAAGTAGTGATGGACCAAGCAGGCCCACAGATGGAAAGCATCGATATCACTGATAACCGCATGAGTGGGTGCGAGAGGACAACCACCATAGCTTTGCATGTGGGCCAAACATATGTTGAATACCCAAAATGCAAAACTTTGATGTGGCACATGCCTTGAAAACCATAAAGTCCCCACACAGAGCGAGGTTCATGAAGCGTACTACATATGCTGGTCCCCTTCCCCCTCTTCGACACATACTATATGCTCCTACCATAATACAACCCAAAAAGAATCCTCCTTGATGGTGAAATTAATTAACCTCTCCCGATGTAGGTCAAAGTGATGCATGCATCGACGATGATCTCGCGGGCCCACAGATGGAAGCGTCACACATGAGTGTCCTAGGATAACCACCGCCTGCATGCATGTGGCCCAAAGAGGTGTTGTGTGATGTTTGAATAGCCAATGCACAACTTTGATGTGGTACGTGCCTCGGAAACCGAAAAGTCCTGACACTGAGTGAGGTGTACGTGTTCACGGACGCGTACGTATAGTATATATGCTAGTCCCCTCCCATCTCTTCGACGCGTACTATATACTCCCACCATAGCACAAACAAAAAAGATTCTACCTTGCTGGTCAAATTGACCTCTCTGCCGGCTGTTGGTCAAAGTGATGGACGGCGACCTCGCGGGCCCACAGAAAGCATCACACGTGAGTGAGTGTCGTGTAGGACAACCACCGACTGCATGTGGCCAAAACATCTATGTATGAAAGGGTTGTGTAATGTTTTAAATAACGAATTCACGACTCTGATGTGGCACCTGCCTCATAAAACGGCCAACCCACACGGTGGCTCATGACTCGTAGTGTACTGCCAGCCACCCCCCCAGACGCACACACACACACACACACACCGCGCATCCACCGCAACTACGATGCATGTTAAATTTTTCCGCGGTGAACATATGTTACCAAAGGAGGGACGTTTTAATTTTGAAAAAAAACCCAGAGATCATTAAGACGTTTTAGTACATTGATTGATTTTCTAGGGGTATAATGTGCAAAAATCAAATTTGAGCTACATGCACACGTGACAGTGCACCTAAATGGATTGGAAAAACACATGTGTCTCACTGGGTGCATATGTTTACTCCCCGTGCAAGAAATTTCAAACATTGAGAATCTTGATTTTTAAAATCAAGTACATCCAAAACTTATTTGAAATTCATGAAACTTATCGTGTTGTCATATGGGCACCAATACACAGTGGCATTGTACATTTTTTTGTCAAATTAGAGACAAGTTTTGATGTAATCTTTATCTTCTTACAAACGAGATATTATTAATAATTGGGAACTAATATCGCAAACGGATTATTTATTCGAACCGTGGGCGTTAGACCAACAATGGATACGTGCCGTGCTTTGGTTCAGCAATAAAGCGGCAGCATTAATAATCAAAATAGCAAAACAGTATACGTGCCACCACGCGACCCGTGTGCCGTGCGAGCAGGCATGAGTTGACGGGACGTATGTGAGCAGTCCGCCACGCAGGCAGACCGGGAGGCGTGCGTGCAGGTGTGTGAATTGACGGGAGGCATGCTCGCTGCGCAGTGTCATCGGGAGGCGTGCGAGTAGCTGTGTGAAACGACGGTAGGCATGCCAGCAGTCCGGTGCGCAGGCTCACCGGGAGGCAAGCCAGCGGTTTGACCGCCGCCCGCCTCTCTCCCACTACTCCATATTAATGGCGTGCCCGAGCGGCTGCACCCCCCATCCTCGCCACACACACAATCTTCTCTCTCCGCTTGCATCCTCGACACCGCTCTTAGTCCTCAAAGCCGTCAGTGTATGAGGATGCCGCTGAAACGCCCTATCAGAGGGAGTGGCGACGCCAGGGCTGCTGAAGCATCGAAGCACGGCGCGGAGATGGAGACAGAGGTTGCCGTCGCCGCCGGCGAGATATCGCTGCACCCTGATGTCGTCGACGGCGTCGTGCTTCCACAGCCGGAGCCGGAGGTCCACACCGACTCCGGTGATGACTCGGGCGACGACTCCGACGATGACGGAGAACCGGTTAGTCATCTATACCCATTTATGTGTCAAATACATCCTAGGGTTTCTCTGGTTACTCCTGCGTCCTGCCTCCCCCTTTTTGGAATAGAAATCCTATGGTTATGTTCTCCCAATCCATGAAATCTGAGTAAGTTTCGTTAGATCCATGTAGTGTATTCATTGTTTGAAAGGTACAAGTGATAAGTGATTAGTTGTTTCATCTGTGCAAATGATTTCTGCTAATAATCCGACTAGGGTTAGTGTTCGTGCTAATAATTCCTAGCCAGGTCTTGACAATTGATTTTGAATGACCTACATATATGTGTGTGCCATTATTTTCTTCAAGAATGGTCTGTACATAGATGATTGTGCTTAAAAATTGAACCATAATCTCTGGATATGTCTAAAAAAGTAGCCATAAATTCCAAATCCTACTTTACGACATGTAAACATTGATTTGATGCCAAATTTTGGCAACTTCCAAATATTCGCTAGAGATTAGTTTGTATTCCAAATTTGACGCCACATTTTTTTACTATATGTATATAGGTGCTGTCTGACGATGTCGACAGCGAGGATGAAGATGTCCACAGGAGGTACAAGAGGCAAATCCTCAGGGAGTTTTATGCGGGAATGCATAATAGGCGTATTAGGACCTGGGACGGCGGCTTTCGATGCCCATTTTGCAACCAAAAGCTTCATCACGCGTATCAAAGTGTTCTGGCGCATGCAAAAGGACGAGCCGTTGGCTCCTTCAAGCAAAAGTATTCTCGCAGGGTGGCGCACGCCGCGTACGCCGTGTACCTGGAGAAGCTTCAGGATCGTGCCGGCATATGAGATGAGATGTGGGATCAAACGATGTCTGGCTATGTAGTGTCTTAATTATAAATGCGCTTGAGTATGCTTAATGACGGTTGAACTATGTACTTATGGTTGAACTATGCTTGTGTACGCTTATTATATATGTCTGAGTATGTTTAATCTATGTTTACTTATGTCTAAATGTGGGATATGGATCCAATCAGTTCGGTTGATGGAATCTACCTCTGTCCTGGTTTATTGGTCCCCTTTGTAATTTGTGTTAAATCTTGACCAAAGATTTAACTAAAAAAATGTTAGTGCAGGTCAGCAAAAATTATATCATTGGATGCGTATTTGAACATAGTGTTCAATGATATAATTTTTGGTGACATACATAAACATTTGTTAGTTAAATCTTTGGTCAAATTTTGGCACAAATTACAAGGGGGACCAATAAACCAGGACGGAGGAAGTACGTCAATCACACACGGTTCCAAAAATTGGAACCATGTGCAATGACTTTCATTTTCCCTGTTACGTCAATTACACACGGTTGGCTCTAGCAAACCGTTGCCTCCGAAACTCTTTGTGGGACAGAAAACCCTCACCATCCCCACGTCACAAAAACCCTCACCCCGCCCGCCACCCCCTCCGGTCCCCATTCACACATGCACAAGCTCCTCCGAGGCTCTGCATGGCACCGCCTATCGCCGCGGCAACCACTTAGCTCGCCGCCTGTCACCGCCGCCAGGCTGCCGGAAAACCCCACCGCATTTCGCCACTTCCACTTGCCGCCGCCTATCTCCATTGACTTTCTCGACCCTGCTCGCTGTCGACCTAGCTCCGCCCGATTGGGGAATCCGCCGTATTGAGGGTTTTTTCTCATGGACAACAAGGTAACTAATTTAATGAGATATTATCTCATCTCTTATCCCAGTCCATCTGCCTCCTTTAATCACCATGCCAAAATCGCCGTGAATTCATTTTTATTCGAGCTGATTTGAGGATTTTCTTTCATTCATAGAGTGTACAGTGCGCAGACACATCAGGACTTTGCGGCCTCGGCCAGACATCCATGGAGTTCCATCTCACCGTACCAGATGACTTGAGGATGCGCGCGGTATGTTCAATCTCACCCTAAATCGGTTGGCATGGCCTACTTTCCTGAACATATACTATATATTGCTACATTTGGATAAAAGGTGCCACATGCAGCATATACGTCAAAGGGGTTTTTTTCCCTCTTCTTTCTATATTAAGCAAATTAATGATGTATTGTTCTTTCGATTACTCTCATATTTCCATGACATTATGGTTACCCTATCTGTTTAATTATAGATTTTTGTCCTTTGATTTCAACTGATGTACAACTCTATCAATGTCGCCCATATTTGCATGTTACCATATTCTTTAACAATCCTGTCATTTTCTGTAGCGCGTCCCTTGCTATGCAACAGAATCTATAGTACACAATATTTCCCTTTACATGAATCAAGACTACAGGGACGTCATACTGAACACAAACCTGGATTTACAATCATTGCTACTGTAAGACTTGATGAACATGGTGACTGCTATTTTGGCAGGGGCCTTTGGACAGAAATTTCTAAGTTTTATGTACTGAAAGCTGGCACTAAAATTACACTGCACATCAAAGAGCCTGGTCATGAGATATATGCTAACTTCCCCGATGATATCATCCGTCCAGACTTTGTTCGAAGTAAGTGTTCTTTTCAAATATCTGCATGTTGACTTACCCAACAATATCAAAGGAATTGTGTAGTATTTAAGCAACCAATTGTTATTCCATTTTCTTACTGTATTCCTACCTACTAACTTTTAGTTACCAATACACTTTTCTATTGCCCTGTTTTAACTAAATATTCCATGTACTCCCACTTCTATCAGAAAGCGCCGCTGACAAGGAGACTCCGGAGGTGGAGAACGGGGCTGCCAACAAGCGGAGGCGGGTCGAGCAAGAACCGCAAGCGACTCCAGCAGGCCTAGACTTCATCAGCAACCTCCCCGATGATATGTTGATAGTCATCATCTCCCTCCTCCCAATCAAATATGGGGCGCGGACAACCATCCTTTCCCGGCGAAGGTGCCCCCTATGGCACTCCACCCCTCTCGACCTCATCGACACCCACGAGCTCTACCATGGCTATCACAAAAGCTTGGATGCGTTCTCCCAGATCCTCGGCAGTCACAATGGCCCAAGCAGAGGCCTTAGAATGGGCAAGTTCTGTTCCAACGGCAAGGACCGATCCAAGCTTGACGAGTGGTTTCGATCCCCCGCCCTAGATCAGCTCGAGGAGCTCACTTTTGATGATGGGCATATGCGCTCGCCGCCAACGTCCGCGCTCCGCCTCGCGCCCACGCTGCATGTCGCCAAGTTCATGAACTGTCATCCCCCCTTAATGACGCGCCCGCTCTTATTCTACCACGAATGAAGCACCTCGAGCTCGTCACCATCTGCCTCCCAAATGGTGACATGGAGCGCTTGCTCCACGGCTGTACTGCACTCGAGTACCTTCGTCTTCAGGCGATCAATGGGTTGAGTAGCTTCCACATCACCTCCATGACTCTCCGGACTATTTATGTGTGTTGCTGGTGCTGCAAGAAGACATCACAAAATGTGTACCATGGTATGGTCATTAAGGACACACCTTCACTAGAGAGATTACTTGTAGTTGATCAAGAAGGTCCAACAAGAATCAATGTCATTTCTGCGCCGAAATTGACAGTGGTGGGCTACTCGTCTGACAAATACTCTGAACTTGTTATTGGATCCACAGCCGTTCAGGTACAACAGCCGCCTTCTACCTCTCCTTATAGAAATTAACATTATTTCTAATTTTGAAGATGTCGTCTGTCATCCAGAAAATGATTCCGACAAGCTTGACCTCAAAACTTCGCACAGTTAAGGTCTTGGCACTAGAATCTATCGGGCCCAACCTGGACCAAGTTGTCAGTTTCCTGAGATGCTTTCCATGCCTGGAGAAGCTATGTATCGAGGTGATGTTCCTTTCCTATTAAATGTCATAAGGAAGTTCAATTTTTGACACCTTTTTCAAGTTTACAATGACAATGTACTACGATTTCTGAAGGATTTTTGGAGGATTTCAGTACATACATGTCCCCCCATATTGGTTACTTGATCCATATGGTTACAATCCATAAGCATTTTTCCTTTGGATTCATCTGTACTAGTTTTCTTAGAGAACTTTTCATCCACTCCAACCTCTTGTGAAGAAGGCTACATTTTTTTAGATTGTAATCAAATGCCCATGTTAATCATGTCAGATCATAGATGGCACGTTAGTGCATTTTACAAATCCTGCAAACCAAATGGGTATGTAGTAGTGTTCAAAACTGCATGTAGGCACTAACACATTTTCTTCTTTTGCAGATAAGATTAGGTCCGGTGGTGGATAATGTGATACAATATAACAATCACATCGAATGCCTAGATCTGCATCTCTCAGAAATTACTTTGAACTCCTACCGGGGGACCTTACCGGAGATTATATTCACCAGGTTCTTTGTTGTCAGAGCAAGGGTGCTGAAGGTAATGAGGTTTGCCCTACATTTATTTCGCAAAAAATGAATGGTTTGTTGATCAGCTCCGGCGGCTGCGGCAGAGTGGAATAGGCTCCGAAAAAGCTGAATTTCATTTTGGAACTTCAGATGACAGAGTAATCGGAAGTCATCGTGTCAACCCCATACATGACTTCTCAGTGGCTGACCCCTTTGCAAAAATTATGAGGTTTCGGAACCAGCCTTACAAGTGGTAGTATTAGTTTGAACCTCTCTTATATCCATGTTCAGCGGATCAACACGGGCCTTTGCAGCTGATGAGCTGAATTTCATTTCTAATATCAGTTTGAACCTTGTAATCTTCGAATTTGAACCATATAACTCTAGAATTTGAACCTTGTAATATTTCGAGCTTTTGTGGTACAGTCGTTGAAATGGCATCGTATGAGACTCGTATATTGGTAGCACTATTTTAACCTTAATATGCAATGGACTTAGATTTTATTAACCATTCTCGAATGTGTTTACCTCGTCGATCTCATAGCACACGATCTATATAGCTAACTTGACTGTGATCTTCGACATTATTGCACACAATTGGTTTCTTCAACTGTGTGCCCTGTAGAGCGCAAAATTAATTATCGCACTCGAGTGTCCATCATCACCCTTCTGTGTAACTTTGACCTCATCACCCACGGGTAAACTTATGACCGAAGTCATTCCACAGACTTCGTTTTTGCAAAGCTTTTTTGCAATAAACGCCCATGATTTGTCCCTCTTCTAGCCGAGGCGTGGCCAAACTAGCCGGGCGGGAAGATTGCGCGGTAAACTGAGCGGTTGTGCGAGAACAAGCTCACCAATGATACATTTTGTGCCTCTTCGAGCCCACGCATGGTCAAACGAAACGCGTGCGGTGTTGTCAAGCGTGCACTGGAATCCTCCGCTATGAACGCGGTGACAAGACGTGACGAGTACTGGCCGGCCGGCCCCCATTTATTACAGCGACCATTTAACCCTTCTGTCTCTTCAACCTTTCGATTGCACCCTACTATTGCAAGAAGCACACCCACCACGACAAATTCTTAGAGGGTTTCCTGCGCGGCTCCAATGGTGCTCCGAGCGGCTGCCGACGATGAGCAGCAGTTCACCATGCATGCCGTGGTGGACACCCACAGAAGGTTCACGGAGCTCTCGGTGGTGTACACCAACAACCCGGTCTGGGTGGAGCACTCCATCCACATCATGGAGTTGTTGCTTGTTGAGGAGAAGTACAAGGTGGTCAAGTTCGACCTCGAGTACACCCGCGCTTGTGCCGGGTCTCGACCCAAGGTCGCCATCGCCCAGATGTGCGTGCGCAATCACGTACTCGTCTACCACTACTGCCTGGCCACAAGGCCTTGCGAGCGTTTCACCAGGTTTGTCAACAGCCCCCACTACATGTTCGGTACGGTGGACATCACCAACGATGTAAAGGTGCTCAAGAATTCGGGTATCGCCTGCCCGAATCTTGTCGACATCCAGGGCCAATACAAGATCTGGGGCAGCAACGAGCATGAGAAGGACTCACTGGTTCACCTCGCCGAGGCCATCATCGACCCCTACTACAGAGACATGAAGGGTTCCTGCAACAAGGACAAGCGTGCCTCGCACTCGGCCTGGATGGAGAAACTCGACAAAGCTCACGTCGTGTACGCGGCCAAGGAGGCATACACGAGCTACGAGATGTACAGGTGGATCGTTGACATGAGGAAGTGCCTCCTTCCCTAAAATGGCCAGCGATCCAGCCGGAAGCAGAGCAATGGCAAGCGTCGTCGCAACAAGAAGTAGATGATTAGATCCTCGTTTCTCCTAGTTTAGTATGCATGTAATTGCTTACTTTGGTGTGTGGAAATGTTATGTGTGTAGTCACTTGTGTAATCGTATGCTTAATTTGGTTATGCAATGTTGTCTTGTTAAGTATATATGTTGATGCTCTGTGGACAGAGCGTAGATGTTATTTGTGCGGACAGAGCAAATCACATCGCACATGGACTGAACAATGGAACCCGTCGGTGATGTTTTCATCAATCACTCACAATTGTATACAAGCAATCATTTGCTCACAACACACACGGCTTGTTAACAGGAATGGTCTGTGTTGTTATCGGTCTTCCCACACATTTTCGATTGCAGACCTGTTTGCTGCGTATCACACACATCTTGTTAAGTTGAACCGTTTCTGTTCTCTTGGCTCTACGCAAACAGTTCATCCGAGTGAACTTTATGCCGTATATCGCACACACATTCATCGGGCTGACCGTTTCTTTTGTGTTGCCTAATCACAAATAGTTCATCCGAGTGAACTGTATGCCGTATATCGCACACACCTTCATCTGGCTGCCCGTTTCTGTTGTTCCGCCTCATCAAACACAGTTCATCGGGGTGAACTGTATGCCATATATCGCACACACCTTGATCTGGCTGCCCGTTTCCGTTGTTCCGTATCATCGCAAACAGTTCGTATGAATCAACCGTATGCCCCGCATCGCACACGCATCTAAAATCTGAATCGTGTTTGATGTATCCACCATCGCAAACGTTTTGCATCTTTTTGATGGTTTTTTACATCACCGTTTGTGATTAATGCATCGCACATAGTTTCGTCGAAGGGTCTCTGATTGTAGTGTCGCGTTAGCAGCATCCTGCAGTAGTGAGTAGCAGATAGTATTTTCCGCACTAGAGAACCAAGGTTTATCAAACCAATAGGAGATTCGCACAAACAATCGTCGACAGTACCTACACACACAAGACCAAATACTTGCACCCAACACAAGCAAGAGGGTTGTCAATCCCCTTGTACTCATTAATTGCAAGGATTAAATCTGATAGTAGTACATACATAAATTGCAAAGTAAGATAAAAGTAAATAAGTTGCAGCAAGGTATTTAGGGTTTTAGTAAATATGTTGAGTAGACCCAGGGGGAACATAACATCTGGTGGGTAGAGAAATTACTATTGGGCAATTGATAAAAAACAGAGTAATCCATGAAGTATCATGACATAATTTAGACAGAATAAAATCAAGCAATATGATTGAATCTGTTTCCCCCTTAATAGCAACAATACAAATACGTGTCTCGCTACCCTTTCTGTCACGAGGTGAGGACACCGCAAGATTGAACCTACTACTATACACCACTTCCACTGAAGATCTAATCATCAACTTGGCCAAAGAAAACTCACAGATTGGAAAGCATTACATAGCTATAACAATCACACATAATAAAGTTCATAAAAGACTCAATTACTTTCAATAAATAATCTAATCATAAACCCACTGCAAAAGAAGATTACATCGAATAGAACTCCGAGGAGAACACTGTATTGAAGATCAAAGAGAGAGAGAGAGAGAGAGAGAGAGAGCCATCTAGCTAATCATGATGGACCCATAGGTCTGTGCTGAACTAATCACACATCATCGGAGGTGCAACAAGGTTGATGTAGAAGCCCTCTGTGATCGATTCCCCCTCCGGCAGAGTACCAGCGAAGGCCTTTAGATGGGATCGTGAAAGAATAGAAGCTTGTGGCGGTGGAATAATTTATTTGGGTCTCGCTCTAGTGGTTTTGTGATTTTAGGGAATTTATAGAAGTGAAATTAGGGCAAACAGAGTTACGAGGGGCCCACAAGATCAGGTGACGCCCCCTGGGGGCGCGTCATGTGAGCTTGTGGCCTACTTGTACATCTTCTGGCCTCCTCCTGATGCTTCCAGGGTCCCTTCTGGTCCAGAAAAAACCACCGTAACATTTCATCACGTTTGGACTTTGTTTGGTACTGTTTTTCCGTGAAACAATAAAATAGGCAAAAATAGGAACTGGCACTGGGCAATAGGTTCATAGGTTAGTTCCCAAAAATGATATAAAATTGATATAAAGCATACAACATTGATAATATAATAGCATGAAACAATAAAAAATTATACCGGTCGGCTCCTGAATGGACGTGTGGCCGGAGTAGGTATCTTGGCACACGCACGGATTTAATAGAGGAAGGCGGGCAGTCTGCAGCCATTTGAATGCAACGAGGACGCGTGTTTTGTTGGGCGTGCAGTGTGTGGAGCCCCTCGGCCAGCGTGCCACTTCAATGGCGGTGGCAGTGAGAGGTCACGTTCGCTCTGAACCGAGTTCAATGTGGAGTGGCTGCTGTACATTGGCATGAACACGGGTAGCTGTCGCTAGGTGGGAACACGCGCGGACGAGGGAGGAGGGTTTTGGGTGGGCCAGGGTGCTCAGAAGCGAGCGTGAGTGCTGTCCGAACGTGCGCAAAGCCCCCTAGTTTGTCTCTGGTTTGTGGGAGAAAGTGCGTCTGGACCGCCCTACGAACCGATACAGGCCCGTGTTAGATGGCACAACACGTCCGAACCGCGTGGTCCAGACGTATGCGGATGACAAAGACAAAGTGATCATGGGGGGCCCATAAACCCCACTTACGTTAGGAGCGCTCATAGAGAAACATAACACTGGTATTACAGAATCTCGAACGATCGGACCTAGCAATGTTGCCCAAAAAGACAAATAGATCAAAGAGCATACATGACTACTTAATTATGCAGCAAAGAAACTTCAAAAGATTCAATATAATTCAATGAACAATCTGATCATAAAGTGATAATTTGTCATATCTCAACAAACACAACACATAATTACTCCCTTCGTTCTGATATATAGTGCACATAAATTTTGTAGGGAAGTTCCGAAATGTAGTGCATATTAGCAGTTGCATGCTCCTTTGGACGAAAATGACCCTCCACTTTATCCCCTTCTGCCGAAACAAACGCATCTCTCCCTTCTCTTTCCTTCGAACCAGCCCAACTCCAAATCCCCAATCTCCATGTCGAATGTATGTAGTCGTACGCCTTCAAAGAGTATCTGGCATGGAGGATGATGGTGGAGGCGGCGCCGTCGTGGCAGTCAACAGTGTGATGGATGGAGGAAGTTAGAAAGAGGAGAGAATGAGGCAGGGTGTGCAGCTTTTGGAGAAGGTGATGACAACCAAGCAGGTGCTACGGAGACGGACAGAAGCATCTGCGGCCTCCTTCTCCGTGTGCGCAACTACTACTTGTAAACTGCGTTGGGATTTTCTCCGGAGAGGAGGGGAGATGCAGCACAGTAGAGATAAGTATTTCCCTCAGTGAGAACCAAGGTTATCAAACCAATAGGAGAACCAAGCAAATTCCCGTCTTCAGCACCTGCACACACAAAAGCAAATACTTGCACCCAATGCGGGCAAGAGGTTTGTCAATCCCCTTGAAGTTGTTACTTGCAAGGATGATACGTCTCCATCGTATCTATAATTTTTTATTGTTTCATGCCAATATTCTACAACTTTCATATACTTTTGGCAACATTTTATATTATGTTTGGGACTAACATATTGATCCAGTGCCCAGTGCCAGTTCCTGTTTATTGCATGTTTTTTGTTTCACAGAAAATCCATATCAAATGAAGTCCAAACATGATAAAATTTTACAGAGAATTATTTTGTAATATATGTGATTTTTGGGAAGCAGAATCAATGCGAGACGATGCTCGAGGGGCCCACAAGCTCAAGGGTCACGCCCCCCTACCTAGGGCGCGCCTGGAAAGCTTGTGGCCACCCCGTAGGTCAGTTGGAGGTGTCCTTTGGGTGCAAGGAAGCTTATATCTGGATAAAAATCGTGTTAAAATTTCAGCCCAATCAAAGTTACGGATCTCCGGATATTTAAGAAACGGTGAGAGGCCAGAAAAGGGGGCCGCGAAACAGAAGAGAAACAAAGAGAGAGATTCAATCTCGGAGGGGCTCCCGCCCCTCCGCCGCCATGGAGGCCATGGACCAGAGGGGAAATCCTCCTCCCATCTAGGGGGGAGGTCAAGGAAGAATAAGAAGGAGGGGGCTCTCTCCCCTCTCTCCCGGTGGCGCCGGAACACCGCCGGGGCAATCATCATGACGGCGATCTACACCAACAACTTCGTTGCCGTCCTCACCAAATCTCTCCCCCTCAATGCAGTGCTGTAACACCTCTTCTCCCCGCTGTAATCTCTACTTAAACATGGTGCTCAACACTATATATTATTATCCAATGATATGTGGTTATCCTATGATGTTTGAGTAGATCTGTTTTGTCCTATGGGTTGATTGATGATCGTGATTGGTTTGACTTGTATGTTTTATTTCGGTGTTGTCCTATGGTGCCCTCCATGTCATGCAAGCGTGAGGGATTCTCACTATAGGGTGTTGCAATACGTTAATGATTCGTTTATGGTGGGTGGCTAGAGTGACAGAAGCTTACACCCGAGTAAGGGGGTTGTTGCGTATGAGAGTAAAGAGGACTTGATACTTAATGCTATGGTTGGGTTTTACCTTAATGAGCTTTAGTAGTTGCGGATGCTTGCTAGAGTTCCAATAATAAGTCCATATGATCCAAGTAGATAAAGTATGTTAGCTCATGCCTCTCCCTCATATAAAATTGCAATAATATTTACCAATCTAGTTATCGATTGTTGGGAAACATTGCATGGAAAACAAAAAAAATTCTACGCACACGCAATATCTATCAAGGAGATGCATAGCAATGAGAGGGGAGAGTGTGTCTACGTACCCTCATATACCGTAAGCGGAAGCATTTGACAACGTGGTTGATGTAGTCAAACTTCTTCGCGTTCCAACCGATCGAGCACCGAACGTACGGCACCTCCGTGTTCAGCACACGTTCAGCTCGGTGACGTCGATGCCTTCTTGATCCAGCAAGACGGTGAGGTAGTGGATGAGTTCCGGCAGCACGACGGCGTGGTGACAGTGACGGTGAAGTTATCTCCGCAGGGCTTCGCCTAAGCACTACGAAAATATGACCGGGGGTGTAAACGGTGGAGGGGGGCGCCGCACACGGCTAAGAAATTGTCTGGGGTGTCCAAGGCGCCCCCTCCCACATATATATATAGGTGGGAGGGAGAGGGGAGAGGCCAAGGAGCGCCCCAAGTAGGTCCGAATCCTACTTGGGCTTGCCCTAGGCCGCCCGCCCTTTCCTTCTTTTGGCGCCAAGGGGAAGGAAGGGGGAGGTGGCGCCCCCCTTTCCTTTCTCCCACAAGGGGGGAAAGGTAGGAGGAGGTGGCACCCCCTTTCCTTCTTCTAGGGCCGGCGGCCAGGGAGAGGGCGCGCCAGCCCCTCTGTGGGCTGGTGTGTGCCTCTCCTTGGCCCATTAGGCCCATAGACCTCCCGGGGCCTCCCGGAACCCCTTCCGATGATCCGATGGCTACCCGGTGCACTCCGAAACTATTCTGGTGCCCGAATACCATCGTACTATATATCAATCTTTACCTCTCGACCATTTTGAGACTCCTTGTCATGTCCGTAATCTCATCCGGGACTCCGAACAACATTCGGTCACCAACTCATATAACACTATATCGTCAACGAACGTTAAGCGTGCGGACCCTACGGGTTCGAGAACTATGTAGATATGACCAAGACACTTCTCCGGTCAATAACCAATAGCGGAACCTAGATGCCCATATTGGCTCCTACATATTCTATGAAGATCTTTATCGGTCGAACCGTTATGACAACATACGTAATTCCCTTTGTCCATCGGTATGTTACTTGCCCAAGATTCGATCGTCGGTATCTCTATACCTATTTCAATCTCGTTACCGGCAAGTCTCTTTACTCGTTCCGTAATACATCATCTTGTAACTAACTCATTAGTCATTTGCTTGCAAGGCTTCTTATGATGTGTATTACCGAGAGGGCCCAGAGATACCTCTCCGACACTCGGAGTGACAAATCCTAATCTTGATCTATGCCAACTCAACAAACACCTTCGGAGATACCTGTAGAGCATCTTTATGATCACTCAGTTACGTTGTGACGTTTGATAGCACACAAGGTATTCCTCCGGTATCCGGGATTTGCATAATCTCATAGTCGAAGGAATATGTACTTGACATGAAGAAAGCAATAGCAATAAACTGAACGATCATTATGCTAAGCTAACGGATGGGTCTTATCCATCACATCATTCTCCTAATGATGTGATCCCGTTATCAAATGACAACACATGTCCATGGTTAGGAAACCTTAACCATCTTTAATCAACGAGCTAGTCTAGTAGAGGCTTACTAGGGACACGATATTTGTTTATGTATTCACACATGTATTTAGGTTTCCGATCAATACAATTCTAGCATGAATAATAAACCTTTATCATGAATAAGGAAATATAAAATAACAACTTTATTATTGCCTCTAGGGCATATTTCCTTCAGTCTCCCACTTGCACTAGAGTCAATAATCGAGATTACATTGTAATGAATCTAACACCCATGGAGTCTTGGTGCTGATCATGTTTTGCTCGTGGAAGAGGCTTAGTCAACGGGTCTGCTACATTCAGATCCGTATGTATTTTGCAAACTTCTATGTATCCATCCTGGACATATTCACGAATAGAGTTGAAGTGTCTCTTGATGTGTTTGGTTCTCTTGTGAAACCTGGATTCCTTCGCCAAGGCAATTGCTCCAGTGTTGTCACAAAAGATTTTCATTGGACCCGATGCACTAGGTATTACACCCAGATCGGATATGAACTTTATCAATGTATGTGCTTCATACACTGATCCATTTTGAACTTCTTCAAAACTTTATCAATGTATGTGCTTTGTGAAAGTCCTATTAAGCGTCTTGATCTATCTCTATAGATCTTGATGCCCAATATATAAGCAGCTTCACCGAGGTCTATCATTGAAAAATTCTTATTCAAGTATCCTTTTATGCTATCCAGAAATTCTATATCATTTCCAATCAATAATATGTCATCCACATATAATATCAGAAATGCTACAGGGCTCCCACTCACTTTCTTGTAAATACAGGCTTCGCCGTAAGTCTGTATAAAACCATATGATTTGATCACCTCATCAAAGCGTATATTCCAACTCCGAGATGCCTGCACCACTCCATAGATGGATCGATGGAGCTTGCACACTTTGTTAGCACCTTTAGGATCGACGAAACCTTCTGGTTGCATCATATACAACTCTTCTTTAAGATATCCATTAAGGAATGCAGTTTTGACGTCCATTTGCCAGATTTCATAATCATAAAATGCGGCAATTGCTAACACGATTCGGACAGACTTAAGCATCGCTACGGGTGAGAAAGTCTCATCGTAGTCAACCCCTTGAACTTGTCGAAAACCTTTTACGACAAGTCAAGCTTTGTAGACAGTAACATTACCATCAGCGTCAGTCTTCTTTTTGAAGATCCATTTATTCTCTATGGCTTGCCGATCATCGGGCAAATCCACCAAAGTCCACACTTTGTTCTCATACATGGATCCTATCTCAGATTTCATGGCCTCAAGCCATCTGTCGGAATCTGGGCTCATCATAGCTTCTTCATAGTTCGTAGGTTCGCCTTGGTCTAGTAACATGACTTCCAGGACAGGATTACCGTACCACTCTGGTGCGGATCGTGCTCTGGTCGACCTACGAAATTCAGTAGTAACTTGATCTGAAGTTTCATGATCATCATCATTAGCTTCCTCTCTAGTTGGTGTAGGCATCACAGGAACGGGTTTCTGTGATGTGCTACTTTCCAATTCAAGAGAAGGTACAATTGCCTCATCAAGTTCTACTTTCCTCCCACTCACTTCTTTCGAGAGAAACTCCTTCTCTAGAAAGGATCCATTCTTAGCAACAAAGATCCTGCCTTCGGATCTGTGATAGAAGGTGTACCCAATTGTTTCTTTAGGGTATCCTATGAAGACGCACTTCTTCGATTTGGGTTTGAGCTTATCAGGCTGAAGCCTTTTGACATAAGTGTCGCAACCGCAAACTTTAAGAAACGACAACTTAGGTTTCTTGCCAAACCACAGTTCATACAGTGTCGTCTCAACGGATTTAGACGGTGCCCTATTTAACATGAATGCGGCTGTCTCTAATGCATAACCCCAAAACGATAGTGGTAAATTGGTAAGAGACATCATGGAATGCACCATATCTAATAAAGTACGGTTACGACGTTCAGACACACCATTATGCTATGGTGTTCCAGGTGGTGTGAGTTGTGAAACAATTCCACATGGTTTTAAATGAAGGCCAAACTCGTAACTCAAATATTCGCCTCCGTGATTAGATCGTAGAAACTTTATTTTTCTTGTTACGATGATTCTCCACTTCACTCTGAAATTCTTTGAACTTTTCAAATGTTTCAGACTTGTGTTTCATTAAGTAGATGTACCCATACCTACTCGAATCATCTGTGAAGGTCAGAAAATAACGATACCCGCCGCGTGCCTCAACACTCATCGGACCGCATACATCGGTGTGTATTATTTCCAATAAGTCATTAGCTCGCTCCATTGGTCCGGAGAACGGAGTTTTAGTCATCTTGCCCATGAGGCATGGTTCGCAAGTATCAAATGATTCATAATCAAGTGATTCCAAAAGTCCATCCGCATGGAGTTTCTTCATGCACTTTACACCAATATGACCTAAACGGCAGTGCCACAAATATGTTGCACTATCATTATCAACTTTGCGTCTTTTGGCATCAATATTATGAATATGTGTATCACTACAATCGAGATTCAACAAGAATATACCACTCTTCAAGGGTGCATGACCTTAAAAGATATTATTCATATAAATAGAACAACCATTATTCTCTGACTTAAATGAATAACCGTCTCACAATAAACAAGATCCAGATATAATGTTCATGCTTAATGCGGACACCAAAGAACAATTGTTGAGGTCTAAAACTAATCCCGAAGGTAGATGTAGAGGTAGCGTGCCGACGGCGATCACATCGACCTTGGAACCATTCCCGACGCGCATCGTCACCTCATCCTTAGCCAATCTTCGTTTATTCCGCAGCTCTTGTTTCGAGTTACAAATATGAGCAACCGAACCAGTATCAAATACCCAGGCACTACTACGAGCATTAGTAACGAACACATCAATTACATGTATATCAAAAATACCTTTGTTCACTTTGCCATCCTTCTTATCTGCCAAATACTTAGGGCAGTTCCGCTTCCAGTGACCATTCCCTTTGCAGTAGAAGCACTCAGTTTCAGGCTTGGGTCCAGCTTTGGGCTTCTTCCCAGGAGTGGCAACTTGCTTGCCATTCTTCTTGAAGTTCCCTTTCTTTCCCTTGCCCTTTTTCTTGAAACTAGTGGTCTTGTTAACCATCAACACTTGACGCTCCTTCTTGATTTCTACCTCCGCGGCCTTAAGCATTGCGAAGAGCTCGGGAATTGTTTTGTTCATCCCTTGCATATTATAGTTCATCACAAAGCCTTTGTAGCTTGGTGGCAGTGATTGAAGAACTCTGTCAATAACACAATAAACTGGAAGATTAACTCCCAGCTGAGTCAAGTGATTATAATACCCAGACATTTTGAGTATGTGTTCACTGACAGAACTGTTCTCCTCCATCTTGCAGCTATAGAACTTGTTGGATATTTCATATCTCTCAACCCGGCCATTTGCTTGAAATATTAACTTCAACTCATGGAACATCTCATATGCTCCATGACGTTCAAAACGTCTTTGAAGTCCCGGTTCTAAGCCGTAAAGCATGGCACACTGAACTATTGAGTAGTCATCAGATCGAGCTTGCCAGACGTTCATAACATCTGCATCAGCTCCTGCAGCAGGCCTATCACATAGCGGTGCATCAAGGACATAATTCTTCTATGCAGCAATGAGGATAATCCTCAAGTTACGGACCCAGTCCGTGTAGTTGCTACCACCATCTTTCAACTTAGCTTTCTCTAGGAACGCATTAAAATTCAAGGGAACGGTAGCACGGGCCATTGATCTACAACATAGATATGCAAATACTATCAGGACTAAGTTCATGATAAATTAAGTTCAATTAATCAAATTATGAATGAACTCCCACTTAAATAAACATCCCTCAAGTTAACTAAGTGATACGTGATCCAAATCAACTAACCCATGTCCGATCATCACGTGAGATGGGGTAGTCATCAATGGTGAACATCTCTATGTTGATCATATCTACTATATGACTCACGTTCGACCTTTCGGTCTCCAGTGTTCCAAGACCATGTCTGTACATGCTAGGCTCGTCAAGTTTAACCCAAGTATTCTGCATGTGCAAAACTGTCTTACACCCGTTGTATGTGAACGTAGAGTCTATCACACCCGATCATCACGTGGTGCTTCAAAACGACGAACTTTAGCAACGGTGCATACTCGGGGAGAACACTTTTATCTTGAAATTCAGTGAAGGGATCATCTTATAATGCTACCATCGTTCTAAGTAAAATAAGATGCATAAAAGATAAACATCACAAGCAATCAAAATATGTGACATGATATGGCCATCATCATCTTGTGCTTTTGATCTCTATCTCCAAAGCATCGTCATGATCTCCATCGTCACCGGCTTGACACCTTGATCTCCATCGTTGCGTCATGGTCGTCTCGCCAACTATTGCTTCTACAACTATCGCTAACGCATAGTGATAAAGTAAAGCAATTACATGGCGTTTGCATTTCATACAATAAAGAGACAACCATAAGGCTCCTGCCGGTTGCCGATAAATTACAAAACATGATCATCTCATACAATAACGTATATCACATCATGTCTTGACCATATCACATCACAACATGCCCTGCAAAAACAAGTTAGATGTCCTCTACTTTGTTGTTGCAAGTTTTACGTGGCTGCTACGGGCTTCTAGCAAGAACTGTTCTTACCTACGGCAAAAACCACAACGGTGATTTATCAAGTTTGTTGTTTTATCCTTCTTCAAGGACCGCCCGCAGTTAAATTCGATTCAACTAAAGTAGGAGAGACAGACACCAGCCAGCCACCTTTATGCAAAACTAGTTGCATGTCTGTCGGTGGAACCGGTCTCATGTACGTGGACATGTAAGGTTGGTCCGGGCCGCTTCATCCCACAATGCCGCCGAATCAAAATAAGACATTGGTGGTAAGTAGTATGAACATCACCGCCCACAACTCTTTGTGTTCTACTCGTGCATATCATCTACGCATAGACCTATCTCATGATGCCATTGTTGGGAAACGTTGCATGGAAAACAAAAAAAATTCTACGCACACGCAAGATCTATCAAGGAGATGCATAGCAACAAGAGGGGAGAGTGTGTCTACGTACCCTCGTAGACCGTAAGCGGAAGCATTTGACAACACGGTTGATGTAGTCAAACTTCTTCGCATTCCAACCGATCGAGCACCGAACGTACGGCACCTCCGCGTTCAGCACACGTTCAGCTCGGTGACGTCTGCGCCTTCTTGATCCAGCAAGACGGCGAGGTAGTGGATGAGTTCCGGCAGCACGACGGCATGGTGACGGTGATGGTGAAGTTATCTCTGTAGGGCTTTGCCTAAGCACTACGAAAATATGACCGGGGGTGTAAACGGTGGAGGGGGGTGCCATACACGGTTAAGCAATTGTCTGGGTGTGCTAGGCTCCCCCCCTCCCACATATATATAGGTGGGAGGGAGAGGGGAGAGGCCAAGGGGCGCCCCAAGTAGGTCCGAATCCTACTTGGGCTTTCCCTAGGCCGCCCCCCTTTCCTTCTTTTGGCGCCAAGGGGAAGGAAGGGGGAGGTGGCACCCCCTCCCTTTCCTGTCTCCCACAAGGGGGGAAAGGCAGGAAGAGGTGGCGCCCCCCTTCCTTTCTCCCACAAGGGGGGAAAGGCAGGAGGAGGTGGCGCCCCCCTTTCCTTCTTCTAGGGCCGGCGGCCAGGGAGAGGGTGCGCGAGCCCCTTTGTGGGTTGGTGTGTGCCTCTCCTTGGCCCATTAGGCCCATAGACCTCCTGGGGCCTCCCGGAACCCCTTCCGGTGATCCGATGGCTACCCGGTGCACTCCGAAACTATTCCGGTGCCCGAATACCATCGTCCTATATATCAATCTTTACCTCTCGACCATTTCAAGACTCCTCGTCATGTCCGTGATCTCATCCGGGACTCCGAACAACATTCGGTCACCAAATCATATAACACTATATCATCAACGAACGTTAAGCGTGCGGACCCTACGGGTTCGAGAACTATGTAGACATGACCAAGACACTTCTCCGGTCAATAACCAATAGCGGAACCTGGATGCCCATATTGGCTCCTACATATTCTACGAAGATCTTTATCGGTCGAACCGTTGTTACAACATACGTAATTCCCTTTGTCCATCGGTATGTTACTTGCCCGAGATTCGATCGTCGGTATCTCTATACCTAGTTCAATCTCGTTACTGGCAGGTCTCTTTACTTGTTCCGTAATACATCATCTCGTAACTAACTCATTAGTCATTTGCTTGCAAGGCTTCTTATGATGTGTATTACCGAGAGGGCCCAAAGATACCTCTCCGATACTTGGAGTGACAAATCCTATCTCGATCTATGCCAACTCAACAAACACCTTCGGAGATATCTGTAGAGCATCTTTATGATCACCCTGTTATGTTGTGACATTTGATAGCACACAATGTATTCCTCCGGTATCCGGGAGTTGCATAATCTCATAGTCGAAGGAATATGTACTTGACATGAAGAAAGCAATAGCAATAAACTGAACGATCATTATGCTAAGCTAACGGATGGGTATTGTCCATCACATCATTTTCCTAATGATGTGATCCCGTTATCAAATGACAACACATGTCCATGGTTAGGAAACCTTAACCATCTTTGATCAACGAGCTAGTCTAGTAGAGGCTTACTAGGGACACGGTATTTGTTTATGTATTCACACATGTATTTAGGTTTCCGATCAATACAATTCTAGCATGAATAATAAACCTTTATCATGAATAAGGAAATATAAAATAACAACTTTATTATTGCCTCTAGGGCATATTTCCTTCATCGATTGCCAAGGGACAAATAACTTTCTTGTGACAAAAAGCTCTCTACTAAAACTAACTTAATTGTTTCTTTATCTAAACAGCCCCTAGCTTTTATTTACGTGTTCTTTATTATCTTGCAAACCTATCCCTTTACACCTACAAAGTACTTCTAGTTTCATACTTTTTCTAGGTAAAGTGAACATTAAGCGTGCGTAGAGTTGTATCGGTGGTCGATAGAACTTGAAGGGAATATTAGTTCTACCTTTAGCTCCTCATTGGGTTCAACACTCTTACTTATACATTGAGAAAGGCTATCATTGATCCCCTACACTTGTGGGTTATCAAGACCTTTTTCTGGCGCCATTGCCAGGGAGCAATAGCATGGGGTGTATATTCTCGTGTGTGCTTGTTTGCTTTATCACTAAGTGGATTTTATTTTCTGTTCTAAGTTGTTCTCTATCTTTAGTTATGGATATGGAACATGAAATACCAAAAACATTAGGTCTACTTGCTACTCATGGAGATGGGAAACCTCCTAAAACCCTCGATGCTCGTTATGTGAAAAATATTAAACACTACTTTGATAATCCTGAGAAAACCCCATTCAACGTGATAATGGGAGACACGTTGGATCAACATGAATACTTTAGGGATTATCGCTTGACTAAAAAAGGGAAACTCTTATGGGATCAAATTGAAATGTTGCATTGGTATGCTTGGGATCTATGCTTGAGATATGATTATACTTGTTGCTCTAGGATGAAGGCTCCACACCTTCCCTTTTCATGTGAATTTAATGATAATGAAACCTTGGTTCTTATGCTAATGGTATATATGATTACTATGATGTGGAACGGATAGAAGAATTTGTTGCTTTTAAGGGTGCTTATGAATTGAATATTTGTTTGAAAAGTGTGAAAATTATGATGATGCTGTTTACAGACCTAAGAATTATGTCATACTTAAATATTGCTATTTGAATTATGAATATAATGCCAATATTAATGAGTTTATTGAGAAAGTCTCCGCTGTCCAAGAAGAGACTAATATTTTGCAGGAAACTATGGAAGAAGAAAATGATGACATTTTGAGCTCATTAGATGAAAAAGATGACGAGGATTGCGAAGAACAAAAGGAGGAAGAGCGGATTAGCTACCCGTGCCCACCTTCTAATGAGAGTAACTCTTCAACTCATAAATTGTTTAATTTCCCTTCGTGCTTATCGAAGGATGAATGCTATGATCCCTTGGATTCGTTTGAAATATCCCTTTTTGATGAAATTGATGCTTGCTATTTGTTGTGGCCATGATGCCAATACGAATTATGCTTATGGAGATGAACTTGCTATAGTTCCTTGTGTTAAAAATGAAATTGCTACTATTGCACCCACACATGATAGTCCTATTATCTTTTTGAATTCTCCAAACTACACTATATCAGAGAAGTTTGCGCTTATTAAGGATTACATTGACGGGTTGTGTTTTACTACTACACATGATGATTTTGATGAATATAATATGCATGTGCTTGCTGCTCCTACTGGCAATTATTATGAGAGAGGAACTACATCTCCACCTCTCTATGTTTCCAACAAAATAAAATTGCAAGAAACTGCTTATGCTATGTATCGGCCTTTACTTTGTGTGCATGAATTGTTCTTCTATGACATGCCGATGCATAGGAAGAGAGTTAGACTTTGTTGTTGCATGATATATATTACTTTGTGCTCAATACTAAAATATAAATCATTATTAATTAAAATTGGCTTTGATATACCTTGGGATCTAGGTGGATCAATTACTTGAGCACTTTATGCCTAGATTAATGGCTTTAAAGAAAGCCCTGCCAGGGAGACAACCCGGAAGTCTTAGAGAGTCATTTTATTCGGTTGTGTGCTTTTAAAAAGTTTTAAAACAAAAAAATATAGAGGGAACCTAAAACTATTCAAAAAGAAAAGTGAAAGTAAGAAAGACGAGCACCGTTGAAGCGGGGGAGCTCCTTGAACTTTGTTCATGCCCATGGAAACTTTGCAAATATTGAATTACAGAAACTTTTGAACAAAAATAATTATCCCCTTGTACAAATTCATTGTATTATAAAAATAATGTGCCAGGATTTGCCTTTAGGATGATTAGATTGCTTGTTTGGTATGTGCGGCGCAAAAACAGAAACTTTTGCTGTAGTGCGTGAATTTACATTTTTTACTGGAACATGCAAAAATTCTGAAATTTTTACATGGTACTGCTATGCCAATTGTTTATTTTTTTGATAATTTTTTGAGCTACAGAAGTATATTTACCATCTACATCTTTACAGATTGTCCTGCTTTTACAGATTACTGTTATAGTTTCATTATTTGCGTATGTTTGAAATCTTGTTGAGCCTCCTTTGACTTGGGGCCATAGAATTGTGATAGCATACAGTGGGTAATGATTGATTATAATTATACAATAATGTTACAATAGTACATGATGGGATTTGATGTTATATGTACTAACCCCGCTAATAAAAAGTTCGGTTAAGTTTTGTGTGGATGAAGTGTTCGAAGATCAAGGAGGTATCGATATGAGGAGAATATATAAGGAGAGGAAAGAGTTCAAGCTTGGGGATGCCCAAGGCAACCCAAGTAAATATTCAAGGAGACTCAAGCATCTAATCTTGGGGATGCCTCGGAAGGAATCCCATCTTTCTTCAACAATTATTGGTACGTTTTGATTTTTGTTTTGTTCACATGATATGCGTAAAATCTTGGAGCATCTTTTGTGTTTATTTTTTCCTTTTCTTTTATGCACCATGCTGGTATGAGATAGTCCTTGGTTGATTTATAGAATGCTCTTTGAACTTCAATTATATCTTTTGAGTATGGCTTTTTATAATGCTTCATGTGCTTCACTTATATCATTTGAAGTTTGGATTGCCTGTTTCTCTACACATACAAAACCGCCATTTGTAGAATGCTCTTTTGCTTCACTTATATTTTTTAGAGAGTGGGAAAATCTTTTGTAGAAAGAATTAAACTCTCTTGCTTCACTTATATCTATTTAGAGAGTCAATAGGAATTGGTCGTTCACATGGTTAGTCATAAAATCCTACATAAAACTTATAGATCACTGAATATGATATGTTTGATTCCTTGCAATAGTTTTGCGATATAGAGATGATAATGTGTGGGAGGTACTAGTGAATGATTGTGGTTTAGTAAGAATATTGGTGTTAAGGTTTGTGATTCCCGAAGCATGCACGTATAGTCTCTCGTTATGCTAAGAAGTTGGAGCATGATTTAGTATTGATTGTCTTCCTTATGAGTGGTGGTCGGTGACGAGCGATGGTCTTTTCCTACCAATCTATCCCCCTAGGGACATGCGTAGTAGTACTTTGCTTTGAGGGCTAATAAACTTTCACAATAAGTATGTGAGTTCTTTATGACTAATGTGAGTCCATGGATTATACGCACTCTTACCTTTCCGCAATTTGCTAGCCTCTTCGGTACCGTGCATTGCCCTTTCTCACCTCGAGAGTCAGTGCAAATTTCGCCGGTGCATCCAAACCCCGTGATATGATACGCTCTATCACACATAAGCCTCCCTATATCTTCCTCAAAACAGCCACCATACCTACCTATTATGGCATTTTCATAGCCATTCTGAGATATATTGCCATGCAACTTCCATCATCATCATATACATGACTTGAGCCTTCATTGTTGTATTGCTTTGCATGATCGTAGGATAGCTAGCATGATATTTTCACGGATTGTCCATTTTTTTATATCTTTGCCATGCTAGATCATTGCACATCCTAGTACACCGCCAGAGGCATTCATATAGAGTCATATTTTGTTCTAGTATCGAGTTGTAATTTTGAGTTGTAAGTAAATAGAAGTGTGATGATCATCATATTCATTATTAGAGCATTGTCCCATTGAGGAAAGGATGATGGAGACTCTGATTCCCCCACAAGTCGGGATGAGACTCCGGACGAAAAAAAAAGAAAAAAAAGAGGCCAAAAAGAGCCCAACAAAAAAAAATAAAAAAGAAGAAAAACAAAAAAATGAGTGTAAAAGAGAGAAGGCGAAATGTTACTATCCTTTTCCACACTTGTGCTTCTTAGTAGCACCATGTTTTTCATATAGAGAGTCTCCTATGTTTTCACTTTCATATACTAGTGGGAATTTTTCATTATAGAACTTGGCTTGTATATTCCGATGACGGGCTTCCTCAAATGCCCGAGGTCTTCATGAGCAAGCAAGTTGGATGCACACCCACTTAGTTTTCAGTTTGAGCTTTCATACACTTATAGCTCTTAGTGCATCCGTTGCATGGCAATCCCTACTTCGTGCATTGACATCAATTGATGGGCATCTCCATAGCCCGTTGATTAGCCTCAGCGATGTGAGACTTTCTTTTTTTGTCTTCTCCATATTAATCTCTACCACTGTATTCTATTCCACCCATAGTGCTATATCCATGGCTTGCGCTCATGTATTGCGTGGGGGTTGAAAAAGCTGAAGCGCGTTAAAAAGTTTGAACCAATTGATCGGCATGTCATCCGGGTTGTGCATGATAAATACTTTGTGTTAAGAAGATGGTGCATGACAAGGCTATATGATTTTGTAGGGCTAACGTTCTTTAGCATTGATATTTTGAAAGACATGATTTTTTGTTGGGATGCCTGAGTATTGATGTCCTTATATCAAATTATAGACTATTGCTTTGATTCACTCGTGTCATAATATTCATGCCATGATTAGATTATATGATCAATATTATGCTAGGTAGCATTCCACATCAAAAATTATCTTTTTTATCATTTACCTACTCAAGGACGAGCAGGAATTAAGCTTGGGGATGCTGATATGTCTCTGTCATATCTATGATTTTTTATTGTTTCATGCCAATATTCTACAACTTTCATATACTTTTGGCAACATTTTATATTATTTTTAGGACTAACCACTACTTTAGGATGCTGCTAACGCAACACTACAATCAGAGACCCTTCGACGAAACTGTGTGCGATGCATTAATCGCAAACGATGATGTAATAAAACCATCAAAAAAGATACAAAATGTTTGCGATGGCGGAGACATCAAACACGATTCAGATTGTAGTTGCGTGTGTGATGGGTAGCATACAGTTCAGTCGAATGAACTATTTGCGATGAGCATAACAGCAGAAATGGTCCGACAGATGAAGGTGTGTGCGATATACATCATATAGTTCACTCGGATGAACTGTTTGTGATTAGGCAACACAACAGAAACAGTCAGCCATATCAAGGTGTGTGTGCGATATACGGCATACAGTTCAGTCGGATGAACTGTTTGTGATTAGCCAACACAATAGAAACGGTTCAACTTAACAAGATGTGTGTGATACACGGCAAATAGGTCAGTAATCAGAAATGTGTGGGAAGACCGATAACAACACAGACGATTCCTGTTAACAAGCCGTGTGTGTTGTGAGCAAACGATTGTTGGTATACAATTATGAGCGATTGATGAAATCATCACCGACGGGTTCCATTGTTTAGTCTGTGTGCGATGTGATTTGCTCTGTCCACACAACATCTACGCTCTGTCTACAGAACATCAACATATATACTTATAAGAACAACATTGCATAACCAAATTGAGCATACAATTACATAAGTGACTACACACATAACATTTCCCCACACCAAAGCAAGCAATTACATGCATACTAAACTAGGGGAAACGAGCATCTAATCATCCACTTCTTGTTGTGACGACGCTTGCCATTGCTATGCTTCCGGCTGGATCCCTGACCGTTTTGGGGAAGGAGGCACTTCCTCATGTCAAGGATCCGCCTGTATATCTCGTAGCTCGTGTACGCCTCCTTGGTCACGTACACGACGTGAGCTTTGTCGAGTTTCTCCATCCAGGCTGAGAGCTAGGCACACTTGTCCTTGGTGCAGGAATCCTTCATGTATCTGTAGTAGGGGTCGATGATGTCCTCGGCGAGGTGAACCAGTGAGTCCTTCTCATGCTTCTTGTTGCCCCAGATCTTGTATTGGCCCTAGATGTCGACAAGATTCTGGCAGGCGATGCCCGAATTCTTGAGCACCTTTACATCGTTGGTGATGTCCACCATAGCGAACATGTAGTCGGGGTTGTCGACAAACCTGGCAAAACGCTCGCAAGGCCTTATGGCCAGGCAGTTGTGGTAGACCAGGACGTGATTGCGCATGCACATATAGGCGATGACGACCTTGGGACGAGACCCGGCACGAGCGCGGGTGTAATGGAGGTCGAACCCGACCACCTTGTACTTCTCCTCAGCAAGCAACAACTCCATGATGTGGATGGAGTGCTCCACCAAGACCGGGTTGTTGGTGTACAACATCGAGAGCTCCGTGAACCTTCTGTGGGTGTCCACCATGGCATGCATGGTGAACTGCTGCTCATCATCGTCAGCCGCTCGGAGCGCCATGGGAGCCGTGCAGGATACCATCTAAGAATTTGTCATAGTGGGTGTGCTTCTTGCAATACTGGGGCGCGATCGAAAGGTTTAAGAGACATAAGGGTTAAATGGCCGCTGTAATAAATGGGGGACAGCCGGCCTATAATCGTCACGTCTTGTCACCGCGTTCATACCGGAGGATTCCAGTGCACGCTTGAGCACCCCACACGCGTTTCGTTTGACCAAGCATGGGCTCGAAAAGGCACCAAATATATCGTTGGTGAGCCTGTTCCCACGTAACCACGTAGTTTACCGCGCGCAACCGCGCAAGCTTCCCGCCTGCCTGGTTTGGCCACGCGTCGGCAAGAAGAGAGGCAAATCATGGGCGTTTATTGGTAAAAAGCTTTGCAAAAATGAAGTGCGTGGAATGACTTCGATCATAAGTTTACCCGTGGGTGATGGGGTCAAAGTTACACAGAAGGGTGATGATGGACACTCGAGTGCGATAATTAATTCTACACTCTACATGGCACACGGTTGAAGAAACCAATTGTGTGCAATAATGTCGAAGATCGCAGTCGAGTTAGCTATACAGATCGTGTGCTATGAGATTGACAAGGGAAACACATTCGAGAATGGTTAATAAAATCTAAGTCCATTGCATATTAAGGTCGAAATAGTACTACCAATATACAAGTCTCATACGATGCCATTTCAACGATTGTACCACAAAAGCCCGAAATATTACAAGGTTCAAATTCCAGATCTATATGGCTCAAATTCGAAGATTACAAGGTTTAAACTGATATTAGAAATGAAATTCAGCTCATTCAGCTGCAAACGCCTGTGCTGATCAACTGAACATGGATATAAGAGAGGTTCAAACTAATAATACCACTAGTAAGGCTGGTTTCGAAACCTCCTCATTTCTGCAAAGGGATCAGCCACTGACATGTCATGTATGGGGTTGACACAATGACTTCCGATTACTCTTACATCTATAGTTCCAAAATGAAATTTAGCTCTTTTGGAGCCTTTTCCATTCTGCCACAGCCGTCGGTGCTGATCAACAAACCATTCATTTTTGCGAAATAAATGCTGGGCAAACCTCATTATCTTCAGCACCCTTACTCTAACCACAAAGAACCTGGCAAATATAATCTCCAGTAAGGTCCCTCGGTAGGAGTTCAAAGTAATTTCTGAGAGATGCAGATCTAGGCATTCGATGTGATTGTTATGTTGTATCACATTATCCACCACCAGGCCTAATATTATCTGCAAAAGAAGAGAACGCGTTAGTGCCTAGATGTAATTTTGAACACTACTACAAGCCTATTTGGTTTGCAGGATTTGTAAAATGCACCAACATGCCATCTTCGATCCGACATGATTAACATGGGCATTTGATTACAATCTAGAAAAATGTAGCCTTCTTCACAAGAGGTTGGAGTGGATGAAAAAATCCCTAAGAAAACTAGTACAGATGAATCCAAAGGAGAAATGCTTATGGATTGTAACCATATGAATCAAGCAACCAATATGGGGGGATGTATGTACTGAAATCCTCCAAAATTCCTTCAGAAATCATAGTACATTGTCATTGTAAACTTGGGAAAAGGTGCCAAAAATTGAACTCCCTTATGGTTAACATTTAACAGGAAAGGAACGTCACCTCAATATATAGCTTCTCCAGGCATGGAAAGCATCTCAGGAAACTGACAACTTGGTGCAAGTTGGGGCCGATAGATTCTAGTGCCAAGACCTTCACTGTGTGCAGATTCGGGGTCAAGCTTGTCGGAATCATTTTCTGGATGACAGACGGACATACATCTTCAAAATTAGAAATAATGTTGATATCAAGAAGGAGAGGTAGAAGGTGACTGTTGTACCTGAACGGGTGTGGATCCAATAACAAGTTCAGAGTATTTGACAAACGAGTAGCCCACCACTGTTAATTTTGACGCAGAAATGACATTGATTCTTGTTGGACCTTGTTGATCAACTACAAGTAATCTCTCAAGTGAAGGTGTGTCCTCAATGACCATATTGTGATCCACCTTTTGTGATCTCTTGTTGCAGCACCAGCAACACACATAAATAGTCTGGAGAGTCATGGAGGTGATGTGGAAGCTACTCAACCCATTGATCGCCCAAAGACAAAGGTACTCGAGTGCAGTACAGCCGCGGAGCAGGCGCTCCATGTCATCCTTTGGGATGCATACGACGACGAGCTCAAGGTGCTTTAGTCGTGGTAGAAAAAGAGTGGGCACATCATTATGGGGGGGGTGGTAGTTCATGAACTTGGCGAGGCGCAGTGTGGGCGCGAGGCACAGCGCAGACGTTGGCAGCGAGCGCATATGCCCATCATTAAAACTGGGCTCCTCGAGCTAATCTAGGGCGGGGGATCAGAACCACTCATCAAGCTTGGCTCGGTCCTTGCCGTTGGAACGGAACTTGCCCATGATAAGGCCTCTGATTGGGCCATGGTGACTGCCGAGGATCTGGGAGAACGCATCCAAGCTTTTGCGATAGCCATGGCAGAGCTCATGGGCATCGATGAGGTCGAGAGGGGTGGAGTGCCATAGGGGGTGCCACCGCCGGGAATGGACGATTGTCCGCGCCCCATATTTGATTGGGAGGAGGGAGATGATGACTATCAACATATCATTGGGGAGGTTGCTGATGAAGTCTAGGCCTGCTGGAGTCGCTTGCGGTTCTTTCTCGACCCGCCTCCACTTGTTGGCAGCCACGTTCTCCACCACCGGAGTCTCCTCGTCAGCAGCGCTTTCTGATAGAAGTGGGAGTATAGGGAATATTTAGTTAAAATAGGGCAAAATAAAAGTGTATTGGTAACTAGAAGTTAGTAGGTAGGAATATAGTAAGAAAATGGAATAACAATTGGTTGCTTAAATACTACACAATTCCTTTGATATTGCTGGGTAAGTCAACATGCAGATACTTGAAAAGAACATTTACTTCGAACAAAGTCTGGATGGATGATATCGTCGGGGAAGTTAGCATATATCTCATGACCAGGCTCTTTTATGTGTAGTGCAATTTTAGTGCCAGCTTTCAACACATAAAACTTAGAAATTTTTGTTCAAAGGCCCGTGCCAAAATAGGAGTGACCATGTTCATGAAGTCTTACAATAGCAACGATTGTAAATCCATGGTTTTTGTTTAGTATGACATCCTTGCAGTCTTGAGTTATGTAAAGGGCAAGATTGTGTACTACAGATGCTGTTGCATAGCATGGGATGTGCTGTAGAAAATGGTAGGATTGTTAAAGAATATGGTAAAATGCAAATATGGGTGAAATTGAAAGAACAGTGCAGCAGTTGAAATCAAAGGACAAAAAACTATAATTAAACAAATATTGTAACCATGATGTCATGGAAATATGAGTAATCGAAAGAAAAATACATCATTAATTTGCCTAATATAGAAAGAAAAGGAAAAAATCCCTTTTGATGTATATGCTGCATGTGGCACCTTTTATCCAAATGTAGCAATATATAGTATATGTTCAGGAAAGTAGGCCATGCGAACCGATGTAGGGTGAGATTGAACATACCGTGCGCATCGTCAAGTCATCTGGTACGGTGAGATGGAACTCCACGGATGTCTGGCCGAGGCCGCAAAGTCCTGATGTGTCGGCGCACTATACACTATGAATGAAAGAAAACCCTCAAATCAGCTTGAATAAAAATGAATTCACGGCGATTTCGGCCGGGTGATTAAAGGAGGCAGGTGAACTGGGATAAGAGATGAGAGAATATCTCAGTAAATTAGTTATCTTGTTGTCCATGGGAAAAAACCCTCAATACCGAGGATTCCCCAATCGGGCGGAGCTGGGTTAATGGCGAGCAGCATCGAGAAAGTCGATGGTGATAGGCGGCGGCAAGCGGAAGTGGCGAAATGTGGTGGGGTTTGCTGGCAGCCTGGCGGTGGCGACATGCATCAAGCTAAGTGGTTGCCGCGGCGATAGGCGGTGCCATGCAGAGTCGTGGAAGAGCTTGTGCAGGTGTGAATGCGGACCAGAGGGGGTGGCGGGCAGGGTGGATGGTGAGGGTTTTCATTTTTCTTTTTTGAATTGGGTGGTGAGGGTTTTCTGTCCCACAAAGAGTTTCGAAGGCAATGGTTTGCTAGTGCCAACCGTGTGTGATTGACGTAACTGGGAAAATGAAAGTCATTGCACACGGTTCCAATTTGGGATTCGTGTGTGATTGACGTACTACCTCTATCCTGGTTTATTGGTCCCCATTGTATTTTGTGCCAAATTTTGACCGTAAATTTAACTAACAAATTTTTATGCATGTCACCAAAAATTATATCACTGAACACTATGTTCAAATACGAATCCAATGATATAATTTTGGCTGATATGCACTAACATTTTGTCAGTTAAATCTTTGGTCAAAATTTAACACAAATTACAAAGGGGACAAATAAACCAGGACGGAGGTAGTAACTGGGAAAATAACCATGTTTCAGGGTGGTTCCAGTTTTCCTTCGTCGGTTCAATCTGAAATATTTACCCACGCTGAACATTCACCCTAATATGCATAAAATTCCATCAACTGAACTGATTGCATCCATATCCCACATTTAGACATAAGTAAACATAGATTAAACATACTCAGACATAGATAATAAGCGTATACAAGCATAGTTCAACCATATATAGTTCAACCATCATTAAGCATACTCAAGCACATTTATAATTAAGACACTACATAGGCATACATAGTTCAATCTCATCTGCTGGCACGATCATGAAGCTTCTCCAGGTACTCAGCGTACGCGGTGTGCGCCACCCTGCGAGAATACTTCTGCCTAAAGGAGCCAACGGCTTGTGCTCTTGCATGCGCCAGAACATTTTGATACGCGTCATGAAGCTTTTGGTTGCAAAATGGGCATCGAAAACCCCAGTTCCAAGTCCTAATACGCTTGTTATGAATTCTCGCATAAAGCTCCCTGAGGATTTGCCTCTTGTACCTCCTCTGGCCATCTTCATCCTCGTTGTCGACATCGTCAGATAGCACCTATACATATAGTAAAAAAAAATGTGGCGTCAAATTTGGAATACAAACTAATCTCTAGCGAACATTTGGCAGTTGCCAAAATTTGGCATCAAATCAATTTTTACATGCTGTAAAGTAGGATTAGGAATTTATGAATTTTATGCCTATTTTTTTAGACATATCCAAAGATTATGGTTCAATTTTTAAGCACAATCGTCCATGTACAAACCAATCTTGAACAAAATGACACAAACATATATGTAGGTCATTCAAAAATCAATTGTCAAGACCTGGCTAGGAATTATTAGCACGAAACACTAACCCTAGTCGCATTATTAGCAGAAATCATTTGTACAGATGAAACAACTAATCACTTATCATTTCTACCATTCAAACAATCAATATACTACACGGATCTAACGAAACTTACTCAGATTTCCTGGATTGAGAGAACATAACCATCGGATTTCTATTTCAAAAAGGGGGAGGCAGGAGTAACCAGAGAAACCCTAGGATATATTTGACACATAAATGGGTATAGATGACTAACCGGTTGTCCGTCATCGTCGGAGTCGTCGCCGGAATCGTCACCGGAGTCATCGCCGGAGTCGGTGTGGACCTCCGGCTCTGGCTGTGGAAGCACAACACCGTCGATGACGTCAAGGTGTAGCGAGACCTCATCGGCGGTGACGGCAACCTCTGTCTCCATCTTCACGCCATGCTACGGTGCTTCAACAGCCCCGGCGTCGCCACTCCCTCCGATGGGGCGCTTCGGCGGCATCGTCATACACAGACGGCGGTGAGGACTAAGAACGGCGTCGAGGATGCAGGCGAAGAGAGAGGATAGTGTGTGCGGCGAGGATGGGGGTGCGCTGCTTGGGCGTGCGATTAATATGGAGTAGTGGGAGAGAGGCGGGCGGCGGTCAAACCGTTGGCTCGCCTCCCGGTGAGCCTGCGCACCGGACTACTGGCATGCCTACCTTCATTTCACATAGCTACTCGCATGCCTCCCGATGACACTGCGTAGCGAGCACGCCTCCCGTTAATTCACACACCTGCACGCACGCCTCTCGGTATGCCTGCGCGGCGGACTGCTCGCATGCGTCCCGCCAACTCACGCCTGCTCGCACGGCACACGAGTCGCGTGGCGGCACGTATATTGTTTTTCTATTTTGATAATTAATGCTGCTGGTTTATTGCTTAACCGAAGCATGTCACGTATCCATTGTTGGTCTAACGCCCATGGTTCGAATAAATAATCCGTTTGCGATATTGGTTCCCAATTGTTAATAATCTCCCGTTTGTAAGAAGATAAAAATTACATCAAAACTTGTCTCAAAATTGACAGAAAAGTACAATACCACTGTGTATTGGTGTCCATATGACAGCACGATAAGTTTCATGAATTTCAAATAAGTTTTGGATGTACTATATTTTAAAAATCAAGATTCTCAATGTTTGAAATTTCTTGCACGGGGAGTAAACATGCACCCAGTGAGACACATGTGTTTTTCCAATCCATTTAGGTGCACTATCACGTATGCATGTAGCTCAAATTTGATTTTTGCACATTATACCCCTAGAAAATCAATCAATGTACTAAAACGTCTTAATGATCTCTGTTTTTTTTTCAAAATTAAAACGTCCCTCCTTTGGTAACTTATGTTCACCGCGGGAAAATTTAACATGCCTTGTAGTTGCGGTGGATGCGCGGTGTGTGTGTGTGCGTCTGGGGTGGGGGGCTGGCAGTACACTACGAGTCGTGAGCCACCGTGTGGGTTGGTCGCTTTGTGAGGCAGGTGCCACATCAAAGTCATGAATTCGTTATTTAAAACATTACACAACCCTTTCATACATACATGTTTGGACCACATGCAGTCGGTGGTTGTCCTACACAACACTCACTCGCGTGTGACGCTTTCTGTGGGCCCGCAAGGTCATCGTCCATCACTTCGACCAACAGCCGGCAGAGAGGTTAATTTGACCAGCAAGGTTGATTCTTTTTTGTTTGTGTTATGGTGGGAGTATATAGTACACGTCGAAGAGGTGGGAGGGGACCAGCATATATACTACGTACGCATCCGTGAACACACCTCACTAAGTGTTGGGACTTTTCGGTTTCCGTGGCACGTGCCACATCAAAGTTGTACATTGGCTATTCAAACATCACACAACACCTCTTTGGGCCACATGCATGCAGGCGGTGGTTATCCTAGGACACTCACGTGTGACGCTTCCATCTGTGGGCCCGCGAGGTCGTTGTCCATGCATGCATCACTTTGACCTACATCGGGAGAGGTTAATTAATTTCACCATCAAGGAGGATTCTTTTTGGTTTGTATTACGTTAGGAGCATATAGTATGCGTCGAAGAGGGGGAAGGGGACCAGCATATGTAATACGCTTCATGAACCTCGCTCTGTGTGGGGACTTTACGGTTTTCGAGGCATGTGCCACATCAAAGTTGTGCATTTTGGGTATTCAAACATCACGACCACACACACCTCTCCATACATATGTTTGGCCCACATGCAAAGCGATGGAGGTTGTCCTCTGGCACCCACTCACGGGGTAAGCAGCGATATCGATGCTTTCCATCTGTGGGCCCGCTTGGTCCATCACTACTTTGCTTGACAACGAGAGAGGTTAATTTGACTTAGGAGGGGATTATTTTTTGGTTTGTATTACAGTATATACGTCATGCTCTGGGATGACATGACATAGTTTGAGCACACATGCATGTGTACGCATGAATCCCTCCCACCGAGTCGAAGTGGGCAGTACCACGACATGTCATGAACCGGTCTCGCTCTATGTGGGGACTGTACGATTTTTTATGCACGCGCCACATCAATGTTGTGCATGGTATTCAAACATGCACGCATCACCTCCATACATACATATGCATGCAGTGGTTGTCTTCGAACGGTACTCTCCCTCACGTGGTTATCGGTGACAAGCCTATATATTCATGGCCTCGCGTGGACATCCATGATCACTTTGACCGACAACAAGATAGGTTACCATGGTGGACTCTTTTTGGTTCGTGTTATCGTAGTAGGTCATGGTGAGATTTAGACCTAAGTTTGAGAGCATACTATGCATGCATGCATGAATCCCTGTCATCGGTTCGAAGTGTGGTGTGACATACATATATACAACGCGTCGTCAACTAACCCTCGCTCCGTGTGGGGATTTCTAGTTCCAAAGCACGGTGCCACAACAAAGTTGCTCCATTGTGTATTCAAACATCAACACTCCATACATATGTTTGGGCCACATGCAGGCAGTGGTTGTCTTCGGACACTAGCTACTTGCGTGATTATTGGTGAGCTAGCCCATCTCTGGGGTTGCATGGACGTCCATCACTTTGACCAACAACAAGAGAGAGGTTGTACGACCAAGGTGGATTCTTCTTGGTCCGTTTTACGATACATCTTCGTGAGATGCCCTCTCCCGCCGACTAAAAGTTGTGTGTGTGTGTGTTTGATGGGGGGGGGCTGCTACTTTGCACTTTGCTAGGTGAACCTCCGTGGGGGCGGGCATGCGTTCGTAGCTTAGGATTCCCCTCCCGCCGACACGAATGGGGGAGGGGGGACAAGCAATACCGTGCGCTTTGTGAGATAGGTGCCACATTGAAGTTGTGCATTTGGTATTTGAACATCAAACCACCCTTTTCATACATATATTTGGTCCACATGCAAGTGTGTTTGTGTTTTGACCCTTTCTCGCGTTATTTTCGCCAAATTTATGAACATTAGACAAGTCGGATGATGCAACAGACACGGTTCACTCACACTAACCGTGTGCCATGCCAGTGCCCCTGTCACGCACATCAGCACAGTACATTGGGCTCCACAAGGCTTCCCCTCTCAAAAATATCTACCCGCCTGCAGGGTTTTTCTGTTTGATAACTCACGGTTATTATGTTTCGACCGTGTGTGATGTTTGTTGTTCCCGCTCCCGCCTGCACCCCTCGAAAATATCTGCCCGACACGAGGGTTTTTCTGTTTCATAACACACGGTTGTTATTTCGGGACCGTGTGCGTTGCATCATCCAAATTTTCAATAACCCCGACATTTTACTCCCGCGCAGTCAAATTTTTAGTAGCTGTGTCATTTCCTCAAACACCCCCTCCACACCCCCAGCAAAAAATCCTCACACGCGCGCGCACACACACACCCACCCACGCCCACCACAACCCCTCCCTCGCTCGAAACCCTAGCAAGGTCGTCGCCACCGCCGGAAGGCCTCCATTGTCAACATCTGCCGCTTTGCCCGTGCAGCTTACACACCGATCTCCATACCCTAGCCGCCCTGAGTTTCTTAGATGACGCCTGCCAAATGCCCCCTTTCCCACAGATCCCCATCCCCATCCCCCACTCCAGAGCGTCGCAGCCTAAGCCCGGCTACGCTTCCTTTGGAACTCGAGGAGCGACTGGCCCAAAAGTGGTGTATCTCGTCCTCTTCGCCTGTCGTCGCCGAGGTGGCTGCCGAGGAAGCTGACGACCATTACTGGCCGCAGGCTCTCAATCAGCGGGCTAGAGTATGCGGGTATGTCGCGAACACCGGCTATGACATCGAGGTCGTCGACAGTGACGGCCTCACGCGGGCTATGTCACATGTTAAGTGGCCCACCCCCAACCCCTCGGGTTCAACCGCCGTTGATCTCATCCGTGGCCCCACCGCTGATCTCCTCTAGCTCGCTATCAAGAATTTGCCATCCTACATCGCCATCGAGACCCTTTTTTCATTTCTGAAGGACACGTTCTGTGATGCTGGCTTGGGATCCACAGCTGCCAAGTCAGACCTCATCGACAGCGACCACGAGGAGGGCACCCTCTTCGGCTCTTCCGAGGGGAAAGAGCCCATCTGCGACATAAGGGAGGGCACCCTACAGCCGTTCTCTTCCAAGGGGAAGGAGCCCATCTGCGATAACATGGAGCGTCACCCAGGGTCCGTGATCTTCCCACGGGAACGAGCCCATCTATGACAAGTGAGGAAACCCATGATTTGTTTTGACGTGCCTCTTCACAGGGGGAACCCATGATTTGTTTTGTCGAGTCCCTTTTGTAGTGTAGTGAGAATAGGTCCAGTTTTAATTGCTATATTTGGTTGTTTGCAGTATGCCTTGTTTATTTCAGTTGTTCACAATGTGATGCTCTATATGTGCAACTATTTACTGTGCAGTACATTTTCATCAATACCAGTTTTAAACATACTGATAGGAATGCATATATTTGCTTGCTGTTAAGCCTGTTATAGCTAGCATATGGCTCTTTTAAAGTTTTTTGGTTGTTCGGTTGTTTGTAGTTAGCATATGTCCAGTTTCAAGTGCTATCTTTGGTTGTTCGTAGTATGCCTTGTTTATTCCAGCTATTCACAACGTGATGTTCTATATGTGCAAGTATGAACTGTGCAGTTCAATTTCATCAATACCAGTTTCAACAATACCACTATGAATGACTACATTTGGTTGATGTTAAGCATGTTGTAGTTAACAGGCCTTTCCATTTTTATTTAACAATAACCAGTGTACTTAGACTGGCACAATACCAGTTTGAATGACTATATTTGGTTGTTGTTAAATGGTAGGCCTATTGCAGTTAACACACCTTTCCACTTCTTGTTTTGCTTAACTAGCGAGCTTAAACCTACACTCTGAAGCTATCATTTCGACATTATTTTGTCTGCCATGGATATATTTGGTTTATGTTTAGCCTGTTATGCTTAACATGCCTCTTCATGTACTTACACAGGACAATTTTGGGAATGGCTGTTGTTTACCATCGAGATTAGTTTCATCCCATGGCTTATACATACTCACTGTTCAGGATATCGGTAGCTGGTACCATATAGGTCGGGGGCTGATAAGGGATTAATCAGTGAATCGGACTTTTAATTGAATATATCTTTAACCCATTTATCGGTAGGTTAACTAGGGCCATATCTAATATATCTGAGGCTACATAGCAACTTGCATTGTACTGAATGTCTAAATATGCAATCCTAGGCTACATAGCAACAAGGAAGAGTGTTACCTTAATGTTCTGATGATGTCTAGATATACGTAGAAGAGCAGCAACAACAACAACACAATGGCAGTTAACTAATATACGTAGAAGAGTGTTACCTTAATGTTCGGCCGATAATTTAAAAAAATGCAATAAACTCCCTCTGGCCCATAATATAAGATGTTAATTCATCCAATATGCGAGTATGTTTGATATTATAAGATATTATATAATGGGACGGAGGGAGTGTTGTACTACATCATTGTGCAATTGCTGTTTAGCTTCTAATATTAGCTTGGTGCTTTCAGGTACATATGTCATTGGTAAAGATCCGCGCTTCGACCCTTTCTGTGTATGGGGCAATGAGATATTGATGAACCAGCATCAAGTGAGGAAGCTGATAAAGATTGTTAGTAAAATGGGTCAAAATATGGCAATTAAACAATTTGTTAACACTTTATCCAAGACAACAGCGAACTGCAGGATGGAAAGTAAGAACTATGCAGCCTTCTTTTTACTGCCCATAATGAGTTGTGTTAGATGACAATGTCTGAATCTTTTTCCTTTGCAGTGGTTCCCAAAGCAGTTTACTCAAGATTACCTCTCAAACTACATGATTGGTGGGCATGCAAAGGTTAAAGTATTTCTACCAGAACACGATGACTATCTAGATGTGTTCATGAAGACAGTGAAGGATGGGCGGTCGGCCATCACAAGGGGTTGGACTAGAGTCGTGCGTGCCTTCTGCATGGAGGATGGCACATTATGGGCATTCTGCTTCACCTTGTTCAGCAACCAGAATGTCTTTCGCCTCTTTCTTTACCGACTTTAATAGTATAATTATACAACTGTGGTTCATCATTCTTTATTTGGTGCTTATGTAATTCTTGAACATATGTACCTTTGAAACGAATAATGCATTGGTTGTTTGAACCTGATGGATATGAATAAAGCTATAGCCAACTTTCAAATTCAAATTCGGTACAATTTTAAATAGCAGCGATTTAATTAGGGTTGAAATATGCGCTGTAGGTCGTTACGACGCACACGGTCTATAAAGTACAAACGTGTGTGATATACATCATAATCCGACACGGTTTGTAGAGAGGAAACATGTGCGACCATGCACACAGTTGCCATTTGCAAAGCGTGTGTGATGTCAGACAATATTGCAAACGGTGCCAGCAAACTAATTGTTTGTGATAGTTGCATTATCATACACAGTTTACAATCATGAACTGTTTCGGATGTCGTAGGCATCGTAAATGTTACACCACATAATAGCGTGTGCGATAGTTATCCTATATGACACTCGTACGAGGGTCCGACGTTTCGTAATCCTATCTGACACTTGTACGATGATTAGCTAATCTTCTTAATTAGTTATCGCATACAGTTCGGGAAAAGTGAATGTGTGTGATTGTGTGCTTATCATAGACGTTCTATAATCGTGAACTATTTGTGATGGGTCGCGCATCGTAAACGCAGCACAACAGAATACCGATTGTGATGGTAATTCCAGCACACACGAGTAGCAAGGATGGAGTGTTTGGGATATTAGATATATCCCAAACAGTTGTGTGAAGAATCACGTTTGGGATAGGAGCGGGCATCACATACGCTTTGTTCTGGAAAACGTATGCATTCCTACTCTCTATCCCTGACGGTTTTTGGGTTGTGTGGGAAGGACCCCCTATCGCCCACACTCACGTGGCGACGATTTAAAATGCTGTCGCGGAACGGGGTTAAAAACCGTTTGTGTTGGGGATATTATTACTGGGCGTAAACCGGCCAGGAGAGGCCGGGTTATCCCCATAATGAGTTATTTATATTTGAAGCCCATGAAGACAAGGAGTATGGCGCTTTATGAAGGCCCAGGGCCCAAAGGCGGATTAAGGGCTTGTAGGTGTAAACCGCCATATTATATGTAACTTGTAAGATAAGAAAAGAGTAGAGACCGAGCCGGACACGTTTATGAGCCGGCCTCGGGATTCTGTAAACCGACGGGCGTCAACCCATGTATATAAGGGGACGACCCAGCGGCGGTTTGAGACAACAACTCGAGAGCCAGGCATAGTGGATTCGCGCCCTGGTCATCGAAACCCTAGCAATTCCACAACAACTGGATTAGGCCTTTACCTTCACCGCAAGGGGCCGAACCAGTATAAACTCTCTGCGTCCCTTGTCCGCTTTAACCCCTTTAAGCTAACCCGTCGCGATGGCTCCACGACTAAGTCCTTTCTTTAGGACATCTGCCGTGATAAGGCCACGACAGTTGGCGCCCACCGTGGGGCTATCACACGATGGTTTCGAGTTCTTAGAGGGCAGCTTCGAAGGACTCAAGGGATACGCTGTGGGCCGGATGACCAAAAGTCGTCGCGGCAAGCTCTACATCGACGACGCAGGCTGGGGCCCCGAGGCCGGCTCGATTGAGTACGGGTACCGGGTCCCCTTCGGCGGCATTCACGTGTTCATTGGCAAGATTGGCGAGCCGGGCCCTGAGCCGAACATCTGCACCGACATCGTCGAAATGGCTCAGCGTGCGAGGTCTGCCCGGGTTAAGCCTGTCATGAAGCGTGCCTTCGTGGGAGTCATCCACGGAGTGGAATCTGAAGATGGATCGGAGTATGATGGCGAAACCATTGTTTATTCCGGTGACGAGTCATCTACTGGAGAGACCGAGTCATTGTACCAGCTGCAAGATGGCCGGTTTGGTGGTTGTTCCGATGGCGACAGTATTCCGGACTCTCTTGACCCGCCAAGCCGGGTTGCGATCTTCATGGCCGGTACGCAGTCAGTGCCACAATCTTCGATCGCTGCGGCGATGATCTCTGGTTCAGTAGCAGCGACCGCCGCTGGGGCAGGAGGCCCTGCGCCATCACCGGCTCAGGCTCTGTCCGATTTATTCGACACCTTGGCAGCACTGTTAGCGGCCGAAGTCCGCCCGGCGGATCAGGAGCGGCACAACGCAGAAGTGGCGAAGGTGAAGGATCAGATAGCCCAAGCCAAGGTGGATTTGGCAGCTGAAAACACCAGGATGGCTGCAGAGCAGGCCGAGTTAGATGCACAGGCCTATCGGCTTACGTTGGATCAGAACGCGTCCAATGATGTAATGAGGAGAAGGTACCGATCTCACCTGCCTCCGGTTTACGAAGCCAGGAATCTCTTCAATACGCCAGGAGCCGGAACCAGCAACCAGCCAGTGGTAAACCGGGTAGAAGCGCCTGGAACGGGGACGCCGGTTCAGCCGCGCGCAATGGATCCGCCTCTTCAGAATAACCCACCCCAGCATGTGCCCACGCCTCAGGGTCATTATTCCAACCCCTTGGATAACATAGTCGCGGCCGCTTCATGATTGGCAGCTCTTCCGGTCGATGGTGAGTCCCTTGTAGCGGTGGAGACGCGGCGGGCTAGGGAGCTCCTTCAGACAGCTTTGACTCAGCAACAGGCTTATTCGTACAGTCGCGAGAGGATTCATTCCACCCCCCCCCCCCCCCCCCGCCCAAGCCAGAGTTACAGCAGGCACGTTGATGAACCGGCTGTGTCTAGCAGTGCCCGCAATTGTAATCCGTTACGAGGCCATAACCCGGCGGGTGGCGGTGTTGATGCTCAGGATGTGGTGGACCGTGCTAGGACACGTCGAGAGGCTGAGTTAGCAGCACAGAACGCGGCCCGTCAGCTTACTCCGTTTCGTCCGACAACTCCGGTGGAACCAGGGGTTACCTCCAGCTCTTTGGGGGTGCCGTGTCTCATCCCAGCATTACGCAATGTACGGCTGCCCAAGGACTTCAAGGGCCCACATAAAGTGCCGAATTACACTGCTGATTTATCCCCCGAGTCGTGGGTGGAGAGTTATGAAATGGCGATGGAGATGCTGGACGTAGATGATGCGGCATGTGCTAAATACTTCACCATGATGTTGGAAGGGACAGCTCGCACTTGGTTGAAAAACATACCAGCTAACTCCATTGGGTCATGGGCCGAGCTAAGAGCCCGATTTATTCAGAATTTCAAAGACACGTGCAAGCGGCCCATGTCAATTGTGGATTTAGCTGCCTGTGTCCAGGAGGAAGGAGAATCAACAACCCATTGGGTGCGCCGGGTTTCAGAGATTTTGCATTCATCGGACCGCATCAACGCTGATACGGCCGTTTTGACGTTGGAAGGCAATTGCCGGTTTACGCCTCTTAAATTGAAGCTGGGACGGCTCAAACGCCATTGCAATGACATGGGGACGCTTATGGCAGCTCTGGTGAAATACGCCGACTCTGATAGTACCAAGGACCCTGAATCTGATGATGACAAGACAGGAAAGGGAAAGAAGGGTGGCAGCACCAAAGCGCAGCAGCATAACTCGGCGGGGCATGGAAACAGCGGTAAACGTAAAGCGGATAACAGTTCAGATTTTGTAGCTAATACCAACGCGCAGGGTAATGGTCAGCGTCGGAAGGGTAAACCGCCCTCGCGTGGAAGAGAACCTAGCAAGCTTGTGGCCACCCTGTAGGTCGGTTGGAGTTGTCCTTCGGCCACAAGGAAGCTTATATCTGTATAAAAATCATGTTAAAATTATAGCCCAATCGGAGTTACAGATCTCCGGATATTTAAGAAACAGTGAAAGGCCAGAAAAGGGGGTCGCGAAACAGAGAGATTGATCCAATCTCGGAGGGGCTCCCGCCCCTCCGCCGCCATGGAGGCCATGGACCAGAGGGGAAACCCTCCTCCCATATAGGGGGAGGTCGAGGAATAAGAAGAAGGATGGGGGCTCTCTCTCGCTCTCTCCCGATGGCACCGGAACGCCGCCGGGGCAATCATCGTGATGGCGATCTACACCAACAACTTCACCGTCGTCCTCACCAACTCTCTCCTCCTCTATGCAGGGGTGTAATGATACGTCCATTTTGGATCATGTTTTCCTATTATTATTTATAGTTTTTTCTTTCAATATAACACTTTATGGAGTAATTCTAATGCCTTTTCTCTCATAATATGCAAGGTTTATACAAAGAGGGAGATTGCCGGCAGCTGGAATTCTGGACCTGAAAAAGCTACGTCAGAGATACCTATTCTGCACATCTCCAAATGAGCTGAAATTTTACGAAGATTTATTTTGGAATATATAAAAAATACCGGAGAAAAGAAATACCAGAGGGGGCCACCCAGGTGCCCACTAGGCACCAAGGCGCGCCTACCCCCTGGCGCGCCCTGGTGTGTAGTGGGGCCCCTGGCTAGCCTCCGGTGCCCGCCTTCTGGTATATAAGCCTATTTGACCTAGAAAAAAAATGAAGGGTGGACTTTCGGGATGGAGCGCCACCGCGTCAAGGCGGAACCTGGGCAGGAGCACTTTTGCTCTCCGGTGGAGCGATTTCGCAGGGGATACTTCCCTCCGGGAGGGGGAAATCGAAGCCATCGTCATCACCAACAACCCTCTCACCTTGGGAGGACCACTTTTCATCAACATCTTCACCAGCACCATCTCATCTCAAAACCCTAGTTCATCCCTTGTGTTCAATCTTTGTATCAAAACCTCAGATTGGTACCTGTGGGTGACTAGTAGTGTTGATTACATCTTGTAGTTGATGCTAGTTGGTTTATTTGGTGGAAGATTAAATGTTCAGATTCATTATGCTATTTATTACACCTCTAATCTTGAGCATGGATATGACTTGTGAGTAGTTGCTTTTGTTCTTGAGGACATGGGAGAAGTCTTGTCAGAAGTAATCATGTGAATTTGGTATTTGTTCGATATTTTGATGATGTGTATTTGTTGTGATTCCCTTAGTGGTGTTATGTGAACATTGACTACATGACACTTCACCATCTTTCGGCCTAAGGGAATGCATTGTGGAGTAGTTATTAGATGATGGGTTGCTAGAGTGACAGAAGCTTAAACCCTACTTTATGCGCTATTCCGTAAGGGGCTGATTTGGATCCATATGTTTAATGCTATGGTTAGATTTTATCTTAATTATTCTTACGTAGTTGTGGATGCTTGCGAGAGGGGTTAATCATAAGTGGGAGGCTTGTTCAAGTAAGAACAGCACCCAAGCACCAGTCCACCCACATATCAAATTATCAAAGTAGCTGATACGCCTCCGTCGTATCTACTTTTCCTAACGCTTTTGCTCTTGTTTTGGAATCTAGTTTGCATGATTTGAATGAAACTAACCCGGACTGACGCTGTTTTCAGCAGAACTACCATGGTGTTGTTTTCGTGCAGAAATAAAAGTTCTTAGAATTGGACGAAACTTTTTGAAGAATTATTTTGGAATAAAAGAAAAATATTGGAACCAAGTCCCACTGGAGGGGGAGCCCAGCTGCCCACTAGGCACCAGGGCGCGCCACCCCCCTCTGGCGCGCCCTGGTGGGTAGTGGGGCCCACGAGGCTCCACTGACCCTAATCCCGGACCTATAAATTCCTATTTTTTGAGAAAAAAATAGGAATGGAAGTTTCATCGCGTTTTACGATACGGAGCCGCCGCCACCTCCTGTTCTTCATTGGGAGGCCAGATCTGGAGTTCGTTCGGGGCTCCGGAGAGGGGGATCTTCCGTCTTCGTCATCATCAACCATCCTCCATCACCAATTTCATGATGCTCACCGCCGGGAGTAGTAATTAATTCGCAGGCTTGCTGGACGGTGATGGGTTGGATGAGATTCATCATGTAATCGAGTTAGTTTGGTTAGGGCTTGATCCCTAGTATCCACTATGTTTTGAGATTGATGTTCCTATGACTTTGCACTGCTTAACGCTTGTCTCTTGGGCCCGAGTGCCATGATTTCAGCTCTGAATCGTTTATGTTTTCACCAATATATTTGTGTTCTTGATCCTACCATGCAAGTTATATGCACCTATTACGTGTTATGATCCGCATACCCCAAGGTCACAATAATTGGGATTCTTTCCGATGATTACTGTAATTTGAGGAGTTCATGTATTCACTATGTGTCAGTGCAACAAACCCCCAGGTGTGTTGCCCGGACTGTACACATGCTCAAGAGCAAGGTTATGACATTCAAGACAAGGCCAAGCAGAAGAGATCGCAATTTGAAAAATCAAAGGGCGGATCAAGAAGACCAAGACCAACCAAATAAGCGAGATATCACTAAGGAAAAACCTCCCTTGCCGGGCAGGCGTGCCTGGCGGGGTCGAGGTTACCCCAAGACAAGCCTCAAGACTCGCCAAGGGCGGATTACCCCGCCAAAGCTCCACCGCTCCACCTCACAGCAACGCAAGTCACCCATCGGTGCGGTGTCGAGCCCCCAACTGACTAAGTGGTTGTTACTTGGAACGTGGCAGGCCATTTCTGAGGAAGATCATCCCTAAATGACACCCGTCCAGGCAACGTGTCGTGTGGGCAGGCGAAAAGGTGGCTGAATGGCACGGCAAGGCTTGCCGGGCTACACCACGATGTGACACTAAGCGGCGCATTTAATGCACCCTGTCCTGTCTATAGAGTTAGGTATGATAGCACTGTGGCTATCTAATCAGTGCATAATGACTGTTTTGCCATTGTGGTGACCCCTTGACCTATAAAAGGAGGGTCGTGGCTACCTTAGAAAGGATTTGGACCCTTGTACGCTCGTACGCGCGTAGCTGCTCTCGCCCCGAGGCGACCTCGCCGGGCTAGAGTGCTGCATCTCCACCACGGTCCTTTCATAAATCCACCAAAGTAGGAGTAGGGTTTATGCCTCGCGGCGGCCCGAACCTGGGTAAAACTGCCCGTCTCATCGTTGCCGCGCTGCTCTATGCTTTCCGCTCTTTGTGCAATGCGCTCTTCCCCCTTGCCGAACCACAAGGGGCCGATGGCCCCATAGGTGGCAGTGTGATACCACGACATCTTTGGCGCGCCAGGTAGGGGGAAGCACTTGCGCGAACCCGAGAGTGTAAGCAGTGCGCCGTCTTCATCATTGTTTTCTTCATCAACGGCTTCATCATCCATGGTGCCCAAAAAGAAATCCGGTGCTTCAGCTCACCCGTCTACCTCGAAGGCTCCCTCGCATGCGGCCACCAATGCCGTGGAGGCTGCGGGGGAATATGGGAACGCCGACGCCGCGGGGAACGTGACTGGCACAGGCGGCGTCGCCACCGTACCCCCTGCGGCCGAAGCAGGAGTAGGAGGCACCGAAGGAGGGCGACACCAACAACAACCCGGTGGCCATGCTCCGCAAGGTGCGGGTGGGGAGAACGCTCCGTATCCGCCTCCCCACCTCACCGAGCGACACAGCCGCAGCGGTGGCGCTCGCCCTGGTGCAGATCATAATCACTTAGCTGCCCCCACCGCGGGTGCGGCTACAGGGCCTGCGCCACCCCCAGGGCAAGCTAGCCGAGACGATGCACCAAATGGGGTCGTCAACCCCCAAGCGCATCCGCCTCGTCGTCACACCGCCCTGGCAACTGGCTCGCAGCGGCGAGAACATGGTGCCGCCACTACAGGCACCGTCAGAAGTCGGGCGACGTCGCGAACCGCATCATTGTCCATGCCAAGCACCGCTTGGGAGGCCATGGCGCGGGCCCATCTCTTGTTGAGATTTCCGCCAGCGGCCAATCAAATGGATGAGTGGAGGGCAACTATCCAGAGCTTGATTGGTTTCGCTGAGGCGGGAGGATCACAGCAGGCAGGCCCGGCACGGCCTCCACCAACGGCGGCAATGGCCCAAGCCGCTGGCCGCACCGAGGGAGCCGTACCGACGGTGCAGTCCCCTCCATGACAGCCAACACAGGGGCCGCAACTAGGGCCACGTGACCAAGAACCCGACGATGTATCAATGGCTTCGTCTGATCCTCAGACACGTCGAGACCAGCGACGGGTCCTGGAAGACAGGCGGAGGGAAGACACGCGCGTCACCATCGAGCGACACCGCGACACCCGCCGCCAGTCTGATAGGCGCAATGGCCCCGACGTCGACGAACCCACGCCCGGTGGGGGCGAGTACCTGCCTTTCGAGGTTGGGTGCCCCGCCTTCACTCGTGAGCTGCGGCAAGTCCGTTGGCCATCTGTCCGTACGTTCAAACCAGAGATACCAGAAAAATACGATGGAAAATTGAACCCGGCAGAGTTCTTGAGCATCTACACCATCGCTGTTCAAGCTACCGAAGGAAGGGATGAGAGGGTGCTTGCCAACTACTTCCCTTTAGCACTGAAGCCAAACAGGTGGTCGTGGATGATGCACTTGCTAGAGAACTCCATCTCGACCTGGGCTGATCTGTGCCATGAGTTTATTGGCGCCTTCACGGGCGGCCATCAAGAACCAGGGCAGGCCAGTGACTTGCAGCTCCTCCCACAGAAGGAAGGAGAGAGTTTGCGGAAGTATATGCAGAGGTTCAGCCGGGTGCACAGGAACATTCCAAACATCCATCCAACAGCTGTGATAGCTGCGTTCTAGTCCAACATGCGCAACCGCAGGATACGTTCCAAAATGAACGTTCAGTTGCCCAATACTATGAATGAGCTATACACTCTGGCGGACAAGTGTGCCCGAACAGAGGAGGGGAGGCAACTCCCCGGTGAAGAAGATGGTGTCGACGTTGACTCAGAGGAAGACGACGACGCCACCAATCAGAAGAAGAAGAACAAGAAACGCAACAAGAAGCGCAAGGATAAAGCAGTGATGGCTGTTGAAGGAGCGAGCACTCCTAGTACCGGCAAGAAGGCCAAGACCAAGGCTCCCAGCAAGGAAGTTACCGCGTGCGCTGACTGCTGGGAAGCCGCAGCTGCCGAGAAGGTTGGGAAGGCTGACGGGCCGTACTGCAAGATCCATCAGACTAAGGGACACGATCTTCAAGAGTGTCATCAAGTTGAGTAGCTCGCCAAGAAGCAGAAAGCCGAGTACGAGAAGCATGACAAAGAGAGAGACCAAGATGGTGCTGGCGGGAAGGGCCGAGGTGGCAGAGGAGGTCGCCCCGGCAAGGCCCCTCAGTATCAAGGGAAACCGGCTGGAGGCCGTGAGAAGAAGGAATGCGATGATGAGAGTGATGAAGGAGATGAAGAGGAAACCAGCGAGTAGGAGTTCCAGAAGGCCACTGACGCCCTGTGCATTGAAGGAGGTGCGTCCTTGCACTCCTCTCACCGCCAGCTCAAACAGTGGGCACGTGAGGTCAATGCCGTGGAGCCAGCGGCAGATTCTCAGAAGCTACTCAAGTGGTCCCGCACGCCCATCATCTTTGATGAAGAGGATCACCCTGACCGCACCACTGCGGTAGGATGTTTGCCATTGTTGGTTTCACCAACGATTCGCAACCTCAAAGTCACAAAGATGCTGGTTGACGGCGGGGCCGGGTTGAATCTGATATCTCCCAAGGTCATCACCAAGCTCCAGATAGCAGATGAAGAGCTCAAAGTTACCGGTACATTCCAAGGCATCAACCCCGACAGGAGTCGTCCTAAGGGGAAGATCACACTGCTGGTAACGTTCGGGGGGGAGCTGAACTACCAGACTGAGAAGATTGTGTTTGATGTGGTCGACCTCCCCCTGCCATACAATGGAATCCTTGGCCGCCCTGCCCTGGCAAAATTCATGGCGGCATCCCACTATGACTACAACACTCTGAAGATGCCAGGACCGATGGGCATCATTTCCATTCCATCAAACAAGAAGGACGCAGTCATATGCGTGGATAAGATGTACCGGCAAGCAGTCACTGCAGAGGCCGCGGAAGCTACCGCTCCCGCCAAGGAAAGCAAGAAAGGGAAGAAAGCTAGCAAGGACGCCAACAAATAATCCGGGAAGCGCGCCTCTTCGGACTGCGCTGCGCCTGTTGATGATTTGCCGGAGAGTTCCAATAGCAAGAGTCAAAGGTTGCTTCACCTGCTATGAAGAAGGTCCCGGCAGGGTTGGTTGGCGCTAATGGTACATTTACTATCAGCTCCACCCTTGATGACAAATAGGAAAGCGCGCTCGTTGCCTTCCTGCGGGCGAATGTCGATGTGTTTGCTTGGTAACCATCTGACATCCCCGGTGTTCCCAGGGAGGTAATCGAGCACCACCTTGTTGTCTGCCCACATGCCCGACCCGTTAAATAGAAGGTCCGAAAGCAAGCTTTGGAGCGGCAACAGTTTATTACCGAGGAGATCAAGAAACTCGAAGCTGCTGGTTTGGTCAGAGTAGTATTGCATCCAACTTGGTTGGCGAATCCAGTGGTGGTGCGCAAGGTGAATGGGAAATGGAGGCTTTGCATAGATTTCACAGATCTGAATAAAGCATGCCCAAAGGACCCATTCCCCTTGCCGCGCATTGATCAGATCATGGATTCCACCTCTGGATGTGACCTGCTTTCCTTCTTGGATGCCTACTCCGGGTACCACCAGATTTTCATGTACGAGGAAGACGAAGAGAAGACCATGTTTATAACCCCATGCGGCACGTACTGCTTTGTACGTATGCCCTTTGGGTTAAAAAGCGCTGGATCCACTTTCGCAAGAGCAGTACAGATTGGCTTTGAGTCCCAGTTGCACAGGAATATTGAAGCCTACATGGACGATATAGTGGTCAAAACCAAGGACAAATCAACTCTTATTCAGGACTTGGAAGAGACCTTTGCAAATCTACGCAAGATCAACTTAAAGCTGAACCCAGAGATGTGTGTGTTTGGCATTCCTTCTGGCAAGCTGCTTGGCTTCTTTGTGTCCCACCGGGGGATAGAGGCCAACCCCGACAAGATCAAGGCAATTGAGCAGATTCAAGCACCCAAGACAGTTAAAGACGTGAGGCATTTGACTGGATGTGTTGCCGCGCTAAGCATGTTCATTTCCAAGTCCGCCGAACGCGCCCTGCCGTTCTTCAAAATCTTGAAGAAGGCTGGGCCCATGGAGTGGACCCCGGAGGCAGATACTGCGCTGCAGGATCTGAAGACCTATCTTTCCTTTGTCCCCACCTTAGTCGCTCCAAAACCACAAGAACCGTTGCTGCTACACTTAGCGGCAACCAATCAAGTGGTTAGCGCAGCGCTGGTGGCGCAGCGGGAAGTAGATGAAGAAGCTGCTGCAACTGCCGTCCCCTCTAGAGAAGGAAGTGAACTCACCCCGGCAAGGTCGGAGGCAGATCAGAACAAGGAGGAGCAGGGTATGGAGACAGCTCCAAGGTTGCGACAACGAAGAAAGTGGTGCTGCGCCCAGTGTACTTCGTCAGCTCCCTGTTGCAGGGCGCTAGGTCGGGGTACTCTGGTGTGCAAAAGTTGATTTTTGGCCTCATCATGGCCTCAAGGAAACTGCGCCACTACTTCCAAGCCCACGAGATCACGGTTGTCACTCGCTTCCCCTTGCAACGCATATTGAGGAACTCTGAGGCCACTGGCAGGATAGTGGAATGGGCTTTGGAGTTATCCATCTTTTGTTTGAAGTTTGAGAGCACGTCAACCATTCAGAGCAGAGCACTGGCGGAATTTATTGCGGAATGGACGCCTACCCCTGACGAAGATGTGTTGGAGACAGTTATCCCCGGCAAGGAAGCGCCCCAAGAATGGATCATGTACTTTGATGGTGCCTTCTCCCTACAAGGTGCAGGAGCTGGTGTGCTTCTTGTTGCTCCCTCTGGGGAGCACCTCAAGTACGTGGTTCAAATGCATTTCCCCGGGAGAAGGCTACCAACAATACAGCAGAATCTGAAGGACTCCTTGCCGGGCTCAGGATCGCAACAGAACTGGGAATCAAGAAGTTGATCATTCATGGAGATTCGCAACTTGTGGTGAGGCAAGTGAACAAGGATTATCAAAGCCCATTGATGGAGGCATACGTCGAGGAAGTGAGAAAATTGGAGGAGCGCTTTAATGGATTGCAAACAGAGCACATACCGCGTGCGGAAAACAGCGTTGCTGATCATCTGTCAAAGTGCGCTGCGCAAAAACTCCCTGTGGAACCAGGGACTTTTGTTCTCCATCTGACTCAACCCTCCGTATCCTCGGCAACAATGGCCAGGAAGAGGAGGAAACTGGACTCCGACAAGCCTCTTCGGACAGAGCTTCCCGAAGCCGCCAGCATAGAGCTTGGCGGGAACAACTCCCCTTCGATCGGTGCGCTGCACCCTCCCGCCAAACTACCAATCTCTACGGTCGAGGAGTGCGCTCCCACGAATGAGGAGGTGCCGCTGGTCCTCGTTGCCGAGCCTCAGGCTTCAACTTGGGCGCGGCACATAGTCCATTTCCTCCAAACAGGAGAACTACCCGAAGAGCAAGAAGAAGCTGAAAGAGTAGCCTGGAGGACCAGTATGTATCAGTTCGTTGACGACACACTATACAGAAGAAGGCCCAACGGAGTGAAATTAAAGTGCATTTGCCGGGAAGAAGGAAAGGAACTGTTGGCAGTGAGACACAAGGGTATATGCGGCTCCCACATTGGATCGAGGGCCCTGGTTGGGAAAGCCTTCCGGCAAGGTTTTTACTGGCCCACGGCCCTCCAAGATGCAATTGAGCTAGTCACCAAATGTGAAGCCTGCCAGTTCCACCCCAAGAATATCCATCAGCTTACTCAAGCTCTCCAGGCGATCCCTTTGTCATCGCCCTTCTCGGTCTGGGGGCTCGACATCTTGGGGCCCTTCCCGCGTGCTACCGGGGGCTTTGAGTTCTTGTCCGTCGCTATCGACAAGTTCACAAAGTGGCCAGAGGTGGAGCCCGTGAGGAAGGTGACCGCACAGTCAGCTATCAAGTTCTTGAAAGGATTGGTGTGCCATTTCGGAGTACCCGCCAGGATCATCACTGACAATGGCACCCAATTCACAAGCCGCGCCTTCATGCAATGCGTTCATGCCCTCGGAAGAAAAGTCTCATTTGCCTCTGTTGCCCATCCCAGAAGCAACAGACAAGCTGAGAGGGCAAACGCTGAAGTGCTGCGAGGACTCAAGACAAGAACATTTGATAGGCTGCAGAAGTGCGGCAGGCGATGGATCGACAAGCTGCCGGTGGTTCTTTGGTCCCTCCGTACGACACCAAATTGAGCTACCGGGCAGACTCCCTTCTCCCTAGTCTATGGGGCAGAAGCAGTTATCCCCACGGAACTCATATACGGATCACCTCGAGTACTTGCCTACAATGAAATAGCGCAGGAACAACACCGGCGTGACGACGCTGTGCTACTTGAGGAGAACCGTCTCCGGGCTGCTACACGTGCTGCACGCTACCAACAAGCCCTGCATCGCTATCACATCCGCAGGGTTCATTCCCAGAGCTTTGAGGAAGGTGACCTTGTCCTTAGGCATGTTCAGTCCGCCAAGGGTGCAAACAAGTTTACGCCGAAGTGGGAAGGCCCTTACCGGGTAGTACGAGTCACCAGACCCGGCGCAGTCCGTTTGGAGACCGGAGATGGCATTCAGTTGCAAAACTCATGGAACATTGAGCATCTCCGTAAGTTCTACCCGTAAGGTGCGGCTGTCGGGCCTTGCCCGGCAGCCACCCTTTTGTACAAGCCTTGCCGATGTTGCATATAACCCTTTGTACAAAGCCAGGCACAGACCCTGAGCAACAGATGAATAAACGAAGCACTGGGGGGCCCCCGACAAGATTGCATGCATGCATAAGCATAGCATGATCATGTAGATGAGGTCGCGTGTAGCACTGTTTTCATCTGCACTAAGTTGCAGGGTTCTTGCCGTGGACTTGATCGCGAAGAGAAGAAATGAAGACAAGCCTACACAGCAATCCCCGGCAAGCCAAACAGATAAGTTTCTTCTTATCCATACCTGTTCTGTAAGGTAAAAACTTGTGCATATGAAAACCTCGCTACCTTCAAAACATAGGTGCTCGCATCCTTTGTCCCGAACATTGCTTCGGACAAGGTGGTCGTAGTTGCCTTTGATGGAGAGGGTTCAACGAGGGGCCGGTCCCTTTTTATAGTTTTATGCCCGGCAGGCCTTGCCCCACGGCAGCGAACTAAGGGTACTGGCAGGATAGTTTACCGGGGGAAACTTGTTTACTTGAACGTATAGAGGCACCTCACCTCTGCATGGACATGATACATGCACAAGTACCCGGCAAGACTTGTCTTTTTCATTAATATGCTGATAAGCAAGTACAGATCTTACAGAGCACAAACATGGATAAAGAAGTTTACATAATTTAGACTAAAGTTTGGCAAGTGCCTACATGTTTTAGAATAAAAAAAGATAAGTGCCCCGTAATGCCTTTGCTTTGTCCTCCTCCTCCTCGGAACCGCAGGGGGAGACGAAGAAGACGGAGGGAAGACCTGACTGGGATTCGGCGCCTCCCCAGGATCAGGAGGACACCGCTCCTGGGCTGGGAGGAAGGAACCGGAGGGGAGGTGCAGATGGTGGTGCTGCTGGGGCCCAGCCGGTGATGATGGTGCTACCGGCGATCACGCCACGTTGGAGCGGCCATCCCCGCTCTTGACGCGTCGTGGGTTGCCGCCACCCTCCTCGTCGCTGTCGCTCGAAGAGGCACGCCCGCAGTTGCTCAAACCACCGATACGGCGACTAGGGCGGACGCCAAGCGCTCTGGAGGACCCCACAGAGAGCATGGTCGTCTCCGCCGACCTGAGGCTAGAAGAATACTGTCCCCTTGAGAAGCATGCATAGGCACAAGAATCCCGCCCGTGCGCGAAGCAAGCGATCCCCCGAGGGAGGAGATCTTCCATAACCAATGACGAACCACCCCCGCGATCTCCTGCGTGCCGAGCGGTCTTTTTCGCGGTTTTCCTTCATCGGCATGGGCGAAGAAGGGATAGGCCACGGGCGACCACCAAGCTTCGTGCGCACTAAGGGCTCCGGCACGGTGTCGCCTACAAGACCCCTCACCAAGGTTGGGACCGCGGGTGGCCCGGCGACGAGCACGACGGAGCCGCTACCTCCGACGCTACCACCGCAATGCCCGCGCACCCACCCAGAGTCTTTCTTACCCACACCGAGCATAGGATCGCCACTCCAGGCCGGAAGCTTTGTGTGGGAACAGGAAGGAGACCCTACCTCAATAGAGGCACAGCCGCACCCTTCTTGGGAAGAAGGGGGAAAAGATGCGTGGAATTAGCCCCTCGCCCGCTTCCCTTTTTATAGGAGAACGTGGCTGGGGGCTGACTTCACGCCGCACGGCAGAAGTCATGGCCCGGGGGGGGGGCTGATCCCTCGGTAGGTAACCGACCCTCTCCACCAATCCAAAGAAGGCCGAGCTCCTGCCATGGCTCTCTCTCCTGCACCACGCACCTCCGTCACCTACCCCACTCAATGCATGCATCATACGTGGCAGAGGATAAGAACGTGGTGGGAAGAGTGAATTGGCAGTTACTCCCCCATGCGTTAAAGTCATTCGCGGGCCATTACAAAAGGTGGCCCCACTGCAATTGGCATCACGCGACGCATGAGAAAACCGAAAACTGACTCAAGCACAGGTTAATGGAGAAGCAAAGAAGATCTCAAAGGACGAGCTACCGCAACCCGCTCGCCTGTGTACTAGACAGGGCCTACCCCGACGACGCTCGGCAGCGCGTTCAGGCTAGGCCCGGGGGCTCCTGTCGGTGCAACAAACCCCCAGGTGTGTTGCCCGGACTGTACACAGGCTCAAGAGGAAGGTTATTACATTCAAGACAAGGCCATGCAGAAGAGATCGCTCTTTGACAAATCAAAGGGCGGATCAAGAAGACCAAGACCAACCAAATAAGTGAGATATCACTCAGGAAAAACCTCCCTTGTCGGGCAGGCGAGCCTGGCAGGGTTGAGGTTACCCCAAGACAAGCCTCAAGACTCCCCCGGCAGGCTTGCCGGGGATGCCAAGGGCGGATTACCCCGCCAAAGCTCCACCGCTCCACCTCACAGCAACGCAAGTCACCCATCGGTGCGGTGTCGAGCCCCCAAGTGACTAAGTGGCTGCTACTTGGTACGTGGCAGGCCATTTCTGAGGAAGATCATCCCTAAATGATACCCGTCCAGGCGACGTGTCGCGCGGGCAGGCGAAAAGGTGGCTGAATGCCACGGCAAGGCTTGCTGGGCTACGCCACGATGTGACACTAAGAGGCGCATTTAATGCACCCTATCCTGTCTGCAGAGTTAGGTATGATAGCACTGTGGCTATCTAATCAGTGCATAATGACTGTTCTGCCATTGTGGTGACCCCTTGACCTATAAAAGGAGGGTCGTGGCTACCTTAGAAAGGATTTGGACCCTTGTACACTCGTACGCGCGTAGCTGCTCTTGCCCCGAGGCGACCTTGCCGGGCTAGAGCGTTGCGTCTCCACCACGGTCCTTTCATCAATCCACCAAAGTAGGAGTAGGGTTTTACGCCTCGCGGCGGCCCGAACCTGGGTAAAATTGCCCGTGTCATCGTTGCCGCGCTGCTCTATGCTTTCCGCTCTTTGTGCGATGCGCTCTTCCCCCTTGCCGAACCACAAGGGGCCGATGGCCCCATAGGTGGCCGTGTGATACCACAGCACTATGGGTTAATGCTTTGTTCCAGTTCTCTATTAAAAGGAGGCCTTAATATCCCTTAGTTTCCTTATGGACCCCACTGCCACGGGAGGGTAGGACAAAAGATGTCATGCAAGTTCTTTTCCATAAGCACGTATGACTATATATAGAATACATGCCTACATTATATTGATGAAGTGGAACTAGTTCTGTGTCGCCCTAGGTTATGACTGTTATATGATGAATATTATCCAACGTTATCACCGATCCAATGCCAACGAGTTTTCCCATATTGTTTTTGCTAAGTTACTACTGCTGTTACTACTATTACAACTGCCACAAAATTACTGCTACTACTGTTACCGTTAATGTTTCTATCACTGCTACTACTATTAAACTATCATACCACTATGCTACTGATCACTCTCCTACAGATATTTAGTCTCCAGGTGTGGTTGAATTGACAACTCAACTGCTAATACTTACAAATATTCTTTCGCTCTCCTTGTGTCGAATCAATAAATTTGGGTTGAATACTCTACCCTCGAAAACTGTTGCAATCCCCTATACTTGTGGGTTATCAGTAGCGAATGCGAATCAAACAAACATGATGAAAGTGACTATCTGAAATTCCTGTGTGTCCTCAAGAACATTTTACTTATTATCAAAGACCGTTCCGGCATGTCCTTTACTACAAAAAGGATTGGGCTACCTTGCTACACTTTTGTTACCGTTGCTATTACTTGCTCGTTACACATTATCTTGCTATCAAATTATCTGTTACCGACAATTTCAGTGCCTGCAGAAAATACCTTGCTGAAAACCGCTTGTCATTTCCTTCTGCTCCTCGTTGGGTTCGACGCTCTTACTTATCGAAAGGACTATGATTGATCCCCTATATTTATAGGTCATCAAGACTCTTTTCTGGCGCCATTTCCGGGGAGTGAAACGCTTCTGGTGAGTGGAACTTGGTAAGGAAAAAATTATATTACGTGCTGAAATTTATTGTTACTTGTTACTATGGAAAACCATCCTTTGTGGGGTTTGTTCGGGGTATCTTCACCTCGACCGGAAGCACAAAGAGTTACTCTTCAACCTAATACACCTACTGAAAATATTTGTTATGAGATTCCTTCGGGTATGATAGAGAAACAGCTAGCTAATCTTATTGCAGGAGATGGAACACTACATCCTGATATGCACCTAATCTATGTAGGCGAAGTTTGTGGATTATTTAAGCTTGCAGGTTTACCCGGAGGTGAAGTTAAGAAGAAGGTTTTCCCTTTATCTTTGGGGGAAAAAGCATTGACATGGTATAGGCTATGTGATGATATTGGAGCTTGGGACTGGAATCGATTGAAATTGGAATTTCATCAAAAGTTTTTATCCTATGCATCTAGTTCATCGTGATCGGAATTATATATATAATTTTTGGCCTTGTGAAGGAGAAAGTATCGCTCAAGCTTGGGGGAGGCTTAAATGCATGATGTATACATGCCCCAATCATGAGCTCTCAAAGAAAATTATCTTACAGAATTTTTATGCTCGGCTTTCTCATGATAATAAAACCATGCTCGATTCTTCTTCGACTGGCTCTTTTATGAAGAAAACAATTGAATTCAGATGGAACCTTCTGGAAAGAATTAAATGCAACTCCGAAGATTGGGAACTCGACAAAGGTAATGAGTCAGGTATAACACTTAAGTTCCATTGTGTTAAATCTTTTATGGATAGTGATGCTTTTCACAAGTTTAGCACTAAATATGGACTTGACTCTAAGATAGTAGCCTCCTTTTGTGAATCATTTGCTACTCATGTTGATCTCCCTAAGTAGAAATAGTTTAAATTTCATCCACCTATTAAAGAAAAGATTGAGGAGCCTGTTATAGTTAAAGATGAAACTATCATTTACAATGTTGATCCAGTTGTGCCTACTGCTTATATTGAAAACCCACCTTTCCCTGTAAGGATAAAGGAAGATGCTAAGGTTTCAGTCGTGGTTAACAAAAGTAATATTAGACCACCTAGACCCTCTGAACAAATTAAAGTAGAACCTGGTATTGCTATGGTTAAAGATCTCTTGGTTGATAATATTGATGGGCATGTTATTTACTTCTGTGGTGAAGCTGCTAGAATTGCCAAACCAGATAGTAAAGATAAGAATAAACCCGTTGTTAGCATGCCTGTTGTCTCGGTTAAAATAGTTGATCATTGTTATCATGGCCTATGTGATTTGGGTGCTAGTGTTAGTGCTATCCCTTTTACTCTATACCAAGAAATTATGAATGGTATTGCACCTGCTGAAATAGAAGATATTGATGTTACTATTAAGCTTGCTAATAGAGATACTATCACACCACTTGGTATTGTTAGAGATGTTGAAGTCTTGTGTGGGAAAATAAAATACCCTATTGATTTCCTAGTCCTTGGTTCTCCACAAGATGATTTTTGCCCCATAATATTTGGTAGACCTTTCTTGAACACTGTTAATGCTAAGATAGATTGCAATAAAGAAACTGTCAATGTTAATTTTGGTGATGTGTCTCATGAGTTTAATTTCTCTAAGTTTCGTAGACAACCTCATGATAAATAATTGCCTAGTAAGGATGAAATAATTGGTCTTTCTTCTATTGTCGTGCCACCTACTGATCCGTTAGAACAATATTTGCTAGACCATGAGAATGATATGCATTTGCATGAAAGAAATGAAATAGATAAGATGTTTTTTGATCAACAACCTATTCTTAAACACAATTTGTCTGTTGAAACTCTAGGAGGCCCTCATCCACCTAAGGGTGATCCTGTGTTTGAATTGAAACAATTACCTGATACTTTGAAATATGCTTATCTTGATGAGAAGAAAATATATCCTGTTATTATTAGTGCTAACCTTACAGACCATGAAGAAAAGAGGTTATTAAAAATTCTGAGGAAGCACCGTGCTGCTATTGAATATACTCTTGATGATATTAAGGGCATCAGTCCCACTCTCTGTCAGCACAAGATTAATATGGAACCCGATGCTAAACCAGTTGTTGATCATCAGCGACGATTATATCCTAAGATGAAGGAAGTGGTAAGAACTGAAATATTAAAGCTTCTGGAAGCAGGTATAATTTATCCTATAGCTGATAGTAGATGGGTAAGTACTGTTCACTGTGTCCCTAAGAAAGGAGGCATTACTGTTGTTCCTAATGATAAAAATGAACTTATCCCATAAAGAATCATAAGTGGGAGGCTTGTTCAAGTAAGAATAGCACCCAAGCACCGGTTGAGGGAGTCCTGGACTAACGGGTCCTCGGGCTGCCGGCCTATCTCTTATGGGCCGGGCAGGTGGGCTGCTGTGCGACTACTATAAGGTTGAGCTATAAGGCGACTCCATATCTGGACATGAAACCTATGAAGCTGTGGAGTGTTTTCCAAGTCAGGATAAGAGAATCAACATGTTTATTCCTTCATTGTAACCGACTATGTGTAACCCTAGTACCCCTGGTGTCTATATAAACCAGAGGGTTTAGTCCGTAGAGGCTAGAAGAACCACCATCCTACTCACCTAGGGTTTAGTTCATCTGATCTCGTGGTAGATTGACTCTGTAACCTTTGTATACACTTCAATATAATCAAGCAGGACGTAGGGTTTTGCCTCTTCGAGAGGGCCCGAACCTGGGTAAACATCGTCTCCTTCGTCCCTTGTTCCCCATTGATTCAAGATCCATAGCTCCGGACCCCCTACCCGAGATCCGTCGGTTTTGACACCGACATTGTTGCTTTCATTGAGAGTTCCGCTATTAGATCGCCGAAGGATCGATGGCTCGCCTAGTCATCGGGGATGGCATCCGCACCGGGGAAATCTTCGTTCCCGTCCAGCTCTTCTCGTTCGGCAGCATTGTTTTGCACACCAACTCGGCCGGTCACCTCGACCAGGTCAACAGCTTTGCCCCTGAGCACCAGATCAGATTCCGTAACCTAGAGTATGTCGCTGATGCTCGGGGCGATCTGATCTTCACCGGTCAGCCTTCCCTGAGAAAACCGAAAAATCTGAAGCCATGACTTTGGACTCTCTTTCCGACCCTATCCCTCTGTCGGCCCTTACGACGGATCCGGCTTCAAGCCCGGATATGACTTCGGCGTCTGAAGACCAGGAGTCAACCCTGGCCGAACTCGCCCCCTGCACCACCATACCGGAGGTTAACTCCGAAGAAATCCTGGATACCGATCCGGTTAGTCTCTCCCTGTTGTGCGAGATGCTAGATCGGATCCAGACGATAAACATCACGGATGATCCACCCCCGACCTATGCTCGGATTGGTCTCGAGGCAGGCCATGGGGAATTTTACATCCCACCCACCACCCACTTAGTAGCCACTGTCGAAGATTTAACCGACATGCTGGACTACACTTCGGAGGAGGCCGATGACATGGATGAAGATGTCGACGCCATGGCCCATACTGCTGCTGCCCCTCCCACCACTAGACGTTGGACGGCCACCTCCACCTACGATGTCTACATGGTGGACACCCCCAACGATGGGGGCAATGGCACCAATGGGAGGAACGGCGACGACGCCCCCAGAAAAGATGGCAATAAGCCCAGTGAGGAGCCGACAAACACCAACGACAACGCAGACGATCCAAGGGCCGTAGGGGCAGAGAAAGCAACACGGGCACCGGAGAAAATGATACGCCAGACAATATGGAAGACCTCGGCGACCCCGTTGCCCCCGAGAAACAGCACGATGACTCGAAGGGGCACAAGGATCAGTAAAACCTCGAGGACCTCAATGACTCCGAGGATGGTAACTACCTCCCTCTCTCCGAAGAGGAGGTCAGCCTCGGAGCTGAGGATTTCATCGTCCCAGAGGACCCGCTGGATCAAGAATGGTTCAAGCGACAACTTATAGCCATGGCACGAAGCCTGAAGAAGAAGCAGAAATAGCTAAAAGCTGACAAGACACCCTTAACGACAGATGGACAAAAGTCCTAGCAGCCGAAGAAGGGTACGGCTATGAGCGGCAAGACCAGAACAAAAGCTACCCACGTTGACATTTTGCTGTCTCAATTTGACGAAGAGGCCCTTGAGCCCGCACCCCTAAGATACACTCAGGCAAACCAGCCCGACCGCCCCCTCGAGGACGGGATAGAATGGCTATAGGGCCCGAAGACCCACCCGCACTACCTTGCCGGAGAGGCAAGGAACCAATGTTGCTAGAGGACCCATACGACCTACGGCATGACCTCACCACTAGAGCAGGTCAGACAAGATCCATTTATGGATCTAGAGGGCACACTCCCGCTGGACGGGACGGATACCAAGCTTGGCACGACCGAAACGATAGAGCTCGAGAGCAGCACCGGGCGGCCGCCGAACTCCGGCGCGACGTGGCCCGAGTCAGGGGCACCGCTCACCCAATGTGTTTTACAGATGAGGTGATGCAACATCAGTTCCCCGAAGGGTTTAAACCCATAAACATCAAACAATACGACATGACAACAGACCCGGCCGTGTGGATTGAAGATTTCCTTCTCCACATTCATATGGCTCAAGGAGACAATCTCCACGCCATAAAGTACCTGCCATTAAAGCTTAAAGGACCAGCCAGGCATTGGTTGAACATCCTCCCCGAAAACTCCATAGGGAGCTGGGAGGAGCTCAAGGATGCCTTCTGAGCTAACTTCCAAGGCACTTATGTTCGGCCTCCGGATGCCGATGATCCGAGCCATGTGGTCCACCAGCCCGGTGAGTCAGCCCGGCAATTTTGGACTCGGTTCTTGACTAAGAAGAACCAAATTGTTGACTGTCCAGATGCTGAGGCGATCGTTGCATTCAAACATAGCATCCAAGACGAATGGCTAGCTCATCAGCTTGGCCAAGACAAGCCGAGGACGATGTCGGCTCTTACCTCACTCATGACCCGCTTCTACGCGGGCGAAGATAGTTGGTTGGCTTGTAGAAGCAACAACCCCGAAGACCCCGACACCTTAGAAGTCTGGGACAAAAATGGGAAACCACGACGCAACAAGAACAAGCATCATCACAATGGTAGTGAAACCGAGGACACGACAGTAAATGCCGGATTCAACAACTCAAAATTGGGACCACGGAAGAAACCCTCTAAAGGGAACAGGGACGGCCCAACCGCACTCGATAAAATCTTGGATAGGCCCTGCTAGATCCATGGCACCTTGGACAGGCCTGCCAACCACACCAACCGTAACTGTTGGGTGATCAAACAGGCCGACAAACTCACAGCCGAGGGGCAAGGCAAGGGCCCCCGCAGCGAGGACGATGAAGATCCTTGCGGGCTGAACAATGGAGGCTAGAAGCAATTCCCTCCTGAGGTAAAAACTATGAACATGATCTATGCAACACATATACCCAAGAAGAAGAGGAAGCGCGCACTTCGGGACGTCTACGCTGTAGAGACGGTAGCCCCAAAATTCAACCCATGGTTGGCGTGCCCGATCACCTTCGACCGCATGGACCATCCAACCAATATCCATCATGGAGGATCGGCGGCCCTAGTTCTTGACCCCATTATCGACGGGTACCACCTCACCAGATTCCTCATGGACGAAGGCAGCAGCCTCAATCTGATTTATTCAGATACAGTGAGGAAAATGGGTATCGATCCGTCAAGGATGAAACCCAGCAACACCTCCTTTAAAGGAGTAATCCCAGGCGTCGAAGCCCGCTGCTCGGGCACTGTGACTTTGGAAGTAGAGTTCGGCTCGCCTGACAACTTCCATAGCGAAGACTTGATCTCCGACATTGTCCCTTTTCCCAGCAGCTGTCATGCACTCCTTGGCCGTACGGTGTTCGCTCGTTTCAACGTCGTCCCCCATTATGCATACCTGAAGCTAAAGATGCCCGGACCCAAGAGCGTCATCATAGTCAATGGAAACACGGAGCGCTCACTTCGGACTGAGGAACACACAGCGGCTCTGGCAGCCGAAGTCTAAATCGACAGTAAGGGGCTGAAGTACCAACCCGCTACCAAGGCGCAAGAGGCAAGTAAATGGGCCCGAGACCTGTCTCAGCTTGAGGAGCCTCCCTATGTTCAACGTAAATAGGGATACGCACCCCACATCATGCCCACCCTAGTCGCACAATACGTGCCTCGTATGCATAACTTCACACTTAAAATACCATGGGCAGCTGTGGGGACTAACCACTCAAGAGCCAAGTGTTCGGCTTAAACTGAGGTATGGTCAAACACGTCTTCGGACAATAACAGGTACCATCTAGCACCTATCCGGCATCAAGCTAACACAGTACGACGACTTCTCAAGACCCACTCTCAAGGGCCCGTCGGCTGATTATTATCCCCTCCAAGGAGTTCTTCCTCCCCTCAGGAGCAAAGGCGCAGACGTGCAGCAGGGCATAGTAGGGACGTCAAACCACGCATTAAGGCCCTGTGTAAACCTTTCATCTGTAAAAATTATTTTTTAAATGAAGTATCTATAATAGTTGCTTCGGTAGTTCGGATTGTACGGTTAGACATCACGAGTTCACCCGAAATAAAGACCACTCTTTACGGTCCTCTTGCAGTCATTCACGTTGCATAACCATTTCCGCTCTTCGATACCGAAACAAACTAGTTCGGTACATATTTCCTTTTTTAGATGCGATCGGCTAATAGACCGGGGGATCAAATACAAAACTCGCCCCAAGCATCACCCCAACACTAGTCTCTACTTCATGTACTCGGCGTCTCCGATATTGCATCATATGAATTTGTTCCGAATTATGTCTTGGGTCAATAGTTGGGTTGCCCGGCTCCTGTGTTTACCCTCTTATGTTTTTCATGTTCGGCTAGGAGGGTAAAGGGAGAACCACTGCGATTGTATTGCCAGCTCGCCCGGTTAAGTACCTCAATGGAGAAAGCCGAAAACTGACTGTCATAATAAGCGGGAACTGGTCGGCGATCCGATGACAAGTGTTAAACTGCAAATCGATGGAGGTTACGCAGTGTTAGATGAAGGGTTTGTCCTCACACAAACCATGTGATGAAGGTATATACCTCGGCTCGTCCAAACATCACAAAACACTGGGGGCTAGTCACTAGCCCCCACAGTCAAGCTCCTATGGTTAGGTGAAAGCACTAAAAGCGCATAGTCTGATTGCCTCATTTCCCTCACACACTATCGCCTTCGGGCACTGAGACGTCAGCTAAGGGTCACAGTGTGGAGGTCGAAACACCCCTTGTAGCATCTACATGGGGGCTAAAGCTGACGACTGGTAACTTTCAGATTAAAACGGCTCACAGGAGTCAAAATAAATAAAAGCAGACAAAGTATGATAAACCATACAAAGCAACCGCATTATAAAGCAAAAGGTTCAACTGTCATCTGACACATGATAGTGCGCTCACTCATAAATTACATCTTTCGAACACTGAGCCTCTATCGCCTGAGCACCATCCATCACGATGGGAAAATATTGCTCGGGGCGCCTGTGCTCCTTTCCCAGGGGCGGGGGTACGATGGCCATCTCGATCGGCTTGATCTTCAGCCAGTGCACCATCGTCTTCGCAAAAGCCATCCGAGCTCCCTCGATGCATACTGACCGCTTCAAGACATCGATCTTGGATGCAGAGTCGCACAACTTCTGTACCAGGCCAAAGTAGCTGCTCGGCATCGGCTCTGAAGGCCACAGACGGACACAAAGGTCCTTCATGGCCAGATCCGCTATCCGGTGCAACTCCATCAGCTGCTTCATTTGATTACTCAAGAGGAGAGGGTGCTTAGGTGCCTGGAACTGCGCCCAGAACAGCCTATGCTTGGCATCACCCTCCCGAGACGCAAAGTGCCTTGCCGCATCTGCCGCACTCCTCGAAAGATCCGCAAACATGCCTGAGGAACACCACACTCGTGTGAGCAAAGTGAACCTATGACCGCCAAAGACACTCTGCAGTAAGTATGGCTTACCATCTGCAATAAGCTTCACTTGGCGGAGTTCCTCTCGGGCGCCTCACGTTTTCGTCCTCGCCTCCTGGATCTGCAACTTCATCATGGACAGGTCGGTGGCTTGACCATTATTTTTCTGCTCAAGGTCCTCACATTTAGTGACGGCATCCTTGAGCTCCTGCTGCAGCTCGGCCACTCTGGCCTTGTGCTTGTCACTGACGGTCTTCACCGTCGCCAGTTCGGAGGCCGCTTGCTCGGCCGCTGCCTTCTGTTCAACGGCCTCCTGTTGCACCTTCTTCAGCTCGACCTTAAGGTTCTCGACCTCCATGGTGACAGCTGCAGTTATAATCAAGCACTCCTTGCTTAGGGTTCACTCCGAACACCTCGCCTGATAAGGCAAACCAAACTACTAACAACTGTATTCCGGACTAACCTTGCACTTCGTCGAACCGCTTGTTGACAAAGTCGAGCTCCTCGTCGGAGCTCTTGAGCTTCCGATTCACTTTGGCCAGCTCCGCGGCATTGGCAGCCACCACCGAAGACGAGGCCTACAAAACATCTTACATAATTTAGACTCCCGATTCAATGATTTTCGATCCTCCGACAGGTTTTTTCAATCCTAACGGAGTCTCAGGGGCTACGCTTAAATTTTCGCTATCACAAGCATTCTTTGACTATTCGATCCCCGTTTGAGTTTTTCAAACTCAACCAGGGCTCGGGGGCTGCTATATATGAGGATTGCATGACCTTGCTTAAGAAATCCACTTTATAAAAAGGATATTACATGGCTTACCTCAAAGCCCGTCAGGAGGCCGCCAAAAGCGTCCTTCAGTCCGATGTTAACGAACTGAATACTTTGTAAAACTACACCCATCAGGGAACGGTGTTCCGCGACGATGGAGGAGGTATTCAAAGCCTCCATGTCCGGCCACCCAGCCGCGACCCGCTCTCTGGTGGTTGGCGCGGGTGGCGGGGCCCCGGCTCCCCCTTTAATGGAGGATGGGATGGATGACTCCGGGGGCCTCGGGGGCTCCGGAACCGTCTTCGGGGAGGGCTCAGATTCACCGACCGCTTCCTCTTTGTTCACCAGGAGGGAAGCCCCCTCCTGGTGTTCGGTGACCGAGGTGTTAATCTCGGCCATGATGTCATCACCACCGCCCCCCGTGTCCAGGCCGGGACGGGTCTTTCGGGAAAACACCTCTTAGGTCTCCACGATGGACGAAGGAGGCATGGAGCATGATGCGGTCTCGCTCTTCGCCAGCTCGGCTGGCGGGGAGTCCTCCTCCGAGGCATGATCGGTAGGGAGGTTGCGCGGCGGGCTGCAATATGAAAGACATGCATATGATTATTAATAAAACTTAAGGTTTACGCCCGGACAGTCTTTGGATTCATACATTTGGGCACGGGGTTGACCCTGGGGTTCCTTGGAGGAACCTCTTCAGAAGCTTTGGAATCCTAGGCAGAGTCCGAGCTGTCATCGGACAGGACCACCTTGGCCCTGCACGGCTTCTTTGGGGCATGAGGAGGTTGTTCCTCCTCGGCGTCATCCGCCGCCGCCCTCTTCCTTGTTCACGAGGAGTCGCTCTCCTCCCCATCCTCTTCCTGCTCCCCCTCATGAGCGGAGGGGGCTTGGGTTTCCCCGGACTTGGTGTCTGGATGACCCTGGGGCAGAGGCCTTCTCGGGCCTCCCTCATCTTGATATTCTTCTTCTCTTTCTTCTTCGGCGCCTTATACGGCGCCACGGCTAGCATTTCCTCCAGCAAGGCCAACCTGGGGTCTTCAGGCAGCGGGGCCGGGCTGTCGATTCGCACAGCTTTGTTTAGCCAGCTCTGCGAATGTGGGGAAGAAAGAGTTAGGTTCCTTGTTAAAAGGCAAGACCCCGAACATAAAGAATAAAACCTCATTACCTCCCGAGGATGGTGTGCGGCGTCAAGGCCAATGTCTTCTTTCTTGGTCGGCACTCCTTCTGGAGCTTGAATAACACCTTCCACAGCTTGTCGTGGGTGGTGCCATAGAAGCGAAGCACGGTGGCTGGGTCCTCGGGCTCTTAGAACCACATTGGGGCGGCCCGTTGTTGGCAAGGTAGGAGGCGGCGGCAAAGCATCACCTGGACCATGTTGGTGAGCTTGGCATTCACCTTTATCATACTGGAGACGCGTTTCTGCAGCGACTCCACCTCCGTGGTCGACCCCCAGTCGAGGCCCTTCTTGATCCACGAGGTTAGCCTCGTGGGAGGTCCGGACCTGAATTTGGGGGCCGCTGCCCAGCCCGCGCCACGTGGTTTAGTGATATAGAATCATTCACTTTGCCAGATCTTGATGGTATCAACAAAGGTATTGTCGTGGTTTTGTCATGGCAGATGTCCTAGTGTGAGGACTTAGTCGTGAGGCCAACGCAACTAGGTAGTCGCTTGAAGGGGTTGGTCGGAATCGAGAGACGCGAGGTTTTACCCAGGTTCAGCCCCTCATGGTGGAGGTAAAAGCCTACATCCTGCTTCACTGATATTGATGATGATGATGATCTCGGTTACAAGGGCGATGTTCCGCTACCTCTACCTCAAGAGCATCTACTTTGATCTTGTCTAAGACTTGTCTGTCTGTCTAGACTTGTCCCAACTTACCCCTCTTGGGGTGCCCTACCCCTCCCTATATAAGTTGAAGGGGCGGGTTACATGTGGAGTCCTAGTAGGATTAGGACTATTCTATTACAACTGGAATCCTAGTCTTGCTTCCCTTGTAAGGGAAATATTCCTTCCGGCCCACCATAATGTAAGTCAGCCTTCCCATGAGCCACCTTATGGGCCGTTGGGTCTTGTTGTCCATATGACCCGCCCACCGGGTCACTAATGAGTCGCAATGATCGGGCGGGTCACCCGTGAGTCGCCAAGCTCCAGCCGGGTCATACATCAGGCCGGGTTACACCGCGGGGTATATCCCCGACATTAGCCCCCAGTTTAATTTGGATTTATCCATGCTAAACTGATCCATCAAAATAAACACAAGAACAAATTTGACAGGTTATGCGCCGGGTCAAACATTCTTCTGAGCCAACTTTTGTTCATCCTTAAGTCCTTGTCACTCCCTTCTCTTGGAAAGTCCGGGTCAATAAGCCAGCTTCATAGTCAATTTGCTGACATTGGTTTCTTGTGGAAAAACATTGTGAAAAATAATCCATTTGAGTCGGCCTCTAATTCTCTGACTTGACAGAAATATTGGTCTTTGAAATATTCATCTGATGTTCAGCCGGCTTGAAAATGTAGAACTTGTCAAATTACAATCACCAAAACTGCCGGGTTATAAAAACTGATGAAACTGGGTCATGATTGTTGCTAACACGGGTCAATCTTATGGCGACTTGGTGCTTGCTTTTGTAACTATAGCTTCCAATCGTTGAGTCGGCTCTCCAAGCCTTTCTATGAATAGCTTGGAGGAAATAAACTTTGCAAATTCCTCCAATAAGAATATGATACCTGGTTTGCTCAAAACTGAGAATTTGAAGATATTCCTCCCTTATATGCATATCACCTGTAGCCCCCAAGTCTTAAGAGGAGAACGTAGTGATAGCTTAAGACTTGCTTTAATATAAATGCTGCAACTTTGGAGAAATCCAGGTTGTTCATCTGAGTCGCCAATCATAAACTGAACATTTTGTACTTCCCATGTGTAGCCCCCAAGTGCCGGGTCATTATGCAATAATGAGCAGGGACTCTGTAGATCTGATTATGTAGCCTTGAGCAGCAACGTGTAGCCCCCAAGGGCCGGCTCGGCAAGATAATACTGAGCTGGGACTTTACATGTACTTCAAAAATAACATCATATGATGTAGCCCCCAAGTTTCGGGTTACCTTTGATATAATGGACTAAGGCTTGTGTACTTTGAATTTTTGACAGGAGCAATTAGTAGCCCCCAAGGGCTGGCTAATCACTATGTGATGGGTCGGGTCTTCAATGAGGCGAGTTAAAAATGACCTTGCATTAGCCCCCAAGTGCCATGGTGCATGCTTGCAGTGACATGGGACTTGCATACTTGATATAATCTTGATTTGAATAATGTAACCCCAAGTGCCGGGTCGTATGCCTGCAGCGACTTGGGACTATTCCTTCCATTGTAAAATAAATCATATCCATTGCCTGGATGATGTTGCTGAAAGCCTTGCATATCAATGTTGAACCATGCTTCCTGCTGTGAGCTGGTATTTTTGGACGAGGGAATAATAGCCATTACTCTGAAGGGGCTTTGAAAACCTCAATCATTCAATACTGGTTATGATAACCATAATGAAAATCCAGCCATGTTTGGCTATTAAAGATTTGAATAATATAACCCGGTATGAAAACCTCAATCATTCAATACTGGTTATGACAATCATAATGAAAATCCAGCCAAGTTTGGCTATTAAAGATTTGAATAATATAATCCGGTATAAAAACATGTAATGAATATTTGTCCTTTGAACAGTTGTACTTATCATCAACCCGCCGTAGTTGTGAAAAGACTCAGCAATTCGCTCGTGGACGACTTATAATCCCAAGATCTTGTCTATTGACAAGTAAATCCAAAGTTAAATACCCGGTGGCTCTTGGCTGATGGTGACTTAATGCGCATTCATTGTAATCCAGGATTTTTGTAACCCGGCGGCTTATAGCCTTTGTAAAAATCAAGAACTAATAACCCTTGCAAACAGAGATGTTATGAAAATTGCAGATATGCACAATAATATAATTCATAAGTCAGCTTTTAAGGCTCCACGGAACAGAGACTAGCTCTGTCTTGTTCCTTGAAAAAATTCAAGTTTTGCTTCAAAGGGCGGGTTAAGAGCCCAATGGCTCATTGTCTCAAAAGATTTGAACAATCCCCTTGGCGGGTCACAGTAAAATTCCAGGGCGAGTTAAATAACCCAACCATCCATGGCAACTCATAGTCATGCCCAGTCTTTGAAAAGATCACTTTGGAGGCTTATAGCCTCAATAAGCTCAATATGGAGCAATATAACCCGGAGTTGGATAACCGGCAATATCTGTAAAAAGTTTCTGCAAAACAGAATTAAAGAGCATGTGGCGGGTTAAAAATCCCGAAGACTCATAGTCTCATGTAGTTGAAGAAATCATGGCAGTGGCTGTATAGTCAAAAAACATACTGGCGACTTAAAGTCAAAAACCAGAGCGGGTGACAACCCAAATACTCAAACATAAGCAACACAACCCGGAGCCTATATGACCCGGGGATTCATAATTTGCATCACAGCAAAAAATTGAAAAAATGTCTGAAAAGACCAAAACAGAGAATATGCAAACCTCAAATATTTGTTAAGCCGGCTTTTAAGGCACGATCGAAAAAGTTGGTTCACGGGCCTCATATTTGCTTTCAAGGCCGCATAGCCGTTTTTCAAATTCTATCAAAAAAGTTGGCTCACAGGCCTCATGTTTGCTTTCAAGGCCGCAAAGCCGTGGTTTATCTTAACTCACTGTAAGTCGGCTCTCACGTGACACAAAACTGTCGTTTGAACCTTGACAAGTTCAGGGTCTATGAAAAGATTGACTTGTCAAGAGTTCGGCGGGTCATCTGGCGGAGTAGCAAGTTGCAACAAGGCAGGATTAACCCATAATTTGGCGTCCACGCCTGGTCAAGAGGGTATGAAAGCTAAACCCAGTGGGTTGGAAGCCCCCAAGTGACCTTATGATCAATTAACAAAGGCTCATATGCACAGAGATGAAACGACAGAGGCCCCGAATTTCAGGTATGCCGGCTTTGTTAAATTGATCATAATATGATAAGCCCATAAGGCAGGATACCCATGTTTGAACCGCGCATCATGGCAGCAAGTTCTCTTTGGCAACCTTTAATTTTTCTGAGAACTCGAACTTGCGAGATATGGATTCCTCTTGAACCGGGTGTTGAGCCGGATATTGAGAGCTCAAAACTTTGTGGCAAAGAGATTTCCCTTGAGCCGGATTTTGAACCGGAATCTTTTTTGATAACCCGGAACTCTTCTATTGAGCCGGAACTTTTTGATTGCCAGGCACTTTTTAAGCCTGAAATTTTCTGACGGCCTTTAAATTTTCACCAACTTGGCAGTAGCCTCAGGGACCGGGTTATTTTCCCTCCAATGACCCGGGGTTCTTGAATTTGCTGAGTCATGTCTGTGTAGCCCCCGAGTCTTAAGACGACTCGAGGAGTTAGCTTGAGATTCGTCATTCTTGGCCATGGCATAAGACTGCATATAGTTGATAGCGGAAACGCTGGAATGTGTTGAAACTCGAGATGAAGTGGCGAGTTGATGATCTTCGCAACACTCATTGTATATCCTTGGCGTTGATAACATGATGTGAATCCACGGAAGATTGAGGTCAACCGTGGCGGGTAATAAATGACCCCGTATGATTTGTGTCAGCAATCCGGCCAATGGTTCATCCCAGCAGGTTGTTGAAGTTAATAAAACTGCAGTGACGACGACTTGCGCGCCTGTCCATTGAGCCATCCGGTGCAGGCGGAGACTGATAACATATTATGCCTTACTTCAGAGTTGTTAAACCGGGCTACAGGAGCGACGACTTGCATGCGCTCACTAAACATCTCGTACAGACAGGTGCAGCTTCAGTGTGTTGATGTAGACCAGACCGCGGGGGCGGACGGTAAAGACGACCGCGGCATCAAAGGCAGCACAGTCGCGGGCGAGTCGGCCACGGGCACGGACAGATGAGTCGGCCATGGCGTTGTAAGCCGGTGCGGACGGGCGAGTCAATCACAGGCGCGGTAAGCCGCGCGGACGGGCGAGTCAATCACAGGTGTGATAAGCCGCGCGGACGGGCGAGTCAATCGCAGGCGCGGTAAGCCACGCAGACGGGCGAGTCAATGTTAGGCGCGGTAAGCCGCGCGGACGGGCGAGTCCATCGCGTCGTGTTAATGTAGACTGGGCCGCAGGGGCGGCGGCTTGTACATACATTTGTCGAGCATTATGGCGTGGTCAGATGCTAGCGCATGATAATCGTGGCGCGAGCTATATATCCATGGCACGACCATCGCTCTTGCAGTGAACAATTGTCCTGCATAAAATATATCTCAAGCCAGAGTAATTGTTCTTTAAAGAATAAAAACATATCAATAAAAATTGACTGGACAGAATTCACCTGATTTGTCCGGACGATAGATGATCCGTTCCGTGAACAACTTCCAGCATTTGCCATGACAATTTAGCCACTTTCCCCTGCCTTTGTAAAAGGGCATCAACCATAGCAAATGAAAACACCGTGGCTCAGATCGGACCCTTCGGGTCATGTTGACCCTCCAAAGTACTTGGTTGTGTAGGAAGCAGGCCTGTAGAAACCATATCTTTTATCCGGGTCATCAGAAAGGCAGTAGAAAGGCCTTATGTTGACTTCAGTTTGCAATTTGTTTTGATCCGCGGCACCTCGACGATGGGCGCGGATTCTCTACCTTGCCATGGGCAAGGTAGAGAGCTACAGTACCCTGCCTTTGCCCCACAGCCGTTGGATCAGGGGGCGGTTCAGACCGGGTGAAACACTGTGAGCACACACACTGTTCATGGTGCTGGTTGACGGGTATTTTTCTGCATACTGTTCACTCTACTGTAGCACGGATACTGTTCCATCAAATCTGGTCGGCCCGTTCACGATCCAACCGAGAAAGAGGGGGGAAGAATCTGAATCCCTCGACGATACCCCAACTAAGGACACTGGTCAATCCAAGACCCAGGGCATCACCATCCCTTGTACTGCACAAACAGTAGTTCAGACAGATTTTAATCCATTCCGTTCCTCCCGTTTGTATGTGTGCAGCTCGGAGGTGGCATTCCACTGAAGATACCCATTTATATGTGTTCTCAAACTAGAGTTGTTCGTCCCTCGCCGCCGCTTCTTGGCTCTTGTGTGGGTGGCTCGGGACGACTTGCGGTGACAGCCGTGACCGGCTCGAGGTAGGGCGGAAGAGGCGGCTCGCGAGGCCGCAGCGAGACTGCGACTTGGCGCGGCTGTACGGCGACGGGGTGGAGAGATGCCAACCACGGGCGGAGCCACTGACCCGGCCTGGCAGAAACGAAAAGCGGGCGGCGGCTTGGCGCGCCTGCGGCTGAGGCGGCGTGAGGCCGGGGACTCGCCGGAGGTCAGCGGAGACGGGCTGCTCGAAGGCGGCGGCTTGGAAACGGCTCAGGGGAGTGGCCGGCTCAGGGCCGGGGCGGCTCGCGGCAGCGGTTCAAGGCGCCGCTACGAACGACGCGGGAACCGGCCGGCGCACCAGAGACGGCGAGCGTAAGACGGCGCGAGCACCCGCGGGACTCGAAGCACAGAGAGAGAGAGAGAGAGAGAGAGAGCTAGGCGCGGCGGCTTTTGTGGATGCTGCGGCAGAAGCAAGTGTGAGGCCGTGGCGGTTCGCTGTGGAGCAGCAGAGGCAAGGCGACTTTCCGTGAAGTAGCTGAGGCCTCGGCTTGGAGGTAACCTGGCAGAGCTCGGAGCCAGCTGGCGGGCGGCTCAGGCGAAGGGCGCGCGGGCGCAGAAACTGTTATCACCTAAGCTCTGAGCTTCTGTCAATGGCGAGAGGTGGAGGGACACAAACAGACAATGTTTTTGTGCAGCGCACTGAACTGCTGCGTTTTCTTCTCTCTTTATTCACTGATGAACGGGAAAAACGGATCGAGGACGACCCCCTCTACTGGATCGTGCCATCCCACGATCAGGGGCGTGCGCTCGCCGCGAACTATGGCCTCGGGATCGCACAGACCGCGTCCTCAGGCACTACCTTAACTGAAACCGAAACCCCTGCTAACTGAAAGTGCTAAGCTGCAGCGGCAGCTCTAACTGAAACTACTTGTCACGCTAGATTATTAGCTAACAATCTCCCCCTAAGCTAGTCGTGACACAAAACTAAACCTCGACCATACCAATGCATGCACGAAGCTCCTGGAACCGCGTGCGTCCTAGTGATTTTGTGAATATGTCTGCGAGTTGATCACCGGTGGCGATGTGCTCCACCTTGATCTTGCCTTCTTCCACACATCTGCGGATGAAGTGGAATCGCACGTCGATGTGCTTGCTGCGATCGTGGAACACCGGGTTCTTGCACAGCTGGATGGCGGACTTGTTGTTGATGAAAATGGTGGTGGCGCCGGCATCCTCCTTCAGCAAGTCCCTCATGAGCCTGCTCAACCAGATCGCCTGGCATATGCTGCCGTTGTTGCAGCGACATACTCCGCCTCACACGAAGACAAGGCCACAATCTTCTGCTTCTGGGATTGCCAGGTGATCGGGGCTCCCCCCAGGAAGAAGAGATTGCCCGACGTGCTCTTGCGATCGTCTATGTCCCCGGCCATGTCCGAGTCACTGAATCCAACGAGCTCGCCGTCCTGTCCCTTGACATACCTGCAACCAAACTTGCGCGTGCCTGCTATGTAGCGCAACAGATGCTTGACGGCGGCGAGATGCGCCGTGGTCGGCGCCTCCATGAAATGGCTCACGTACCCCACCGCGTAGGTGATGTCCGGCCGCGTGTGGGTGAGGTAGCGAAGCCCTCTGACGATGCTGCGGTAGTCAGTGGCGTCCACCCGCGGTTCAGGGCCCTCCTTGCTCAACTTGAGGCGCGGCTCCATGGGCACATGCACTGGGTTGCAGTCCGTCATGCCCGCCCGCGCCAGGAGCTCACCGGCGTACGCTGCTTGCGACAGGACGATATCCCCGGCCTTCTGCTTCACTTCAATACCCAGGTAGAAGCTGAGCAGGCCGAGATCACTCATGCGAAACCTGCCCATCATCTCTGTCTTGAACCCGAGGATGGCCTTGGCGTCGCCGCCGGTGACGACGAGATCGTCGACGTACACACCGACCAGGAGGCGTCCTTGCCCCTCGCCCCGTGTATACATGGCGTGCTCCGACGGACAGCAGGTGAACCCAAGCTGTTGCATGGTGCGATCAAGCTTGGCATTCCAAGCTCGCGGTGCCTGCCGCAGCCCGTAGAGCGCCTTGTGGAGGCGGTACACCTTGTGCTCCTTGCCTCTCCACGTGAAACCGGGCGGTTGCTTGACGTAGACCTCCTCCTTGAGCTCGCCGTTGAGGAAGGCCGACTTGACGTCGAGGTGGTGCAGCTCCCAACCGCGCTGAGCCGCCACGCCGACCATGACGCGCACCGAGTCCAGTCTCGCCACGGGCGCGAATATGTCGTCGTAGTCCACGCCCTCTTTCTGCACAAAGCCCCTTGCCGCGAGCCTCGCCTTGTGCTTCACCACCACACCGGCTGCGTCTTTCTTCAGCTTGAAAACCCACTTGAGCCCGATCGCCTGGTGACCGGCCGGCAGATCGGTCAGAGTCCAGGTGTTGTTCTCCTCGATCGAGGCCAGCTCATCCAGCATAGCACGCCGCCAGCACTCGTGCGGCTCGGCGTCGGCGAAGCTGAGTGGCTCCTCTTCAGCTAGCAGCAGTTGCTCGGCCATCTGTACCGGCTCGTTTGCCCTGCGGAGTACGCCTGTGACGCGGCGAAACCGGTGTCCGATGAAAGGATCGTCGTCGGCGTCGAAGAGATCTGGCTGCATCGTCGGCGGTGTGACGAACTCCGCTCCTCTCGGAGTGCCTTCCGGGGGCACACTGCCGCCAGGTGAGTCCGGCGTGGCTGCGGCCGCAGCAGTCTGAGGCTCTGCTGGTGACACTGGCGACCCGGCAGCGGTCTTGGGCGCGGCTGGAGACGCTCCCACGTCATCATCGCCCTCACCGCTCGAGTCGCCTGCCTTGTCGGGCACCCTCAGTGCTCTGTCGACGAAAGGGAGCTCGTGGTGGACGACGAGCGGCTCGGCGGTGGGCTCGCCGCCGGCGCCCCAATCCCAGCTAGCAGCTTCGTCAAACACCACGTCGCGTGACGCGTACACACGCTTGGTCAGGGGATCATACACTCGGTACGCCTTCGAGCCCTCCTCGTAGCCGATGAAGATCATCTTCGTGCTGCGGTCGTCGAGCTTCTTCAGCCCGGGCCGCGTGTTCTTGACGTAGGCGATGCAGCCGAAGACGCGCAGGTAGTGTACGGCCGGCTTCTTGCCATGCCACACCTCGTACGGAGTCTTGCCGTCGACGCTGCGGGTGTATGATCTGTTGAGGATGAACACCGCAGTCGCCACGGCCTCGCCCCAGAACCAGCTCGGCATATTCTTCGCTTTGAGCATGCTCCTGGCCATGCCGACGACCGTCTGGTTGCGCCGCTCCACGACGCCGTTCTGCTGCGGCGAGTAGGGCGCCGTCAGGTGCCGCTGGACGCCCTGGTCCGCGAAGTACTCGCCGAGTGCAGCGGAGGTGAACTCGCCGCCCCGGCCCGTCCGGAACGTTCGCAGCTTCGCTCCCCGCTCTGCCTCTGCCGCGGCGACGAACTGTCTGATACTGGCTGCGGCGGCGTCCTTCACCGGCAGCATCATGGCCCACATGTAGCGACTGTGGTCGTCGACGACGAGCATGAAGTAGCTCTTGCCTCCTGGGGTGCACGGAGTGATCGGCCCGCAGAGGTCGGCGTGCACGAGCTCGAGTGGCCTCTCCGCGCGATAGCGCGCCTGCGATGGGAAGGGAGCGCGCCGCTGCTTCCCTGCCAGGCAGGCGTCACAGAGCTGCTCCACGTGATCCACCACAGGCATCCCGCGCACCATCCCGGCACACCCCATGCGCCGGAGTGCGTCGAAGTGCTGGTGACCCAGTCTGGCGTGCCACGTCCACGCCTCGTCGCCGTCGCGCGCGGACAGGCAGACGGGGTGCGAGATGTCGAGGCGCACCACGTACAGGCACTTGCCGTTCCTACGCACTTGGGCCAGCTCGATCTGGCGGCGATCGTACAATGTCAGAACGCCGCCACGGATCTTGGTGGTGCAGCCGTGCTCGTCCAGCTGCCCGAGGCTGATGATGCTTGTCTTGAGGCGCGGGATGAAGTAGACGTCTGTGAGCACGCGTTGGTCGCCGCTGCGCACGGTGAAGGTGATCGCGCCGCGGCCGTGGATGGCCACGCTGGATCCATCTGCGAACCTGACGCTCCCGGTGACGCCCTCGTCCAGCTCTGCGAACGCCGCGCGATCGCCGGTCATGTGGTTGGACGCGCCGGTGTCCAGGAACCACCGGCCGTCGCACGGCGCCTCCTCCGCGCCCAGGTTCGCCTCCGCACGCTCCTCGTTGAGCATGACGTGCTCCCCCGCGCTCTGTGACGGGTCCGTGGCGATCACCGCCATCAGGAGCGTTGGGTCGTCGTCGTGTCTGTCCGCGGCGTGCCCGCCCTGCTCGGTGAGGTTCGCCTCCTCGCGGAGACGAGTACGGCACTCACGTGCCCAATGCCCGGCCTTCTTGCAGTGCTGGCAAATGTCCGTGGGCTTTGCACGGCTGCCTGAGCCGCGCCCGCCGCCGCGCCCGCGTCCGCGACCACGGCGGCCGCCTCCTCGCCCAGCTCCGGCTCCGCTGCCGCCGGACCCGTCATTCTTAGTGCGTTTCATGCACTTGTTCCACTCGTCCATCGTCATGAGAAGCCGGTCGATGCCCGTCTCAACCTGCTCGAGATCGTACCGCTCCTCGGCGGCCTTGAGCCGCCCGGTGAGCTCCTCCACCGTGAGCGCATCTAGATCTACCAGAGTCTCTATTGCGAGAGCGATCTGAGAGTACCTTTTTGGGACAACGGAGAGGAACTTCCTCACCACGCGCTTCTCCTGCACGACCTCGCCGAGCTGCGCCATCTGGGCCACCATGTTGGTGATCCTCATGGCGAAGTCGTCCACCGTCTCGCCGTCGGCGAAGCGTATGTCGTTGTACTGCTTGGAGAGAGTCGCGAGTTTCGCCTCGCGTACACGCGCCACTCCGAGGCGCATCGTCTTGACGGATTCCCACGCCTCCTTCGTCGTGGCCTTGCCGGCGAGGGTGGGCGCCATCTCCGGTGGCACTCCACGCAGGATGGCCTCGAGCGCGAGCCGGTCGTCGCTGCGCTCTGCCGTGCCCGTCACCACGGCGTCCCACAGGTGCCGCCCTTCCATCATGACTTGCATGAGGACGGCCCAGTCGGTGTAGTTGGTCCTCGTCAGCTGCGGCCACGCCGCACCGCCGGTGTCGCGCACGACCCGCGCCGATGATCTCTTTGCCACGGCCAGCTCTGTGCCGTCGGAGATTTTCGCGCGCGGCGTCGATGGCGACTTGCTGCCGCCGGTGTCGTCCCCGGCCATGCCTTGGACCGAAACCTAGCTCTGGTGCCAATTGTTATCACCTAAGCTCTGAGTTTCTGTCAATGGCGAGAGGTGGAGGGACACAAATAGACAATGTTTTTGTGCAGCGCACTGAACTGCTGCGTTTTCTTCTCTCTTTATTCACTGATGAACGGGAAAAACGGATCGAGGACGACCCTCTCTACTGAATCATGCCATCCCACGATCAGGGGCGTGCGCTCGCCGCGAACTATGGCCTCGGGATCGCACAGACCGCGTCCTCAGGCACTATCTTAACTGAAACCGAAATCCCTGCTAACTGAAAGTGCTAAGCTGCAGCGGCAGCTCTAACTGAAACTACTTGTCACGCTAGATTATTAGCTAACAGAAACCCGCGGCGGCAACCGGCAGAGGCAGTTTTAAGGCCAGGGCGAGGCGAGGCAGTACCGGCTAGTTGGCGGAGGCCGGCGGAGGAGGCGGCTCGCGGTCGCAGAGGCGCCTTGAGGGCGAGGCCGCGGAGGCCGGCGAGTGGAACCGCAGCGACGGGGTGGCTCGAGGTGGAGCAAGGCGAGGCCATCTTGGCACAGTGGTCACGGCGGATCGACGAGACAGCTTGGAGGTGAAGGCGAGGCCGGCTTGGTACGGCCGCGGCTGACAAGGCAAAACGTGACGGCAGCGGCGTCTTGCGGCGGCGAGGCGCAGGCCGAGGCCAGCTTGGTGCGGCTGTTGCGGCAGCGGCTCGCAGCTTAGGCAGAGGCGAGTCAACGGTGGAGCCCGAGTCCGCGGATACGTCCGCTTCCGGGTCGTGACTGCATGTATGATTATGTAACAGATGCAACCGTCCGAGTTCCCTCTCTTTTTTTCCTTTCTTTCTCGGGAGCGCTGGACCTAGCGACCGGTCTAGCAGGCGCACTTGTTCCTGTCGAACTCATAGTACCAGGCTTCTCGTGGAATACAATATCCACCAAATTTTTGTACCCGCGCTAAAAATACTTTTGGCTTGATCTTCCTGTGCGTGTCATATGACCTTTCCTCCCTTGTAGTACGTATTAGTACTAACCTGATTCTCGTGCAACATTAGTGGTGCTTGAACCTTCATGTGGAGTAGCAGAATTAACTCGTAGCAGAATCTGGAAGGCAGCTGCGTGGCACAGGCTAGATCGGTTTGACAGCCAACCGCCGTGCGTGCCGTCGGATTTTTTTTCTTCCAAGCACGATCTTGAGATTGAAATTGCTTGTGATCTTGACGAAGAATTTCTCTTCAGATTGGATAGACTGCTCGATGTCGTGTACCGGTGGTGGCCCTGAATTCTTTTCCTGGTTTGATCTTAAATTGGATCAAAATAGTCGTCCATGAAGATATTTCCATGGCGGCTCATCCAGCCGATCACGAGCTCCTCGATTCTTGAAAGAGTGCCCTTCAAGAACACAACACCATCGTGCGCGTTCCATCGTGGGCGCCAACTGTCGTGGTTTTGTCACGGCAGATGTCCTAGTGTGAGGACTTAGTCGTGAGGCCAACGCAACTAGGTAGTCGCTTGAAGGGGTTGGTCGGAATCGAGAGACGCGAGGTTTTACCCAGGTTCGGCCCCTCACGATGGAGATAAAAGCCTACATCCCGCTTCATTGATATTGATGATGATGATGATGATGATCTCGGTTACAAGGGCGGTGTTTCGCTACCTCTATCTCAAAAGCATCTACTTTGATCTTGTCTAAGACTTTTCTGTTTGTCTAGACTTGTCCCAACTTCCCCCTCTTGGGGTGCCCTGCCCCTCCTTATATAAGTTGAAGGGGCGGGTTACATGTGGAGTCCTAGTAGGATTATGACTATTCTATTACAAGTGGAATCCTAGTCTTGCTTCCCTTGTAAGGGAAATATTCCTTCCGCCCCACCATAATGTAAGTCGCCCTTCCCATGAGCCACCTTATGGGCCGTTGGGTCTTGTCGTCCGGCTGACCCGCCCGCCGGGTCACTAATGAGTCGCAATGATCGGGCGGGGTCACCCGTGAGTCGCCAAGCTCCACCCGGGTCATACATCAGGCCGGGTTACACCTAGGGGTATATCCTCGAAAGGTACCCTCCGGCAACTCGACCCGAGGACGCTTGCTGATCATTGCCCTCCCCCCCCCCCCCTCCCACAGTCTGCTTGCTGGCCGTCGACTATCTTCGGCTTGACATTGAAGACCTTTAGCCACAAGCCGAAGTGTGGCTGGACCCACAGAAAGGCCTCATAGATGACGATGAAAGCCGAAATATGCAGAAAGGAGTTCGGGGCAAGATCGTAAAAATCTAGCCCGTAGAAGAACATCAACCCCCTGACAAAGGGGTGGAGCGGGAAGCCCAGCCCCCGGATGAAGTGGCGGATGAACACCACCCTCTCGCCTGGTTGGGGCGTGGGGACGACTTGGCCCTCCTCCGGAGCCCGGTGGGTGACATTAGCCGGGAGGTAGCCGGCGCGCTTCAGATCCTCGATGTTGTTGTTGGTGATGCTGGAGGCCTCCCACTTGCCTTTCGAACCAGATCCAGCCATGGCCGGATTGGCGAGGTGGCTAGGAGGGATTCTTGAGGGAGGATGGGTCAGGGCGCTAGAGCTCAGCAGATTGGGAAAGCAATGGCGAGAGAGGAAGGGGAAAGCGTGTAGAAAAAACGGTGGCGGTTTTCCTTTTATAAGTTGCCGTAATACCAAGAGTCCCTTTACTACGCCGCAGACCTCGCCGCTTCCCGATATAATCATGCCATTACGCACGAGTGGGATAACCGAAATCATTGATCATATCCCTTTAAAAACGGGGCATGATCTCCATATTGATGGGGCGTGCCAATGGAGGAGCTGCCTCAAACCGCGAATCGAGTTTTCACAACGGTTCAGTGTTTGTGGCCGGCTGTGACCTTTCGCCAAAAGTTGTCAGGCGAGGGCGCTATTCACACTTGAGCGGTTGGCCTTCGAGGCTAAGTAATGTTTACAATTTGGAATCAAGTCATAATCCGGATGACCCATGGCCGAACTTGGATAAGTGGCCCTTGAAGGGTTGGCTGAGGAGGACTGTTTATCTGACGTGGACACTGGTGAGGGAAGGAGCTGGTCTACAAAGCCAATGATTCCCGCACATACCTCGGCTCCGAAGACTAGTTCGGGGGCTACTGAGGGAGTCGTGGACTAAGGGGTCCTCGGGCTGCCCGCCTATCTCTTATGGGCCTGGCAGGTGGGCTGCTCTGTGACTACTATAAGGCCGAGCTATAAGGCGACTCTGTATCCAGACAGGAAACCTACAAAGCCTTGGAGTGTCTTCCAAGTCAGGATAAGAGAATAGACATGTTTATTACTTCATTGTAACCGACCGTGTGTAACCCTAGTACCCCTGGTGTCTATATAAACCAGAGGGTTTAGTCCGTAGAGGCTAGAAGAAGAACCACCATCCTACTCACCTAGGGTTTAGTTCATCTAATCTCGTGGTAGATCGACTATGTAACCTTCGTATACACTTCAATATAATCAAGCAGGACGTAGGGTTTTACCTCTTCGAGAGGGCCCGAACCTGGGTAAACACCGTCTCCTTCATCCATTATTCCCTCTTGATCCAAGATCCACAGCTCGGGACCCCCTGCCCGAGATCCACCGATTTTTACACCGACACCGGTCCACCCACATATCAAATTATCAAAGTAGCAAGCGCGAATCAAACAAACATGATGAAAGTGACTAGATGAAATTCCCGTGTGTCCTCAAGAACGTTTTACTTATTATCAAAGACCGTTCCGGCCTGTCCTTTACTACAAAAAGGATTGGGCTACCTTTCTGCACTTTTGTTACCGTTGCTATTACTTGCTCGTTACAAATTATCTTGCTATCAAACTATCTGTTACCGACAATTTTAATGCCTGTAGAAAATATCTTGCTGAAAACCGCTTGTCATTTCCTTCTGCTCCTCGTTGGGTTCGACACTCTTACTTATCGAAAGGACTACGATTGATCCCCTATACTTGTGGGTCATCATGTAACACCTCTTCTCCCTGCTGTAATCTCTACTTAAACATGGTGCTCAACACTATATATTATTATCCAATGATATGTGGTTATCCTATGATGTTTGAGTAGATCTATTTTGTCATATGGGTTGATTGATCGTGATTGGTTTGAGTTGTATGTTTTATTTTGGTGCTGTCCTATGGTGCCCTCCGTGTCGCGCAAGGATGAGGGATTCCCGCTGTAGGGTGTTGTAATACGTTCATGATTCATTTATGGTGGGTGGCTAGAGTGACAGAAGCTTACACCCGAGTAAGGGGGTTGTTGCGTATGGGAGTAAAGAGGACTTGATACTTAATGCTATGGTTGGGTTTTACCTTAATGATCTTTAGTAGTTGCGGATGTTTGCTAGAGTTCCAATCATAAGTGCATATGATCCAAGTAGAGAAAGTATGTTAGCTCATGCCTCTCCCTCATATAAAATTGCAGTAATGATTACCGGTCTAGTTATCGATTGCCTAGGAACAAATAACTTTCTTGTGACAAAAAGCTCTCTATTAAAACTAACTTAATTGTTTCTTTATCTAAACAGCCCCTAGCTTTTATTTACGTGTTCTTTATTATCTTGCAAACCTATCCCTTTACATCTAGTTTCATACTTGTTCTAGGTAAAGCGAACATTAAGTGTGCGTAGAGTTGTATCGGTGGTCGATAGAACTTGAAGGGAATATAAATTCTACCTTTAGCTCCTCGTTGGGTTTGACACTCTTACTTATCGACAAAGGCTACAATTGATCCCCTACACTTGTGGGTTGTCAAAGGATCAAATCTTGTACGGGTAGATGGATAAAGTAAAATAAAAGTAAATAAATTGCATCAAAGTATTTTTGGATTTTATAATATGATTAAAGTAGACCCGGGGGACATAGTTTTCACTAGAGGCTTCTCTCTCGAACACATAACATATGATGGGTGAACAAATTACTGTTGGGCAAGTGATAGAAAAGCACATACTTATGACATATTCATGGCAATGATCATGTATATAGGTATCACGTCCGAGACAACTGGACTGACTCCTGCCTGCATCTACTACTATTACTCCACCAATCGACCGCTATCCAGCATGCATCTATAGTATTAGTTCACGAGAAACGGAGTAACGCCTTAAGCAAGATGATATGATGTAGACAAAATAAACCCAATCAATATGAATAAACCCCGTCGTTTTACCCTTGATGTCAACAATACAAATACGTGTCTTGTCCCCTACTATGTCATTTGGATATAGAGCACCACAAGATAGAACCCATTACAAAGCACCTCTCCCACTGGAGATAAATCAATCTAGTTGGCCAAACCAAATGGATAGATCAGAGAGAAATACAATGCTATAACAATCATGCATAATAAAGTTTAGAAAAGACTCAATTACTTTCATTGACTAATCTAATCATAAACCCACAATTCATCGGATCCCAACAAACACACTGCAAAACAAGATTACATCGGATAGAACGCCAAGAAGATCGAGGATCACATGGTATTGAAGATCAAAGAGAGAGAAGAAGCGATTTAGCTACTAGCTATGACTAGTAGGTCTGTGGTGAACTGCACACGCATCATCAAAAGGCAGCAAGGATGATGTAGGAGCCATCCATGATCTGCTCCCCCTACGGCAAAGTGCTGGAAAGGCCTCCAGATAAGATCATGGTAGAACATAAGCTTGCGGCACGGAAAAAGTCTTTCGGATGGCTCTCTGGTGTTTTGGGAATATTTGGGATTTTATAGAGGTGGAATTAGGTCTAGGGGTGCTACGGGCCCAGGAGCTCAGGAGGCGCGCCCTGTGACCTTGTGGCCAAGATACATGTAACTCATTACTCATTCTGTCATGTTGTGCATTCACATGTCTTCAAATTCTGTCATATACATGACTGCACACATGTAGGGGGAGCTTATGCAAGTTACATGTTTCTCCAAAGCTTTTATATACTAGTCATCATATTATCACTTGAAGCTTTGATGTATGTTGTCATCAATTACCAAAAAGGGGGAGATTGAAAGTACAAGTGCTCCCTTGGTGGTTTTTGTAATTAATGTCAACATATCTTTTGTTGGACTAATAGTTCTATCTAGTATATTTCAGACAAGTTCAACAGTGGCATGGCAAGGACAAGAGCATGTGGATCCCCTCAAAATGCTAAGGACGTGGATTCGCAAAAGCTCAAGACTCTACATTTTTGGTTAAGTGATCCAAGATCACATTGAGTCCATAGGAAAGCCAATACTATTAAAACGGGATGAGGTTTTGATTATGATCTATTTGCTCAAGTGCTTAGTTATATTGCTCCACAACCCTCAGCCACTTTCTCTATCCAAATCTGTCCAAAACCCTACATTCCAACTCAGACCCATTGAAACTTCCCTATCCGGACCCACCGAGTTCATCTGGACACTGCCACAGCCAAACCCTAACAAATCGGATCCACTGATATGGATCTCGGTCTCACCGAGATGGCCTTGCCAACTCTGTGGAACCTGTTGCAATTATTTTGGTCCTACCGAGTTTTGCGATTGGTGCCACCGAGATGGCTTGCCTACTTTCTGTTGCCTTATTGCTTCACTTTGGTCCTACCGAGTTGATGCAATCGATGCCACCGAAACGAGGTTTACCCTAACCATTGCACATCGGTCCATCCGAGTTGTTTCCAGTCGGTCCCACTGATACCTCCAGCGTTCATATCTTCACTACTGCAAGCTGGTCCAAACGTGACAGTCCAATCAGAGACCCTTCGACGAAACTGTGTGCGATGCATTAATCACAAACAGTGATGTAATAAAATTGTCAAAAAAGATACAAAACGTTTGCGATGGCGGTGACATCAAACACGGTTCAGATTAGAGTTACGTGTGCGATGAGCGGAAAATGATTAGTCCAGCAGAACTGTTTGCGATGAGGCAGAACAACAAAAACGGGCAGCCAGATGAGGGTGTGTGCGATATACGGCATACAGTTCACTAGGATGAACTGTGTGTGATTAGGCAACACAACAGAAACGATCAACCAGATGAAGGTGTGTGCGATGGAGGGCATATAGTTCACTTGGATGAACTATTTGCGATGAGGCAAGACAACAGAAACAGTTCAACTGAACAAGATGTGTGTGATACGCGGCAAACAGGTCCGTAATCAGAAATATGTGCAAAGACCAATAGTAACACCGATGATTGATGCTAATGTGCTGTGTGATTTGCTCTGTCTACAGAAGAATAACATGTATATATATATATATATAACTGAAATAAACATCCAATCACTACAGGAATCAGCTGCTTTGCCATCTGCCATGGCAGACGGCAAAGGACCAGAAAGCTGACGGAAAATGTCTTTGCCGTCAACCGTGGACGGCAAACATGCCCGGCATAGTAAGTTACGGTAAACAGCTGATTTGCCGTCTGTTTTCGCACAACGGACGACAAAGACCCCTTTGCCGTCGGTGGCAGATGACAAAGAAGGTGGACGGCAAAGAACAGATGTTAGCCACGATAGGTGGCTAATGGGAGGCTTTGCCGTCTGCTGGTAGACGGCAAACATGCTCTCCCCTTTGCTGTCTGCCGCCTGGCGTCAGCAGACGCGTCATGCCCTCCCCGCTCTTTGCCATCTGCCATAGACGGCAAAACTCACCAGCCTTTACCGTCTGCCACAGACGGCAAAGTGACCAAATGGGTCAGCCCCCAGTGCTCCCAGGTTGCACAGGTTGCTGCCACATGGCCACTTTGCCGTCTGTGGCAGACGGCAAAGAGCCCTTTGCCGTCGGTGGCAGACGGCAAAGTGTCTGCATTTCCTCTTTTTATTCCGTTTTTTCTTATATCCAAGCATTTTCACAGCAAATATATGATATATATATATATATATATATATATTTCACAGGGCAATTTCACAGCAAACATATGAGATATCCAACACATATAAGTTTCATCATACATACATAGTTCCATCCAACCATACATAGCAAGTTCCACATACATAGTTCCATCCATACATATTACAATAGTTTCATCCATATAGCAAGTTCCACATTGTTCATCGATACAAAAGAAAAACAAAAAGGGAAAACAAGCACTCCGTCAATGCAAGCTTCCGTGAAGTGAATGAAATCTGCAAAATGAAAAATAAGAAAGTTAGAAGAAGACTAGAAGAAGAAGAAAATGAAGAAGAAGAAGTATATGACATTTATGAGCTAACTTAGGTAAAAATGACATTTATGAGCTAACTTAGGTAAAATGGATCAGTTATGAGCTAACTTAGGTAAAATGGATCATTTATGAGCTAACTTAGGTAAAATGGATCATTTATGAGCTAACTTAGGTAAAATGGATCATTTTGGAGCTAACTTAGGTAAAATGGATCATTTTGGAGCTAACTTAGGTAAAATGGGTCATTTTGGAGCTAACTTAGGTAAACTAGATCATTTTGGAGCTAACCTAGGTAAAATGGATCATTTTGGAGCTAACCTAGGTAAAATGGATCATTTTGGAGCTAACTTAGGTAAAGTGGTTCATTTTGGAGCTAACCTAGGTAATTATGCCATTTTTGAGTTAACTAAGCATATTATGCCATTTTTGACATAAGTAAGCTAAGTATAGGTCATTATTGAGCTAACCTAGGTAACTAAGCATTTTAGAGCTAACTTAGCATATTAGAGCTAACTTAGGTCATTTTGGAGCTAACTTAGGGAAAATGGATCATTTTGGAGCTAACTTAGGTAAAATGGTTCATTTTGGAGCTAACCTAGGTAATTATGCCATTTTTTAGTTAACTAAGCATATTATGTCATTATTGAGCTAACCTAGGTAACTAAGCATATTAGAGCTAACTTAGGTCATTATGGTAAGCATATTGGAGGAAATAAAGCTAAGTCTAGGTCATTATGCATTTGTTAAGCAAAACACTAGAGAAAACTTACCGTCATCACGGAGGTGAAGCACCGGGGTGGCTCGTGCCAGTACCACCTAGAGAAGGATCGTGCGATGCTTGTCTACAGCCAATGAAACTGAAGAACTGCCTTGCATGTGGGGCATGGGAACCTTCCATGCACACACCAGCCAACGAATAGCGCATACGCCGGCAAGTCATGCATCGAGTACATGTACCAGACATGCATTATGAAGTTATGTTTGCTAGCGGCGGCGTATGTCTTGAACCCATTATCCCAAGCTTCTTGCAATTCATCCTTAAGTGGCTGCATGTACACATTCATATTCTTCCCCAGATAGTTGGGCCCTCGAATTATCAACGTCAGGAAAATGTTCTTTCTTTGCATAATCTGTCTGGGGGGGGGGGAGATTGAGTGGAATGACAAATACGGGCCAACAACTGTATTGGGTTGCCATCAAACCAAACACATTGAACCCATCCGTGCTGATGGCGACTCGAGGATGCCTTGGATCTGCCCTTTTTTGCTCATGTAATGCATCGAAGCGCTTCCACGCAGAACCATCCGATGTGTGTACCATCATCAGATTCCCATCTGCATCTAGTTCGGTTTTTTTGCCCATTTTGTGCCATGTCATCTGTCTGGCCGTCTCTTCGACCATGAAAAGACGTTGAAGTTTTGGTACGATTGGCATATACCAAAGAACATTAATGGGGATTTTGGTCTGCGTCTTCTCACCCATACCATTGTCTACCACAACATACCTGGAAGACTTGCAAATGGGACAATAGTTCAAGTCCGCATACTCAAGCCTAAATAAGTCACATCCTTTCTCACAGGCATGTATCTTCTCATAGGGCATCTTAAGTGCACGGAGGATTTTGTCCGACTGGTACAGGTTTGTAGGCATTACATGGCCTTTGGGCAGAAAGCGTCCAAATACTGTCATCATCGCGTCATAGCATTCTCTGCCCAAGTTGAAATGAGCCTTCAGAGCCATTACTTGTGAGATGGCATCCAGCTGACAAAGCTCAGTGTGCTCGTGGAGAGGACGTTTTGAAGACTCCAACATTTCATTGAAGGCCTTTGCAGGTTCCTCCATCTCATCGTCTGAATCCCGAGCATCATCAAAGTCTTGCACCATGTCTTCCATCCTGGTACCATGCTTGTCGGTGCGACGACGAACCACCTCAGCTCTGGCACGTTGGGCAGACTCACCATGAAATGTCCACACCGTATAACTGGGCGTAAAACCACTCTTCTGCAGGTGTTTGCCAATTTCATCCTCTGTCCTCTTGTGCCAATCGTCGCACCGGACACAGGGGCACCAGGTTTTCCTCTGGCCATTTGCAAATGCGGCTCTCACAAACCCCTTGGTTTTTGTTAACCATTCATTGGTCATGTCTTTCTGACTAGTGTGACCGATGTACATCCACGCATGATCACTCATCTTGCCTAGCTACTAGACACACAAGAAATATATATATATATATATATATATATATATATATATATATATATAATTCGGCATGTATATATTCATCAGTTAATCTAGTTTGTCAATTTTATTACGCCCATGCAACCTACACTCTAATAGGTAAAGATAGGTCCTAATCCCACCCGAGTATGTGTAGATTGGGTTCGTTTTCCCATGCTCTGCTCCGGATCCGACGCAAAATTTCGGCAGCACCTCCCCGCTATTCTCCTGATACATGTCTCTGCAATAAATAGAGAGGATGTGTACCCGAAGAACAACAGGGAGGCACTGACGAAATTTATGCGTCGGATCCGGAGCAGAGCATATGGGAAAATGAACCCAATCTACACATACTCGGGCTGTCCATGGATAACGTTGGACAATTCTAAAGAATCACGGTTATAAATATGCAAAGGCATGCATATTTATAACTGTAACCCTTTTGAACAGGAGACGCATACTGATGATTAAAAACACCTATAGCTAGCAAGTTTCATCGGCACGAAGACCCGAATAGAGCAAATAATTAAGGGGGAGGAGGAGATGTCATTTGTGCTCACCCACGAACAGAGGGGCAGAGCTCCTCGAACACCAGACCCTCGCTGCGACGAAACAACTGCACATTTAAATCCAAAGATGAGTAACATAGCATTATTGTTTTTGCCATCAACCTAACTAAATATTTACAACAGTATGCCACCACCAAGTTCTAAAAAAATGATCCTCGACCCCTCGGCGATCCTCGGCCCTCGACCCCTCGATGACCCTCGACCCTCGGCCCCTCGGCGATCCTCGACCCTCAACCCCTCGGCGACCCTTGACCCTCGACCGCGCAGCAATCCTCGATGCGCGACCCCTCGGCGACCCTCGACCCCTCGATGACCCTCGACCCCTCGGCGACCCTCGACCCCTCAGAGATCCTCGACCATCGACCCCTCGACCCTCGACCTTCTTTTCCTTCTTTTCTTTCTTTTTCTACTTCTTTTTTTCATCTTCTTCTTCCTTCTTTTTCATCTTCTTCTTCTACTTCTTCTTTTCTTCATCTTCTTCTTCCTTCTTTTCTTCTTCTTCTTTTTTTCATCTTCTTTTTCCTTCTTCTTTTTCATCTTTATTCAACTTTTTCTATTTTATATATCCTACCGATTCTACTTAATTATTCTAAAAAAAGAGAAGAAAATAAAAAAAATAGAGAAGAAAATGCTCACCGGGGTCGTCGGGGTCGGGGCGGCCGGGGTCGTCGGAGTCGGGGTCGGGAGAGTCGGGGGAGTGTAGGTCGGAGCGGTCGGGGCGGCGGGGTGGGCGGCCTTGGCCGCGGGGCGCTGGGGCGGCGGCGGCGGGGGGCCCGGGCGGCGGGCCAGCGCAGCGGGGCGTCGGGGGCGGGGGCCGGGGCGACGGGGGGTCAGGTGGGGTGTGGGCTGGGCAGCGGGGCACCGGCGGGTGGTCGGGGGCGGCGGGTGCGGTGTGGGTGGGGCAGCAGGGCGCCGGGGCGGCAGCGGCGACGGGCGGCGGGTGCAGTGAACGGGGGAGAGAGAGAGGAGTGTGAGGTGGGGGTTGCCGTTAGGGCCGTTTGTAGGCTTTTGCTTTGCCGTCTGCTAGCGGACGGCAAAGAATCTTTGCCGTCAGCTAGCAGACGGCAAAGAGGGGGAATGGGCCAGTCTGCAGGCGCTGGCCTCCAGTGGACCCCACCCACCTCTTTGTCGTCTGCTTCTGGGCCCTGTGCTGTCAGCAAGCAGACGGCAAAGAAGAGGCTGATGGCAAACATCCTATTTGCCATCAGCTTGTTCTTTGCCGTCTGTTTTTTGTAAGCGGACGGCAAAGACCTTCTTTGCCGTCAGATAGCAGATGGCAAAGAACTGGCTGATGGCAAATTCCCTGATTCCAGTAGTGAATTACATAAGTGACTATACAGATCATTCGCACACACCTCAATAAACAATTGCATGCATTATAAACTAGAGAAACGATCGTCTAGTCATCTACTTCTTGTGACGCTCCCGCCACTTCTCTGTGGCTCGATCCCTTGTCTGGGGCAGGAAGAAGACACTTCCTCATGTCAATGATCCGCCTGTACATCTCATAGCTTGTGTACACATCCTTGGCCGCGTACTTGACGTGTTGTTCATCCAGTCTCTGATGCCAGACACTGTGCCAGGCGTTCTTGTCCTTCTTGCTCTCATCCTTCATCTTCATGTAGTAGGGGTCGATGATGGCCGAGGCGAGGTCAACCAGGGAGTTCTGTTTGTTGTTGTTTCTGCCCTAGACCTTGTAGTGGTCCTGGATGTTGACAAGATTCTGGCATTTCAAGCCCGAAACCTCGAGCGCTTTTAGATCGTTGGTGGTGTCCACCGTAGCAAAATTGTAGTCGGAGCTGTTGATAAAACTGGAGAAACGCTCGCAAGGCCTTGTGGCCAGGTGGTAGTGGTAGACGAGGACGTCATGTCGCATGCACAACTGGGCGACGGCAACCTTCTGATCATGCCCGGCACGACCGCTGGTGAACTCGAGGTCGAAGCCGACCAGTTGGTACTTGTCCTCAGCAAGCAACTGCTTCATAGTTTGGATGGAGCTCTTCACCGAGACCGGCTCATTCGTGTACACCACCGAGAGGGCCTTCCCCCTCACGTGGGTGTCCACGACGTGATGCGTGGTGAACTGCCCCCGTTGTCGTCGTCGGCCGTTGGGAGCACCATTGGAGCCACGGGGAGCGCCATTGGAACCACTGGATGTCCTCTCTGTATGTCTCGTCGTGGGTGTGCTTGTTGTGTCGTGTGGCGTGAGAGATGAAGGTAAATGGAAGCAGGAATAAATGGGGGTCGGGCGGCCTGGATTCTCGACACGTCTGCAAGGCAGTTTTTGCAGCGGGTAACTGCATCGTGGCGCCACACCCGGCGCAACCGCATGCATAATGGCAGCACGAATGTTACGTGATCGTGCGCCGGCCCTAAACACTGGCAGCGCGCGTGGAGGGACAAGGGCAGAGCGCCCGGAGGGACGCGAGAGCACAGCGCACGCGGCGGGATGCGAGCAGAGCGCGCCGCGGCCGCCTCAACCGCGAGCAACCACACGCATAGAGTAGTTGAACACACAGGGAATGGTCGTCTACTGATGCGGCTTGAACTACGTCGGTATTTCCCCAAAGAGGAAGGGATGATGCAACACAGCTACGGTAGGTATTTCCCTCAGTGATGAGACCAAGGTTGTTGAACCAGTAGGAGAACCACGCAACACTATGTAAACGGTACCTGCACACAAAGAACAAATACTTGCAACCCGACGTGTAAGAGGGGTTGTCAATCCCTCTCGGGTAAAAAGATAGATAAAATTGTAGTAGATTGGATAAATAGATCTCGCGGGAACGCGAGATAAAATAAATAACAAAAAAGTGCAGCAAGGTATAAAAGCGAATAAAAATAGATCTCAAAGGCAAATATGATAAAGAATAGACCCGGGGGCCGTAGATTTCACTAGTGGCTTCTCTCGAGAAAAATAGCATACGGTGGGTAAACAAATTACTGTTGGGCAATTGATAGAACTTCAAATAATTATGACGATATCCAGGCAATGATCATTATATAGGCATCACGTCCTAGATTAGTAGACCGACTCCTGCCTGCATCTACTACTATTACTCCACACATCGACCGCTATCCAGCATGCATCTAGTGTGTTAAGTTCATGGAGAAACGGAGTAATGCATTAAGAACAATGACATGATGTAGACAAGATCTATTCATGTAGGAATAGACCCCATCTTGTTATCCTAAATAGAAATGATACATACGTGTCATGTCCCCTTCTGTCACTGGGATTGAGCACCGTAAGATCGAACCCATCACAAAGCACCTCTTCCCATGGCAAGAAAAATCGATCTAGTTGGCCTAACTAAACCAAATATTCGAAGAAGAAATACGAGGCTATAAGTAATCATGCATATAAGAGATCAAAAGAAACTCAAATAACTTTCATGGATAAAAATATAGATCTGATCATAAACTCAAAGTTCATCGGATCCCAACAAACACACCGCAAAAAGAGTTACATCAAATAGATCTCCAAGTGACCATTGTATTGAGAATCAAAAGAGAGAGAGGAAGCCATCTAGCTACTAACTACGGACCCGAAGGTCTACAATGAACTACTCACGCATCATCGGAGAGGCACCAATGAGGATGATGAACCCCTCTGTGATGGTGTCTAGATTGGATCTATGGTTTCTGGAACTTGCGGCGGCTGGAATTGTTTTTCATCGACTCCCCCAAGTTTTTTGGATTTTCGGGGTATTTATAGAGCAAAGAGGCGGTGTGGGAGGCGGCCGAGGTGGGCACAACCCACCAGGGCGCACCTGGGCCCCCAGGCGCGCCTAGGTGGGTTGTGCTCCCCTCGGAGCCCCCCTCTGGTACTTCCTTGGCCCAACTTGTGTCTTCTGGTCCAGAAAAAATCACCAAAAAGTTTCACTGCGTATGGACTCCGTTTGGTATTGATTTTTTGCGAAGTAAAAAACAAGCAAAAAAACAACAACTGGCACTGGGCACTATGTCAATAGGTTAGTCCCAAAAACTGATTTAAAGTTGCTATAAAATGATTGTAAAACATCTAAGAATGATAATATAACAGCATGGAACAATCAAAAATTATAGATACGTTGGAGACGTATCAGCATCCCCAAGCTTAATTCCTGCTCGTCCTCGAGTAGGTAAATGATAAAAACAAATTTTTTGATGTGGAATGCTGCCTAACATGTTCATCACATATTCTTTTCTTTTGTAGCATGGACATTTGGACTTTTATATGATTCAAGGCAATAGTCTAGTTTTGACATGAAGATTTCAATACTCAAGCATATCAACAAGCAACCATGTCTTTCAAAATATCAACACTAAAGCAAGTTATCCCTAGCCCATTATGCTCAATCATTGATCCATTCATGAAACACACTCGCATATTAGCTACACCCAATGCTCAAGTACGATCATAGTGCCCCTTAGTTGGTGCTTTATAAGAGAAGATGGAGACTCAAATAAAAATTGCATAAAGTAAAAAAAGAAAGGCCCTTCGCAGAGGGAAGTAGGGATTTGTAGAGGTGCCAGAGCTCAAAGCGAAAAATTAAGAGATAAAACATTTTGGGTGGCATGCCTTTCCTGTCAACGAAAATGATCGAGTAGTTAACAATACTTTCCATGCTAGATATATCATAGGCGGTTCCCAAACAGAAAGTAAAGTTTATTCCTTTTTCCACCATACTTTCACATTCCACGGCTAACCGAATCCACGGGTGCCGTCCATACCAACACTTTCCAAGGAATTTATTATTTGACAACATAAAGTAAATTTATTTTTTATTTTGGGACTGGGCATCCCTAATACCTTTGTCGTACTCTCGTGCAATGACAAGTGAATAGACACTCATCTTGAGAATAACACATCTAGCATGGAAAAATATCAGCCACCCCCTACCGTTTCATGAGCGGTACGAGGACACAAAAAGGAATTTTATTTTGAAGATTAGAGATGGCACATACAAATTTGCTTAGAACGGCAAAAGAATACCGCATATAGGTAGGTATAGTGGACTCATATGGTAAAGCTGGGTTTAAGGATTTTGGATGCACAAGTAGTGATCATACTTAGTACAAGTGAAGGCTAGCAAAAGATTGAGAAGCATCCAACCAAGAAACAAAAAATCTCATAAGCGAGCATTAAGCATAACTAACACCGAATAATGCACCACAAGTAGGATGTAATTTCATTGCATAACTAATGACTTTCATGCTTGCATAGGGAATCACAAACCTTAACATCAATATTCTTACTAAACCATAATTACTCACCAACATGACTCACATATCACTATCATCATATCGCAAAACTATTACAAAGAATCAAGTTTATTTTGTCCAATGATCTTTATGAAAGTTTTTATTATATCCCTCTTGAATATCTATCACTTTGGGACTAGTTTCATATGTTGCTTTTGATAGATCAAACAAATCTAAGTGAAGAACATGAGCATAAAATTTTTCTTCTCTCAAAATAATATAAGTGAAGTATGAGAGACTTTCTAAAAAAAAGTTACTAACTCTCAAATAAATCTAAGTGAAGCATGAGAGAATTTCTTCAAAAATAATAAAGCACACCGTGCTCAAAAAGATATAAGTGAAGCACTAGAGCAATTCCATAGCTCAAAAAATTTAAGTGAAGCATATAGAGCAATTCTAGCAAATCATAGCATAATTTTGGCTCTCTGAAATAGGTGTGTTCAGCAAGGATACTTGACACAAACTAAAAAGCAAAACAAGCAAAGACTCATATAACACAAGACGCTCCAAGCAAAACTCATGATATGTGACGAATAAAAATATAGTTCCAAGTAAAATATCGATGGTCGTTAGAAGAAAGAGGGGATGCCACTCGGGGGCATCCCCAAGCTTAGTTGCTTGTTCATCCTTGAATATTATCTTGGGGTGCGGTAGCATCCCCAAGCTTAAGCTCTTCTTACTCCTTATTCCTTCATCCATCGAGATCTCACCCAAAACTTGAAAACTTCAATCACACAAAACTCAACAAAACCTTCGTGAGATCCGTTAGTATAAGAAAACCAATCTTTACTTTAAGTATTGTAGAAAACCCATTCAAATTTTGTTATTGTAATATATCTACTGTATTCTAACTTTACCATGGCTTATACCCCCCCGATACAAACCATAGATTCATCAAAATAAGCACACAATGCAAAGAAAACAGAATTTGTCAAAAACAGAACCGTCTGTAAAGATGCGAATTGTTCTCATACTTCTGTAACTCCAAAACTTCTGAAAAATTAGGACAACAGAGGAAATTTGTATATCAATCTTGTGTAAACAATTCAGAATTTTTCGTCACTTCTCTGATTTTAAACAATTATTTTACTGGACGCAAAAGTTTCTGTTTTACAACAAGATCAAATCAACTATCACCAAAGCTATCCCAAAGGCTTTACTTGGCACAAACACTAATTAAAACACAAAAAAAACAATCATAACAGTAGCATAATTGTGCAAACACTCAAGAACAGAAAGAAAAAGGCAAAAATAAAGTTTATTCATTGGGTTGCCTCCTAACAAGCGCTATCGTTTTATGCCCCTAGCTAGGCATAAAGCATAGATCTAAGTGTTGTCATCTTTAGTTTCCAACTCCTCAATCAAAAACTTAGAATTCTTCAAGGATTTGGCATACAAATTTTCAATAACAATACTCCTAGGAACAAGTTTGAAGAATTCATTTTTGCAAGTAGGGTCTTTTATCACTTCAACAAAATTAGGATGAATACTAATCATTTTTAGATCTTCTTTGTTAGAAGTTGTACCCTTGTTTTTAGTGACTTGAGTAATCTTGCCAATTTTTACGGGAGTTTTTTCAATAGTTTTAGCGGAAGAAAAAGGCGTGCTTAAATTACTAAAAATTTCTTCCAACTTATCAATTCTAGCGAGGCTCTCCTCTATTCTTTCGTTGAATGCGGGTTCTTTTTCTTTTAGTACTTTAAGAGCGTCTCCCGCTTTTGACCCAATTCTATTATCAAGATTGTGCATCCTTTTATCTAATTTTTCAATATTTTCTTCACTGAGCATTTTCTTTTCAATAGCATCTAGCCTTTCCATAACATGCTCGAGAGTTATAGTTGTTTCATTAACCATAAGAGGTGGGGAACCCACTAGATTCCCCATGGCATTAAAAGCATCTAGAGAAGGACACATCAAGAAATTCCCACCAGTAATCGTATCAAGGACAAATCTATACCAAGTGGTGATGCTTACATAAAAACAGCGAAGAAGAACAACGGTAGATTGCTTACGAATAGATCTATTATGAGCATTGCAAATCCTATACCAAGCATCTTTTAAATTTTGCCCTCCCCTTTGTTTGAAGTTAAGAACCTCATTCTCGGGGGTGCATGTAATAGAGGAAGAAATATCCATAACGACAAAAAGTGACAAACAAAATTGCACACGAAAAATACAGATCTAACGAGAAAACGGCGAACGAAAAAGAGGGCGAATAAAACGGCAATTTTTTGTGAAGTGGGGGAGATGAAAACGACAGGCAAATGGCAAATAATCTAAATTGCAAGGAGATAAGATTTGTGATTAGGAACCTGATAGATGTTGATGATGTCTCCCCGGCAACGGCGCCAAAAATTCCTTCTGATGAGGCTTGAACTACATCGGTATTTCCCCAAAGAGGAAGGGATGATGCAGCACCGCTACGGTAGGTATTTCCCTCAGTGATGAGACCAAGGTTATCGAACCAGTAGGAGAACCACGCAACACTATGTAAACGATACCTGCACACAAAGAACAAATACTTGCAACCCGATGTGTAAGAGGGGTTGTCAATCCCTCTCGGGTAAAAAGATAGATAAAATTGTAGTAGATTGGAAAAATAGATCTCGCGGGAACGCGAGATAAAATAAATAACAAAAAAGTGCAGCAAGGTATTTTTGGGTTTTTGGATTAATAGATCTGGAAATAAAAATGAATAAAAATAGATCTCAAAGGCAAATATGATAAAGAATAGACCCGGGGGCCGTAGATTTCACTAGTGGCTTCTCTCGAGAAAAATAGCATATGGTGGGTAAACAAATTACTGTTGGGCAATTGATAGAACTTCAAATAATTATGACGATATCCAGGCAATGATCATTATATAGGCATCACGTCCAAGATTAGTAGACCGACTCCTGCCTGCATCTACTACTATTACTCCACACATCGACCGCTATCCAGCATGCATCTAGTGTATTAAGTTCATGGAGAAACGGAGTAATGCAATAAGAACGATGACATGATGTAGACAAGATCTATTCATGTAGGAATAGACCCCATCTTGTTATCCTTAATAGGAACGATACATACATGTCATGTCCCCTTCTGTCACAAAGCACCTCTTCCCATGGCAAGAAAAATCGATCTAGTCGGCCTAACTAAACCAAAGATTCGAAGAAGAAATACGAGGCTATAAGTAATCATGCATATAAGAGATCAAAAGAAACTCAAATAACTTTCATGGATAAAAATATAGATCTGATCATAAACTCAAAGTTCATCGGATCCCAACAAACACACCACAAAAAGAGTTACATCAAATAGATCTCCAAGAGACCATTGTATTGAGAATCAAAAGAGAGAGAGGAAGCCATCTAGCTACTAACTACGAACCCGAAGGTCTACAATGAACTACTCACGCATCATCGGAGAGGCACCAATGAGGATGATGAACCCCTCCGTGATGGTGTCTAGATTGGATCTGTGGTTTCTGGAACTTGCGGCGGCTGGAATTGTGTTTCGTCGACTCCCCCAGGGTTTTTGGATTTTCGGGGTATTTATAGAGCAAAGAGGCGGTGCGGGAGGCGGCCGAGGTGGGCACAACCCACCAGGGTGCGCCTGGGCCCCCAGGCGCGCCTAGGTGGGTTGTGCTCCCCTCGGAGCCCCGCTCTGGTACTTACTTGGCCCAACTTGTGTCTTCTGGTCCAGAAAAAATCACCAAAAAGTTTCGCTGCGTTTGGACTCCGTTTGGTATTGATTTTCTGCGAAGTAAAAAACAAGCAAAAACAGCAACTAGCATTGGGCACTATGTCAATAGGTTAGTCCCAAAAAATGATTTAAAGTTGCTATAAAATGATTGTAAAACATCCAAGAATGATAATATAACAGCATGGAACAATAAAAAATTATAGATGCATTGGAGACGTATCATCTACAAGCTGGCCGACAGTTGCAACGCTGCGTAGAGAACGGCCGTGTGCTACTACCTCTGTCTTCGTCTATTAGTCCCCTTTATATTCTGTTCCATATTTTGACCTTAAATTTAACCAACAAAATGATGATGCATGTTATAAAATTTATATAATTGGAAAGTATGTCCAAATACGAATCCAACGATATAATCTTTGGCGACATGCATTCGTATTTTATTAGTTAAATCTGTAGTCAAAATTTGGCACAAAAATACATGGACGACTTGTAAACCAGGAAGGGGGTAGTAGGTAATTAAATCGAAAACAATTTTTTATTAACCGTATGTGTACGTGTCCTTTTGTCCTCCTCTCGCATGTCTTGGCACCCCGCTGCCGCAGACGGCTTACAGCGCAAGCTTGTGCAGCGCGCGGGGGCATTCTTTTGGCCAAACCGTGGCTCGAAGTGGCACCAATGAATCGTCGGTGAGCCCGTTCCCGTGCAACCTCGTAGGTTCCCGCGCAAGCTTCTCACCCAACTCGGTGAAATTCCCCAAAATCCCAATGCTTTCCGGCCTGCTATATAAACCCTCACGGCTGGCGAGTCCTGCGTCGCATTTTCCCCTCCCTCCCTGTAGCTTATCTCGTCTGCTTCTCCCACAATCGCCAATGGCACCGGTCCGTCGTCGTCGCTCAGCCACTCCGCCATCATCAGAGGACAGCTCCAGCTGGGAGGCTACACCGCGGCGGCGGTGCAGTCCCCGGCATAGTGTAGTGCGCATGGCGTCCCTGTTGGGTGTTCGCGGAACACCCACCACACGCTCCGCCGCCGCTGCCCGTCGGCAGCTGTTGCCGGCCGCCATTGCCGCCACCCCACCGTCTGCCACCGTGGCCGCCACACCACCGTCGAAAGCCAGGGCCATCGCCCGCTCCTCCGCCGCGGCCCGAAGGCGGGTGGTGGCCATCGTGGACGCGACTCCACTGCCGGCCACCGTGGCCATCACCCGCTCCGCCACCGCGGCCCAAAGGCGGGAGGTGGTGGTCGTGGCCGCCACCCCATCGTCGGCCGCCGTGGCCGCCAGCCCACCATCGACCGCAGGGGTCATGACCCGCTCCGCCACCGCCGCCCGAAGGCGGGAGGCGGAGGTGGAGGACCGCACGTGCGTCAGCGAGCTTGCGTGCTACATCGAGTTCCTGCGGGAGGAGGAGGAGCGCCTCGTCGAGCACGCAAAGAGCCTTACCGCCGCCGTGGCCGCAGCACACGCCACCGCAGAGGTGAGGAATCAGGAGATCTACAAGGAGTCCCGCCGCTTCGAGAGGGGTCGTCTGGAGCGGCAGAGGGCGTTCGAGGTGAGCGTCGTTGAAGGTACAGCGGCGGCAGGCACCGTACTGCAGTTGTCCAGCTCGTCGGTAGGCTCCTCCTCCTTTTCCTCTTACAGATCGCGCTCGGCATAGGAGAGGCTGCCGGAAGTAGTACAAAGCCCCTCCGTTGTAGTAGTATTTAGGGGCTACTTTGTTCAGTTCATCTGACTATAGATGTGGTGGAACTGTTCAACGTACTTAAAATTAGCTAGTATATATAGTTGAACCAGCTATTTCAGTATGTGGTTGGCAACAATTGGGGAAAAGTTTGGTCGGTTCAGCTGTCGAGTTGAACATTTTGTATAATGAATGACTGCTTAATCTATGAATGAAATCTATGCTTAATTACTGAATTTTAATTGCAAAAATTAGACAGTGCTAGTGATTTTTAGCTGCATAGTTTGACAAATGGCAGTGTTACAAGGTTGACAAAGGGCAATGTTACTAGATCAACAAATGTCAATCTTTCGAGTATGACAAATGGCAATATACCCAATATGACAGATGCAAATCTTACCAAATTGTCTGTACGTGGTTGCACATGGGTCATCCGAAAAAACCGTTTGCGTTGAAGAGATGCACAAATCCTGCGCGGCGAATTTTCCCTTGGCTTACTGGGGAAGACCATAGCTCTCACTTTGCACACGGGTGTTCTATCTAAAACGTTTGCGATGAAGAGCTGCACAAATCCTGCTCGACACATTTTCCCTTGGCTTACTGGGGAAGCTGTCGGTTTGCATACGGGAGTTCTATCTAAAACGTTTGCGATGAAGAGCTGCACAAATCCTGCTCGGCACACTTTCCCTTGGCTTCCTGGGGAAGCTGTCGGTTTGCATATGGGTGTTCTAACTAAAACGTTTGCGATGCGTGTTTTATATTTAAAAACCATTGACCTTTTTTTAAAGAAAATCATTTGATAAGTCTGTACATTCAGAGAGAAAAACGCAAGTTCGTTCAAACCATATCTTTCATTCAGTCACACTGCAAATTCATATTCATATGATCGAGGTACAGTATTAAACCCAAAAAAACAAATTCCGGCGGCGGCGGAGGCGGCGTGCCGTGCCGGCATTATCGTTGCCGTCCTCTGGGACGCCATTGATGAAGTCTTCAAGGTAGCACAGAATGTTCTTCACTTGGATATCAAACATCATGTCATCGCGCGATCGACGGGCGGGGCGAGGGAGCATGGCAACTCGCGGCGCTACGAGGTAGCGATCGACGGCGGCGTCCCATGCCGCTGAGGGGGGCGCGCGCACGGGCACGGGCGCAGCGGGTTCATGCAAATGCATGGGGACCGGTGCCATGGTGGGTGCAGGGGCATGCACGGGCACGGGCACGGGCGCTGGCATGTACACGAGCTCGCGCGGGTTCGCGGAGACCTCGCTGACGCCCGCGGCTTCCAGCTCTGTGATAGTGCTCAGCGACTAGCCCGTCAATGCTACGGGGATGGTCGCTGGTGTGGGCGCGGGGATGGGAGCTGGGACGGGCGGCCCCCGCAACCGCCGTGGCTAGCTCATTCAGGGCCATGTCCATGAGGCCCCATTCCTCCTTATTTTCTATCTCCTCCGGCTTGGAGTCGACTTCACCAAACTGGAAGACTAGTGGCAGATGATCCTTCTGATCCATGGCGTTGGTGGAGGTCTACGGGAGGGGAATGGGAGGCGAACAGTAAGGCCGCCCGTATTAAACAGCGGCTCGAGCGCCATTAATGGAGAGGATGCGAGCAAGGCGGGCGGCCATGGAAGTCAAAGGACTCGCTTCCCAGTGAGCCTGCGCAGCGTACAGCTCACACGCTTCCCGGTGAGCCTGCGCATTAGAGGACAGCTTGCACGCCTCTTGGTCAGCCTACGCAGCGGACTGCGCTCGCACGCCTCCCGTTCAGTCAAATAGCTATCCGCACGGCACCTCCTAGCCGTTAAAAGTGTGACGCGTGGCGTCATGTGAATAGTTAATAGAACGCACATGATTTAAATTATAGAAACATTTGAGATGTTAAAGTGGCAGCTATTTGTTTCAAAATGCCTTTGTTGGCTGTTATTCGAGTGCGCCTTCTCTCAAAATGGACACGAAAAATACCACAGTATGTCGGGTTCCATTCCATGATAGCTTGCCAAGTTTCATGAATTTCAGACGAGTTTTTGATTTACTAGAATTTAAAAACAAAGTATCTCAACGTTTTGCCGACAATCAACAGTGCCCTGGTGTTTGAAATTCATTCTCATTTCTTGCATGGGACCTAAGCATGCACCCAAGGACACACATTTGATATGTCAACCCATTTTTCTGCACTGGAGCATGTGCATGTAGTTCAAATTTGAATTATGCACATAAAATGCCTAGAAAACTCAGTTAATGTATAAAAATGTCCAAACGAACCCCGAAAATGCAAATTTTAACACGACACTCCTGTTGCTCTATGTTGTCACTAGGAAAAAAATTGAAAACAGGAAGAGGCAACAAATATCGTTTCATCCACCAAGGAGGCACATTCCCTACCGGAACCATGAGGCTTGTTGTGAGAAGCTCTGGTATGTGAGAAGCTTATACCCAAACCAGCCCCAAATGGGACAAAAATTTAACCACAGCATGTTGATGCCGTTCCATGATAGCATGCCAAGTTTCATGAATTTTAGACGAGTTTTGGATTTACTAGAATTTAAAAACCATGTATCTCAATGTTTACGTGTCGGAGGGATTGACCACAGGTAGCCTCATAACACCCCATAGCATTTCAAGGTATCGGGGCTAGCAATGCCCCTCGCACCTTCCGGACGCGTGGCCGGCTCCTTGGGCCGGCTGGTCCAAGAGGCCGGCTCACAGACAATGGCACGCTCTCAGAAGGCGGCTTCGGGGGAGGCCGGATCTTAGCAGACGGCCCGTCCTCCCCTCGGAATCCGCACCCATTCATTATGATAAGATGGGGCGTGGATACAGGGCCAACTGTTCCCCCAAATCCCGGAGGAGCGTGGCCACAGTGCGGGCTGACCAAGCGGACACCCCCCTGCCAAGCGCTCAATGTGGCCACGCGGCCCATGACGTAGCCCTCGTCTGCAGGGGCCATGCTCCCACGACGGGCGATCGGTATGGCCGGCAGGCGGCGGGCCCTACCTGTCCGTGAGCAACCAGAAGATGGCACTCCCCAAGAAAGCGGCTTCGGTGGCGGACCGGCTCCCAGCAGCCGGCCCCTCCCTCCTCTCGGAGTCAACGCACCGTTACTCTGACGAGATAGAGTATGGCTACAGTGAACACATACCAAGCGGCGGGACTGTAGCCATGCCTCCCCCGACAAGGCCCCCGTCATCAAGGGCGAGGCTACAGCTAAAGGCAATCAGCGTGGCCTGCAGGCGGCGGGCCCTACCTGTCGGCCGAATCCTCGGCCGCCGGCGGGGCCCACCAGGCGGCGGGCCCCAGCAGCCGGCGGAGAACCCGGCGACCATAGACACTGGCATCCGGGTCCTACTCCCGGCCCTATTACCATTGTACCCCTGGGGGGTAGGCCTATATAAACCCCCCAGGCTCACCCATGCAAGGGGTTCAGCACCCACGCCATTCACACACCCATAGCTAGGAGAAGTAAGAGAGCTAGCCTTGCCCTTCTTCTTCCTCTAGCATACAGCTCAAGGAGCACGACTGTAGCCACTATCTGATCATAGTCATCATGCGAAGACCCCGCAGAGCAGGACTAGGGGTGTTATATCCTCGGAGAGCCCCGAACTTGGGTAAGACTCGCGTGCGTTCGAGCTCTCGCCCATTCCCGCTTCCAGGGCCCGACGACGTCCTCCTGTCCCCATCCATGATAAGCCACCCCCTGGCATCTGTCGCGAGAATACCCCGACAATTGGCGCCCACCCTGGGGCTCAGCACAGCGTCGGCCGGAGACATGTTCTAGACGGGAACCCTCTTCCTCTCCAGCGAGCACGTCGCGTCTGGCCTGATCAGCCAGCCCGACGCGCTGGTTAGCGCATGCATCAGCGCATCGCTTGACACGGGAGCGGCGTGCCCCGCGAGCTGCCTCATCGACCTCTTCGGCAAGCTCAGCATCTCCGACACGCCCGCCTCCGACGCGGAATCCGTCTGCTCCACCGACCCCTACGTCGAGCCCGTCGAGATGCTCATCGACTCTGACGCGGCCTCCACCAACGGTTTCCCCGCCAATGTGGTGGTCAATAACGATCCTCTCCCTCCCGTCGCCAGCAACGCCGATGCCGGCACAATCGCGGAGGTGCTGGTCACTGGCCACGACGACGATTCCGCCGGGGTTGCCCAGGATCCGCTGCGAGCGGCTATGCAGGGCCTGGGCACCCCCGTTACTGCTAACGCCGATGGAGTGACGCTGGAGGCATTCCGCGTCACACTCCTTGAAAGCGCCAACAAGATGGCGGCCATGAGGCGCCGCGCTGAGGCCTGCCAATGCGAGATCGACCGCATCGCAAGCGGCACGCCGGCTGCTGGCGAGCCCAGCCAAGCCGACGCCGTTCGGCAACGCGGCGCAGCCATAGCCAGCATGCTGGGAGTCGGACACCCGGTCTACGCCACCCCAGTGGAGAACTTGCGCGCTGCCCAGGCGGCCGCAGATGAGTTGGATAACCTGGAGGGCGACGAGCGGCGCAGCCAGATGGCGCGCCTCCAGGAGCTCCTCGACGCTGCAACCACGCAGCAAGACGCATACCACCGCACGATGGCTGCCGGTAAGCAAGCCGAAAACCATCCCCCCCCCCCGCCGCAAACATGGAGCGACCTCCCGGTCCCTAGTAGGCGGAGACCGCGGTCAGCAAGACCCGGAGCCGGCTGCTAGCCACAGCCGGCGCACTCACCTTACGGTTGTGCGCAGCCATGACGACCGCCCACGGGTGGAGTACCGGCGGGATGAGCGTCCACCTCCTATGGATCATCTAACTCTCGGAGGCCGGCTGGGCCCCCGTGAAGGAGTCGGAGAAAACAATGCGCGCCACCGGATCGAGCGGCTCGCTCGGTCGCTAGCCGTAGAAGAGGAAGACACGATCGGCCCGGCCTGCTTCGGCCCCCGCATCCATGACGAGCCCTTCCCCAAAGGGTTCTCGCTCCCTCGAGACACTCCAAAGTACACCGGCTCCATGAAGCCGGAAGACTGGCAGACCGACTACTCGATGGCAGTCAGCATAGCAAATGGCAACAAGCGCGTTTCCGTGAAGTACGTTCCGCTCATGCTCCAGGGCACGGCCCGGACATGGCTGAACAGCCTCAAGCCCTACAGCGTCAATAGCTGGCTGGACTTCGCCGATGTATTCATCCGCAACTTCACCAGCACCTACAGCGGCCCCCCAAGCCTTGCCAGCTCTCCATGTGCGTTCAGGGGCCAGCCGAGTCCACCCGCGACTACCTGACGTGCTGGGCCGAGCTGCGCAACTCCTGCGAAGGGGTGCACAAGGTACATGCCATTGAATACTTCACCGCCGGGTGCAGAGAAAGCACTCTGCTCAAGCACAAGCTCCTGTGCCGACGAGCCGGCTACGTTGGACGAGCTCCTGGTCGTGGCGGACAAGTACGCCATGGCCGACTCCTCCATGAAGTCGGAGGTCCGGGTTGACACGTCCGGGAAGGTGATCCAGTCGGCTCCTCAAGCTCCGGCTGGAGACATCAACCAGCGCCAACAGCCGAACGACAACAAGCGCAAAGCCCAGCAGCTGGTTTCCAACAGTCGGCAAGTAGCAACCGTCGAAGACCAGCAGCCGGAGGGACAACCCGGCCCCAAGCGTCAGAAAGGCGGCAAGGGTGCTTGGCTGCCCGCCCTCTCCTTCAAGCAAGCCCTCGATGCCCCGTGCAAGTTCCACAGCGGCGCGAAGCCGTCCAACCACACCACTCAGAAGTGCAACTGGCTCACCAGAATTGCCAAGGGCGAGGGCCTACCACCTCCGCCAGCCGGCCCGGTGGCTCCGTCTCCTCAGCAGCCGGCGGCTCGCCCAGTCGGCATGCTCCAAGACGAGTTCCCCGAAGCCAACGCCACCTACGTCGTCTTCACCAGCCAAGCCGATGACAAGCACAGTCGGCGGCAGCAGCACCGCGAGGTGAACGCTGTCGCCTCGGAGGTCCCCCAATTCATGCACTGGTCCGAGAAGCCCATCAGTTGGAGCCGTGAGGACCACCCGGCCGTGATGCCCTCGCCGGGTGCTTACGCAATGGTGCTGGACTCCACCTTCTCAACGAAGAGGCAGGCTTGCCGCTTCTCCCGGATCCTGATAGACGGCGGCAGCAGCATCAACATCCTGTACCACGACACCATGGAGAAGCTGGACGTCAAGGAAAAGCAACTCCTGCCCAGCCGAACCGTGTTCCATGGCATAGTCCCTGGGCTTTCCTCCTCTCCAATCGGCAAGATCAAGATTGATGTCCTGTTCGGCGACAAGACCCACTTCCATCGTGAGCCAATCTGGTTCGAGGTGGTCGACTTGGACAGCCCCTACCACGTGCTCTTGGGCCGGCCCGCACTAGCCAAGTTCATGGCGGTGCCGCATTACGACTACCTGAAGATGAAGATGCCGGGTCCCAAGGGCATCATCACCATTGCCGGCGACTACCAGAAGTCGCTCACGTGTGCCGTCGCCAGCAGCCGGCTGGCCGAGTCCCTCGTCATCGCTGAAGAAAAGCGCCTCCTTGACCGGGTGGTGGCCATGGCCCGCAAGCAGCCGGACATGCCATTCGACCCCAAGAACGCGGAGACCCAGGGCTCCTTCCAGCCGGCCAAGGAAACCAAGAAGATCGCCTTGGATCCGGCGCACCTGGAGAGATTTGCTGTCGTGGGGTCTCACCTCGACAGCAAATAGGAAAGCGAGCTCGTCGATTTCCTCCGTGAGAATTGGGACATCTTCGCATGGTCTCCCAAGGACATGCCGGGTATTCCGACGGATTTCGCCGAGCACAAGCTACTTGTGAGATCGGATGCAAAACCGGTCAAGCAACCCCTTCGCCGCCTGTCAGAAGAGAAGAGAAGGATTGTTTGTGAAGAGATCGCCCGGCTTCTGGCAGCCGGCTTCATCATGGAAGTATTCTACCCGGACTGACTTGCCAACCTAGTCCTCGTCTTGAAGAAGAATAACAAGTGGTGCATGTGTATCGACTACACTAGCCTAAACAAAGCCTGCCCCAAGGACCCCTTTGCCTTGCCAGCTGCGAGCTGCTGTCTTTCTTGGACGCCTACTCCGGCTACCACCAGATCAAGCTGGACCCGGCCGACCGCCTAAAGACCTCCTTCATCACACCATTCGGCGCCTTCTGCTACATCACCATGACGTTCGGCTTGAGGAATGTCGGCGCCACCTTTCAGCGCTGCATGCAGAAGTGCCTCCTGAAGCAACTCGGCAGAAACGCCCATGTCTGTGTGGACGACATTGTGGTGAAGAAGGAGAAGCGCGGCACCCTTTTGGAGGACCTCAAGGAGACCTTTGCCAATTTGTTCCACTTTCAGATCAAGCTCAAGCCGGAGAAATGCGTCTTCGGGGTACCAGCCGGCCAGCTCCTTGGCTTCCTTGTCTCTGAACGCGGGATCGAGTGCAACCCCATGAAGATCAAGGCCATCAAGAGGAATGCAGAGGCCGACCCGGCTACGGGACGTCCAGAAGTTCACCGGGTGCTTGGCATCACTTAGCCGGTTCATCAGTCGGCTGGGCGAGAAGGCCCTCCCACTGTACCAGCTGATGAAGAAGACCACCTGCTTCGAGTCGACCGACTAGGCGGACGAGGCCTTCCTCCAGCTCAAGTGTGTGATGTCCACGCCGCCTATTCTGGCCGCTCCGGCTGCTAAAGAGCCCATGTTCCTCTACATCGCCGCCACCAGCCGGGTGGTCAGCATCGTGATCGTGGTCGAGCACCCAGAAGATGGCAAGGCCCAGCCGGTCCAGAGGCCGGTCTACTACCTGAGCGAGGTGTTGTCCGCCTCCAAGCAGAACTACCCCCACTACCAGAAGATGTGCTACGTCGTGTATTTTTCCGCCAAGAAGCTGAAGCAGTATTTCCAGGAGCATACCATCACGGTTGTCTACACCGCCCCCCTTGCCGAGATCATAGGCAATAGAGATGCCTCAGGCCAGGTGACCAAATGGGCCATTGAGCTGGCCCCCCACACCATCCTCTACCAGCCCCGCACCGCCATCAAGTCCCAAGCGCTGGCCGACTTCCTCGTCGACTGGGCCGAGACCCAGTACCTGCCGCCAGCGCCGGATTCAACTCATTGGCAGATGCACTTTGATGGCTCAAAGATGCGCACCAGTCTGGGAGCCGACATCGTCCTCACCTCTCCCAAAGGCGACGAGCTCAAGTACACGCTGCAGATCCACTTTGCCGCCTCCAACAACATGGCCGAGTACGAGGCACTCGTCCACGGGCTCTGGCTAGCCAAGGAGATCGGCATCCGCCGGATTCTGTGCTACAGCGACTCGGACTTGGTGGTCCAACAGTCTTCTGGCAACTGGGATGCCAAGGACGCCAACATGGCGAGCTACCGCTTCCTCGTCCAGCAAATCAGCGGCCACTTCAACGGATGCGAGTTCCTTCATGTGCCACGAGCCGACAACGAGCAAACCAACGCCCTGGCACGGATCGGCTCCACCCGGCGAGCAATACCAACCGGCGTCTCCCTCGAGTGCTTGTGCAAGCCATCTATCAAGCCTTCGCTAGAATCAGAGTCCATCTTAGTGCCGGCTGACCCCGGAGCAGTCGGATCCGGCTCGGGGACTTCAGCAGTCGGCCCGGGGACTTCAGCAAGCGGCCCAGGGGCTGCAGCACCCGCACCCGGCCCAGGGACTTCAGAACCCGGCCCGGGGACTGCAGCACTTGGCCCGAGGACTTCAACGACGTAGCAAGCAGCAGCCGGCTCCGACCCGCCACCTCCCAACCCGACCCCCTGGTGCCGGTTGCTGTCATGATAGTGGTAGAAGCTCCATCTTGGGCGCAGCCCATCCTCAACTTCCTGGTGAGCCGAGAGCTACCAGCCGACGAGATTTTGGCCCGGCAGGTGCAACGCCGGGCGGCAGCATACACGATAGTCAACAGAGAGCTCGTCAGGCGCAGCGCGACTTGTGTTTTTCAGCGCTGCGTTGAGCCAGAGAAGGGCGTCCAGATCCTGAGAGATATCCATCAAGGCGAATGTGGCCACCATGCCGCCTCCAGATCCCTCGTCACCAAAGCTTTCCGCCATGGTTTCTTCTAGCCGAATGCTTTGGACGACGCCAATGAGTTGGTCCGCAAGTGCAAGGGGTGCCAGCGCTTCAGCTCCAAGCAGCACCTGTCGGCCTCTGCACTCAAGACCAATCCCATCACTTGGCCATTTGCCGTATGGGGATTGGACATGGTGGGCCCATTTAAGACAGCATGTGGCGGCCTGACCCATCTGCTGGTCGCCGTGGACAAGTTCACAAAGTGGATTGAGGTGAAGCCAATCAAGAAGCTGAATTGTCCGACTGCCGTCACGTTCATCGCCGACATCACCGTCCGGTACGGCATCCCGCACAGCATCATCATGGACAACGGCACGAACTTCGCCAAAGGCGCCTTGGCCCGTTTCTGCGCGATGCAGGGCATCCGACTGGACTTAGCGTCCGTTGCCCATCTGCAGTCAAACGGCCAGGTGGAGCGAGCAAACGGCCTCATCCTGACCGGCATCAAGCCCCGGCTGGTCAAGCCCCTAGAGCGCTCGGCCGGCTGCTGGATCGAGGAGCTGCCGGCCGTCCTTTGGAGTCTTCGGACCACGCCGAACAAAGCAACCGGCTTCACACCATTCTTCCACGTGTACGGGGCCGAGGCTGTCATCCCAACAGATATTGAGTTCGACTCGCCTCGCGTCACCATGTACACGAAGGAAGAAACCAAGGAGGCGCGAGAAGACAACATCGATCTGCTGGAAGAGGCCCGGCTGATGGCACTCAGCCGGTCTGCCATCTACCAGCAGAGCCTGCGCGCTACCACAGCAAGAAGGTCAAGCCGCGCGCTTTCCGCGAGGGCGATCTTGTGCTCCGGCTGATCCAGCGAACAGCTGGCCAGCACAAGCTCTCGGCTCCTTGGGAGGGACCTTTCATCATTAGCAAAGCCCTGGGCAACGACTCCTACTACCTCATCGACGCACAGAAGCCCAGGGCTCGCAAGAGGGACAATTCTGGCCAAGAGACGGAGCGACCCTGGAACGCGAATCTTCTCCGCCCATTTTACAGTTGATGCAGTATATGTACCACGCTACCTTTTGTATTAAGCTAAGACAACAGGTCCCCCGAGGCGCACTCAGGGGCTACCTTTTTATCTATATGATAAGCTTCGCCTATGAATGTGTTCTGTCATTCTTTCGCCCTGTCCAGGTCCGGTCAGCCGGCCCGGAGGCTCGCCGCCTTGACCTAAGTTGGCACCACCCGAAGTCGGCCAAGTAGTGTGCCGACGCCAAAGCCCTCTCTTCGCCTCAGCTACAGCTCGCAGCGCGACTGTCCGGCTGGCAAGAGCTAAAGGTCGGAATCGCTGTCCACACGAAAAACGACTAAGGAAAAACGCCAACACAGGCCAGGCCGGCTCGTAGCCATACACGCAAATGTGACGCCCCCGGCTCAATCGTGCACTAATCATACATGTAAATGCACACGATCAAGCCTAAGGACTCACAGGAAGATATCACAACACAACTCTAAAACATAAATAAAGTCATACAAGCTTTATATTACAAGCCAGGGGCCTCGAGGGCTCGAATACATAAGCTCGCATACAAGCGTCAGTGGAAGCATCAGATATCTGAGTACAGATATGAAACATAAACAGATAAGCCTCTAGAAAGGCAGGGCAAAACAAAAGCTACGATCGAAAGGCGCAGGCCTCCTGCCTGGGACCCTCCGATCCTACTCCTGGTCGTCGGCGAGCTTGTAGAAGTATCCACCCTCGGGGTAGTAGTAGTTGCGATCGTCGGCGGGGGAAGCTGTATCTGGGGCTCCGTCATCTGGTTAAATCAAAATGATATGGGGAGAAAAAGAAAGCAAAGCAACCGTGAGTACTCATTCGAAGTACTCAGCAAGCAAGGATCTACACTACATATGCAACATTATCAAAGAGAGGCTGTATATGTGGACTGGGCTGCAGAAATGCCAGAATAGAGGGAAGGCCTAGTCCTATCGAAGACTAGCATCTTCAGAGGTCTTGCAGCATTAGAAGAGTGTAGATTAGTACAGCAAAAAGTAGTAGTATCATTAAGTCTCAACCTCACCCAGAGATCCTTCCTCGACTCCCTGCGAGAAAGCAATCCCAGAGCCATACTGTCAACAACCTCGGCCAGAGATCCTTTCTCGACTCCCTGCGAGAAAGTAATCCCAGAACCATAATATCCAAGTATCCAGTTCTAGTTGTATCGATCGGGATACAACTCCGAGCGTCCGTTACCGAGGATCCGGCTATGCATAGATTAGTTCTTCCCTGCAGGGGTGCACCAACTTACCCACCATGCTCGCTTAACTCCGGCCGAACACACTTTTCTAGGTCATGCCCGGCCTCGGCCAAACGACACACCGCAACCCTACCTAGAGCTCAGCAGAGAGGTCCCCGTCGGTCTACATTCTAAGCGCTCAGGGGTCTTGGGCCATCGCCCTGTGCACTCTGAGTCGTTGCGTGCAGGGGGAAGCCAGGCACCAGGGGGGCGTCGTTCCGTCCCGGCCGCAATGCTGAACTGGACGTCTGACAAAGCTTTCGGCTGATGCATACGATGCAGAGTACCCATATTTATTCCCGCGTGATGGTTAGTGCTATCGGGCCAGAGGCCAACTCAGATCAAATATCCAAATCGTAGTGTGTTGGTAGTGCGGTAACGAGCAGAGACTCACGATCGATGTGACCCTGTCGCCCCGTCTCGAGGACTTGCGGCAAGGGCCAAGAGTGCCCGGCCACGCCTCGTATTCATCACTCGGGCACCATCCAGGTCAACCCGTCTCCACATCACTCGCGGGTACCCCTTAGGGTCGACCCACCTTTCCAAGTAACAGGGTAAAGTCCAAGTATCCGTGTGTCCATAACATCAGGAGAATCCGAGGTATCACCCTCGTTGGATTCCTACTCGATGTATCCGTCAAGGTGAACTCGGAGGAATCACCCTCGATGGATTCACACTTGAGGTGTTGCACGACAGCGTCGTTATCAGAAGTGGTGAAGGAGGAATCACCCTCGATGACCACGACCGAATAGCTACTCTACAGAGTTAACATCAGAAGTGCTACACGAGGTATCACCCCGGCACTCGATAGTAACGCTATAGTGTCGTTACAACTAAGGGGCGTGATGTGCGGTGCTGGGGCCTGGTCGTCGAGTCTTCTGATGATCCAGCGGGGCAATCGGAACAAGTGGGGTCACTGATAGGTCTCTACCCAGCCTATACTAAGCAGTTTAGGATAAGCAGGTAATTATCAAAAGCAGGTTACAAGATTAGATCATGCATCAGAATAGGTAAAGCAGTAACAGTAGCAATTCTAATGCAAGCACAAGAGAGAGGAGAATAGGCGATATAGGCATGCTCAAGGGGGGGGGGGGGTGCTTGCCTGGTTGCTCTGCGGCAAAGGCAGGGTCGTCAGTGGTGTCGTCGGGCTCCTAAGCTGCGTCGGTCTCGGGGTCTAACGAGAGAGAAGAGGGGGAGGAAACAGTAAATATAAACAAACAAGAGCATGACATGACAATACGCAGAGTTAGGGGTGTTCGGACGCGGTGCTACGCGATATAGGTGAAGAGGGAATACATCCGGGAATGTTTTCTCGAAGTTCGGCATTTTCAGACAGATGAAATGGAGGGGGACGGTTGCATGTTCGCTATGCTAGGGACGTGTGGTGGACGAACGGACCGCATATTCGGATTCGTCTCGTCATTCTGAGCAAATTTCATGTATAAAACTTTTTCATCCGAGTTACAAATTATTTTCTACGAATTTCTAAAGTTTTAAATGATTTCTGGAATTATTATTAAATCTAAAATGGAGTTATTACATCAGCATGACATCATCATGATATCAGCGGGGTCAACAGTCAACTCTGACCGGGTTGACTGGTCAAAGGGGCTGTGGGGCCCAATCGTCATTGTCTGCTTAATTAATTAACAGTTAATTAGCTAACTAATCAGACTAATTAGGTTAGGTTAATTAACATGATTAATTAATTACCAATTATTTATTTATTATTTAAATTCTTTTTATTATTATTATTGCAGGGGCGGTCCCCACGTGCCATAGGCACAGAGGCCAAAATGGGCTAACGGGCGAAACGGGGGCGGAGCCCCGGGGTGCGAGCGCTGGCGCCGGGCGTCGGACGCCGGAGCGCGCGGCAGCGCGGACGAGCGCAGGCGGCCGCGGGCAGGAGCGGCGGGCACGGCGCTGGAAGAAGCGGGGCGAAGGTTGTGCGGGACCAAGCGCGGTCGTTGGCGCGGCAGAGTAGGGGTCAGGCCGGAGCGGGCGGCGCGGCAGTGTGCGGCGATCTGAGCACGTGGCGGGGGTGGCTAGCTGGGGAGGAGCAGCAGGTGTGGCACGACACAGGGGCGGGGACGGCGGCCACGGCGTGCGGTGGCCACGGCGGCAGGCGGCAGAGGCGAGGCAGGGAGGCCGCGGACGGCGACAGCGACCGGAGGTAGGCGCGCAAGGGGGCGCGGCGAGCACTGCTACGGGAAGGACGGCGATGTCGTGGCCGGGTCGCGCGATACGCGCGGCGACCGAGGCGGAGTATGGGAGCAGAGAAGGGGGAGGAGAGGGGAGGCGCAACCGGCGTGGCGGCTCACCGCGAAGCTGTAGGGGGGTGGCAGTGGGCTCGAGACGGCTTGGGTTGGTCGGAGTCCGCGACAGTGAGGCAAACGGCGACGGGGAGGAGGTCCGGCGACGGCGTCGTGGCGAAGGGGGGTCGGGGGCGCGATCCAGATCCAGATACGGGGGGGGGGGGGGGGGGGTTGGTGTGGGGATCGGTGTTAGGGTAGGTAGGTGGTAGGTTTCGTGCCCTGGAGGGGGTTATAGGCCTGGGGCTAGACCGGCCTGGCGGCCTGGTGGCCTGCTGGGCCGAGGCCCAGTTGGGGGGAGGGGGAGGTTTACTTTTACCTCTCTTTTTTTCAAAGGTTTTCTGCTATCAATTATTTTTAAAACAAAAACAGACTTATAAAATATAAAACCTGTTCCTAAATTAGTATAATAAATATAGGCCACTGACACAATTAGTTTAGCATTTAGATAATATAGTTTAGCATTTTTATAATTTAAATAACATTTAAATTATTGTTTAGACCACTGTTTTAATTACTTTAGGGCACTTAAACACTTTGCAAAAAAATGTTGGTTCACCAGCAATATTAAGAAGTGAATATTTGTCACATGACCAACATTTTAGTTTTCAGGTTTGTGAACTTTTGGATTTCACTTAGTATTTAAATTTGAATTTGACCAGAATTTGAAATGAGAAGAAGTAAAGATGATCATGCACTGTTTAGCAAAAATAATTTGCTTAACCCCAGGGGTTACTGTAGCTCATCAGTACAGGGGTGTTACAACTCTCCTCCTCTAAAAGAAATTCTCGTCCCGAGAATTAAGAGGTAGAAGGGAAAAGATCAGGGTATTCAGCACGGAGGTTATCCTCACGTTCCCAAGTGGCTTCATCTTCAGTATGATTTGATCATTGCACTTTCAGGAATTTGGTCGTCTTTTGACGGGTTCGACGTTCAGCTTCATCGAGAATGCGGATCGGATGCTCCTTATAAGAAAGATCATCTTGTAATTCGAGCATCTCATGATCCACTCCTCGGTGCGGAGATTCCTTGAAGCAACGACGAAGTTGCGACACATGGAAGACGTCGTGGATATGAGAGAATTGCGGCGGCAACTCCAATTTATACGCCACCTGACCACGTCTTGCAACAATGCGGAAAGGACCAATGTAGCGTGGAGCTAACTTGCCCTTGATTCCGAAGCGGTGAGTGCCCTTCATAGGAGTGACTCGCAAATAAGCTTGATCACCAGGTTGATAAGTCAAACCCCATTGTTTGTGATCATAGTTGCTCTTCTGGCGGTCCTGAGCCGCCTTGAGGTTTTCACGGATGATACGGACTTGCTCTTCGGCGTGTTGGATTATTTCCGGACCCACGAGCGGTCGTTCCCCAGTTTCTGACCAATTCAGAGGGGTTCGACACTTACGTCCATAGAGTACTTCGAAGGGGGCCATTTTCAAGCTGGCTTGATAGCTGTTGTTATAACAGAACTCGGCATACGGGAGAGATTCTTCCCACTTCTTGCCGAAAGAAATAACACAAGCTTGGAGCATGTCTTCAAGCACTTGATTTACTCATTCGACTTGGCCTTGGTACTGGGGGTGATATGCTGAACTCCAGGTAATATGAGTTCCCATAGCTTCTTGGAAATTTCCCAGAACTTTGAAGTGAAAAGGCCGCCACAGTCCGAACTGATCTCCTTCGGAATACCGTGGAGTGATACAATTCTGGAGATATATAATTCTGCTAACTGACTAGCAGTGATCGTCTCCTTGACAGGCAGAAAGTGTGCAACTTTAGAGAGTTGGTCGACGACGACAAGAATAGCATCGTGACCCTTTTGTGACTTGGGAAGGCCAGTAATGAAATCCATTTGCACTTTATCCCACTTCCATAAAGGAATAGGAAGGGGTTGCAGAATTCCAGCAGGCTTCTGATGTTCTGCTTTAACGTGATGACACACATCACATTCAGCAACATATCGAGCAATATCCTGCTTCATCCTAGACCAACAGTACCTCTGACGGAGATCACGATACATCTTGGTGCTACCCGGATGTATAGACAGTAGTGTATCATGTGCCTCCTTCATGACCTTGTCAGTCATAAGCTCGAAGCGAGGTACCACAATGCGGTCTCTGAAATACAAGGTTCCATCTTCAGACAGCGAGAAATCCCTGTACTTTTCAAGGTGAAGATCTTTCTTCATTAGATCAACTTCAGCATCTTTAGCTTGCGCATTCTTAACAGCTTTCTCAAGATCTGGTTGTATCACAAGGTTATTAAGAGAACCCTGTGGAACAATACGCAGATTCAGCTTGCGCAGTTCTTCAAAAAGATGAGGTTGAGCTCGCCTAACCATGAGGTTGTCGCAATAGGACTTGAGGCTTAAGGCATCAGCCATCACATTAGCCTTGCCAGGGGTATAAGAAATACCCAAATCATAGTCCATAATGGCCTCCATCCATCTTTGCTGACGGAGGTTCAGAGATGGCTGAGTGAACAAGTACTTCAGACTTTTATGATCCGTGTAGATCTCGCAACGATTACCGAGGAGGTAATGTCGCCATAACTTCAATGCATAGATGACAGCAGCTAGTTCTAGATCATGGACGGGGTAGTTCTCATCATGAGGACGCAACTGTCGAGAGCCATAAGCAATCACCTTACGCTCTTGCATTAGGACACAGCCTAATCCTTCATGGGATGCGTCACAATAAATCACGAAGTCTTTGCGAGAATCTAGAGGAACAAGTACTGGGACAGATGTTAGCTTGTCTTTGAGTGTTTGAAAACTTTCTTGACATTTGTCTGTCCACTCAAACTTAACGCCCTTGTGAAGCAGATCAGTCAGAGGCTTAGCAATCTTTGAGAAATTCTCGACAAAGCGACGGCAATAGCTTGCAAGGCCGAGAAAACTTATGACTTGCTTGACATTCTTCGGTGGAGTCCAGTCAAGAATAGCTTGAACTCGTTCTGGGTTAACAGCAATACCATCTTTGGAGATCACGTGGCCGAGATATGTCACTTCAGACAACCAGAATTCACATTTGGAATACTTGGCATAGAGCTGGTGTTCTCGGAGCCTTTCCAGAACAAGACGTAGGTGTTCAGCATGTTCTTCCTTATTCTTTGAATAAACCAGAATATCATCTAGATATACCACGACAAACTTGTCGAGGTAATCTATGAAGATGTAATTCATCAGTCGGGAGAATGTGGCTGGAGCATTTCTTAAGCCAAATGACATGACAATGTACTCATAGGAGCCATAACGGGTAACAAATGCTGTCTTCGGAATATCCTCTTCACGAACTCGGATCTGGTGGTATCCCAATCTCAAATCAAGCTTAGAGAATACTGAGGAACCAGCAAGTTGATCATACAGATCATTGATTCTGGGAAGCGGATACTTATTCTGAATTGTTGCTTGGTTGATAGGTCGGTAATCTTGAACCAACCGATTCGTACCATCCTTCTTCTTGACAAAGAGGGAAGGTGCTCCCCAAGCAGATGAACTGGGGCGGATGAAACCCTTTTTAAGTGACTTGTCGATTTCCTCCTTAAGTTCAAGAAGGTGGTGCGGAGGCATCTTATAAGGGCGCTTCGCAATAGGGGTGGTGCCAGGCTTCAAGTTGATGACAAACTCGACAGCTCTAGTAGGGGGTATTCCTGGAAGTTCTTCTGGAAAGACCTCTTGAAAATCACGAACAACTGGAACATTCTCAATGCCTTCAAGAGGTGAAGCATTCAATGCATTCAGAACATATATCTGATTGTCGGCATTCTGAACTGTTCGAGCTGAGTATTTGACTGTCTGGCCAGAAGGATAGGTAAGTTGGACTTTCTTAGCGGCACAGTCAATCAAAGCATTGTGGGCGGTCAACCAGTCCATACCGAGAATGATGTCTATGTCGGAAGGTCCGAGAGCATTAAGGGAAGCAGAGAACATCAACCCTTCAATTCTGATCTAATTGTTGTGACTTACCATCTTGGTTTGCCACCTGGAACGGGGAGTGATAATCTCTAATGGTGTGGGCAATAACTCTAGAGGTAGTTCATGCCGCTGAGCAAATTGTTGAGACACAAAGGAATGTGATGCCCCGGAATCAAAGAGAACAGAAGCTGCAACTGAATTAACTGGCAGAGTTCCCATCATGATTTTAGGAGACTCACGAGCCTCTCCCATTTTGACGTGAGTGACCTGGCCTCGATCCATAGCAGACATCCTAGCCTTACGATTTCTGCAACGATGGGTTCGATGGCCCTTCGTACGACCATCAGGAGGCCACGATACATTCTGATCATTATGGGATGGGGCCACAACATTGGACTGTCCACCCAGAATCGTTAGCTGTCTCGGCGGCGGAGGCAGACGAGGTGCAACATATGACGGCCTGGGTGTAGGGGTAGGTCGGTGATGTACATTGTGCGGAATCCACACTTGACGTTTCTGAACAGGCTGACCCGAGGATGAGCCCACATCACGAGTGCGCTTGAGCGATTCCTGGTGCTTAATCAGAGCAGTTTCAACTTGGGAAGATTGGCTGACAAGCGTTGCGAAGTCTGTGCAATCATGGACCGCAAGTGCGAGGTTTATATCAGTACGCAGTCCTTCACATAATTTCTCCTGCTTGCGTGCGTTAGTGCAGACGTCATCTTCGGCATAGCGGGATAATTCAAGGAATTTCCTCTGATATTCATCCACAGTCATTATTCCCTAGGTGAGTTTGCGGAATTCCTGCTTCTTCTGATCCTTCAGACCTTGAGGAATGTACCATGCACAAAAAGCTGACTGAAATTCCTGCCAAGTGGTTATTGTTTCAGCAGGCAACATACCCTTGTGGCTTTCCCACCATTGAGCAGCTGATCCCCTCAGGTGAAACGTCGCATAGGAGACGTAACTGTTAGGGATAACATTGGCCGACTTCATCTGGAAGGCAATGTCACAGAGCAAATCATCAGCATCCATTGGATCAGTCGAGCTGCAAAAAGTGGATGGATTGAGGCACACGAATTCCGGCAGAGTTATTGGTGTAGGCTATTGATGAGCATTCTGGTTTGGGAACTGAGCCAATATCCCGGTCATACCCTGACAGTTCAGTTCAAACTGCTGCATCATTGCGGCAATATAGGGTGGAGGTGGAGGATCGTCAGCCATCCTACCAAATCAACAGGGGCAGTTTAGCAAGAAAGACTGCATGTGTAAGCGGTCAATCACGATGTACATGAGTAATGAACAAAAAGGGCATCAGATATATAATAGTAGTCGTTAACGACATACTAATCCATGCACAGAGTTAGTTTCAAACGGATAGTACGTGCTCGGGAATGTTCGCGGCTAGACAAACTTGGCGGTGCGCAGGCACGTGGTAAGTAAGTACACAACGAGACATAGCAAAGGCTACATCATGTCAGAGAAACTGTTGGAGCGAGGAATCTGCAAGTGACAACACAGGGTGCCCTCGATAAAAAGGATCCTGTAAGCAGAACCTGGCCCACAATCTTGAAGGAAGGGGGGAAATTTTGGAACACCGGGTGGATGTGATCACGAGAACCTAAGGTTGGAGCTAGTAAAATTTTAACCCGAAAGGAAGAGAGATCATAGTCCCAGAGTATAGATGAGGAATAAAAGATCCTAATACCTCCCAATGGCGACATGGGCCCGTAAGCCACACAGCCATGTTAGTAAAATGGATTTTGAAAGACTAGACTCAACTTCGGCCAAGGAGTTGGAAAGGGGGGTTCCAACAGGCAGTCAGCTCTGATACCAACTTGTGACGCCCTCGGCTCAATCGTGCACTAATCATACACGCAAATGCACACGATCAAGCCTAAGGACTCACGGGAAGATATCACAACACAACTCTAAAACATAAATAAAGTCATACAAGCTTTATATTACAAGCCAGGGGCCTCGAGGGCTCGAATACATAAGCTCGCATACAAGCGTCAGCGAAAGCATCAGATATCTGAGTACAGATATGAAACAGAAACAGATAAGCCTCTAGAAAGGCGGGGCAAAACAAAAGCTACGATCGAAAGGCGCAGGCCTCCTGCCTGGGACCCTCCGATCCTACTCCTGGTCGTCGGCAAGCTTGTAGAAGTATCCACCCTCGAGGTAGTAGTAGTAGCGATCATCGGCGGGGGCAGCTGTATCCGGGGCTCTGTCATCTGGTTGCATCAAAAGGATATGGGGAGAAAAAGAAAGCAAAGCAACCGTGAGTACTCATCCGAAGTACTCAGCAAGCAAGGATCTACACTACATATGCAACATTATCAAAGAGAGGCTGTATATGTGGACTGGGCTGTAGAAATGCCAGAATAGAGGGAAGGCCTAGTCCTATCGAAGACTAGCATCTTCAGAGGTCTTGCAGCATTAGAAGAGTGTAGATTAGTACAGCAAAAAGTAGTAGTATCATTAAGTCTCAACCTCACCCAGAGATCCTTCCTCGACTCCCTGTGAGAAAGCAATCCCAGAGCCATACTGTCATCAACCTTGGCCAGAGATACTTTCTTGACTCCCTGCGAGAAAGTAATCCCAGAGCCATAATATCCAAGTATCCAGTTCTAGTTGTATCGATCGGGATACAACTCCGAGCGTCCGTTATCGAGGATCCGGCTATGCATAGATTAGTTCTTCCCTGCAGGGGTGCACCAACTTACCCACCACGCTCGCTTAACTCCGGCCGGACACACTTTTCTGGGTCATGCCCGGCCTCGGCCAAACGACACACCGCAACCCTACCTAGAGCTCAGCAGAGAGGTCCCCGTCGGTCTACATCCTAAGCGCTCAGGGGTCTTGGACCATCACCCTGTGCACTCCGAGTCGTAGCGTGCAGGGGGAAGCCAGGCACCAGGGGGGCGCCGGTCCGTCCCGGCCGCAATGCTGAACTGGACGTCTGACAAAGCTTTCAGCTGATGCATACGATGCAGAGTACCCATATTTATTCCCGCGTGATGGTTAGTGCTATCGGGCCAGAGGCCCACTCAGACCAAATATCCAAATCATAGTGTGTTGGTAGTGCGGTAACGAGCAGAGACTCACGATCGATGTGACCCCGTCGCCCCATCTCGAGGACTTGCGGCAAGGGCCAAGAGTGCCCGGCCACGCCTCGTATTCATCACTCGGGCACCATCCAGGTCAACCCGTCTCCACATCACTCGCAGGTACCCCTCAGGGTCGACCCGCCTTTCCAAGTAACAGGGTAAAGTCCAATTATCCGTGTGTTCATAACATCAGGAGAATCCGAGGTATCACCCTCGTTGGATTCCTACTCGATGTATCCGTCAAGGTGAACTCGGAGGAATCACCCTCGATGGGTTCACACTTGAGGTGTTGCACGACAGCGTCGTTATCGGAAGTGGTGAAGGAGGAATCACCCTCGATGACCACGACCGAATAGCTACTCTACAGAGTTAACATCAGAAGTGCTACATGAGGTATCACCCTCGGCACTCGATAGTAACGCTGCAGTGTCGTTACAACTAAGGGGGGTGATGTGCGGTGTTGGGGCCTGGTCGTCGAGTCTTCTGATGATCCAGCGGAGTAATCGGGACAAGTGGGGTCACTGATAGGTCTCTACCCAGCCTATACTAAGCAGTTTAGGATAAGAAGGTAATTATCAAAAGCAGGTTACAAGATCAGGTCATGCATCAGAATAGGTAAAGCAGTAACAGCAGCAATTCTAATGCAAGCACAAGAGCGAGGAGAATAGGCGATATAGGCATGCTCAAGGGGGGGTGCTTGCCTGGTTGCTCTGCGGCAAAGGCAGGGTCGTCAGTGGTGTCGTCGGGCTCCTGAGCTGCGTCGGTCTCGGGGTCTAATGAGAGAGAAGAGGGGGAGGAAACAGTAAATATAAAGCAAACAAGAGCATGACATGACAATACGCAGAACTAGGGGTGTTTGGACGCGGTGCTACGCGATATAGGTGAAGAGGGAAAACATCCGGGAATGTTTTCCTGAAGTTCGGCATTTTTGGACAGATGAAACAGAGGGGGATGGTTGCATGTTCGCTATGCTAGGGACGTGTGGTGGACGAACGGACCGCGTATTCGGATTCGTCTCGTCGTTCTGAGCAAATTTCATGTATAAAATTTTTTCATCCGAGTTACGAATTATTTTCTACGAATTTCTAAAGTTTTAAATGATTTATGGAATTATTATTAAATCTCAAATGGAGTTATTACATCAGCATGATGTCATCATGATGTCAGCGGCGTCAACAGTCAACTCTGACCGGGTTGACTGGTCAAAGGGGCAGTGGGGCCCAATCATCATTGTGTGCTTAATTAATTAACAGTTAATTAGCTAACTAATCAGACTAATTAGGTTAGGTTAATTAACATGATTAATTAAAATTACCAATTAAAATTAACTAATTAATTAATTAAAATCTTTTTTTATTTATTATTATTACCGGGGCGGGCCCCACGTGCCATAGGCACAGAGGCCAAAACGGGCTAACGGGCGAAACGGGGGCGGAGCCCCGGGGTGCGGGCACGGGCGCCGGGCGTCGGACGCCAGAGTGCGCGGCAGCGCGGGCGAGCGCAGGCGGCCGCGGGCAGGAGCGGCGGGCACGGCACTGGAGGGAGCGGGGCGAAGGTTGTGTGGGGCCAGGCGCGGTCGTTGGCGCGGCAGAGTAGGGGTCAGGCCGGAGCGGGCGGCGCGGTAGTGGGCGGCGACGCGAGCACGTGGCAGGGGTGGCTAGCAGGGGAGGAACAGCAGGAGTGGCACGACACAGGGGCGGGGACGGTGGCCACGGCGTGCGGTGGCCGCGGCAGCAGGCGGCAGAGGCGAGGCAGGGAGACCGCGGACGGCGACAGCGACCGGAGGTGGGCGCGCAAGGGGGCGTGGCGAGCGCTGCTATGGGGAGGACGGCGGTGCGCGGGCGTGCGCATCGGGCGTGGCTGGGTCGCGCGATGCGCGCGGCGACCGCGGCGGAGTATGGGAGCAGAGAAGGGGGAGGAGAGGGGAGGCCCAACTGGCGCGGCGGCTCACCGCGAAGCTGTAGGGGGGTGGCAGTGGGCTCGAGATGGCTTGGGGTGGCCGGAGTCCGCGACGGCGAGGCGAACGGCGACAGGGAGGAGGTCCGGCGACGGCGTCGTGGCGAAGGGGGGTCGGGGGCGCGATCCAGATCCAGACACGGGGGGGGGGGTGGTGTGGGGATCGTAGGGATCGGGTAGGGTTTCGGTGTTCCCTGGAGGAGGTTATAGGCCTGGGTCTGGGCCGGCCTGGCGGCCTGGTGGCCTGCTGGGCCGAGGCCCAGTTGGGGGGAGGGGGAGGTTTACTTTTACCTCTCTTTTTTCAAAGGTTTTCTGCTATCAATTCTTTTTAAAACAAAAATAGACTTATAAAATATAAAACCTGTTCCTAAATTAGTATAATAAATATAGGCCACTGACACAATTAGTTTAGCGTTTAAATAATATAGTTTAGCATTTTTATAATTTAAATAGCATTTAAATTATTGTTTAGACCACTGTTTTAATTACTTTTGGGCACTTAAACACTTTGCAAAAAAAATGTTGGTTCACCACCAATATTAAGAAGTGAATATTTGCCACATGACCAACATTTTAGTTTTCAGGTTTGTGAACTTTTGGATTTCACTTAGTATTTAAATTTGAATTTGACCAGAATTTGAAATGAGATAGAAGTAAAGATGATCATGCACTGTTTAGCAAAAATAATTTGCTTAACCCCAGGGGTTACTGTAGCTCATCAGTACAGGGGTGTTACACCCAAGGCCAGCATTCAACAGAGTTTGATTTACACCCAGTGGGTGGAACTGCGCACGATTAACTTGTTTGCTCAAGTACAAGACAGAGAAATGTTAAAAAGGTAAAGGGCTGCCTAGGCCAAGGGCGCTGCGGGCGGCATGGACAGGTCGGCAGTGGCTGAAGCGCCGGCTAGTGGAGCGTCCGGCTGTTGGGTCTCGGCCTGGTCGGCGGCGGCGGCTGATGTAGTCTCCCGCGGCCCGCTGGCCGAGGCCCGATCGGGCTGAGTCTGGCTGGTTGCTTCACCGTCTGGTGTGACGTCCTCACCTTCCTCGTCCTTGTCATCCTCACTCTCGTCGCTGGAGGTGATCTCCTTCGCCGAGTCCTCCCCCACGTTCGGGTCCAGCCCGAACCAGGATGGCGGCGCTTCAGTGCCGTCTTCCGCCCGCTCAGGGAAGAAGACACCAACGTCGGCGTAGTCGGCGAGAGCCGCCGCGCGCTGGACGATCTCATCATTCACCGCCTCCAGCTCGGGTCCGGCCTCGTGGCGGAAGGTGGCCAGCTGAGCCAACCTCATGCCCGGATACCATGCCTTGACGAACTCCAGCGCCGTCTTGGCACCCGCCCGAGCTGCGGCGCCCTTCCAGGCCTCAAGCCGCTCGGTCGCCACCTCCAACCAGTCGGCAGTCCGGCTGGGAGTCCGAGGAATCCGCTCACCCGGCCAGAGTCCCGCCAGGACCTGCGACCCGGCGCGCTGAAGTCGGCGGAGCAGGCGGTGCGCTGGCTCAAGGCGCATCTTGTAGGCCATGAGTTGTTCGCCTAGAGTCCGGGGCGAGTCCTGCGGAATGTCCGCGCCTGTCCTCCTCCGTTGTTCGTGCCGCGCTTCGATTGCCTGGCAGACGGCAATGGAGCGACCAGGGAAATACTCTGCAAAATAAGTCCAAGATTTAAAAGTCGGCCGCCTGTAGCAACCGGCGACCAAGCAACAAAGGAAGAAAGGATCTACCTTCGACCATGTCCTCGATCACCCCGTAGCCGTCCGATAGCAGCTTCTCCCTCTCGACCCAGTCCGAGCGCTCGGTCTCGAACTCGGCTTTGAGGAGCGCCTCCCCGTCCGTCAGCTGCTGGATCTCTACCTTGTGTTGGGCCGCCTGGTCTGCCAACTCCTTCACAAGACGGTCGCGCTTTACGGCCGCCTGGCTGTGCTCTTGCTCCTTATCCCGGAGGTGGACCTCAAGCTCGCACACGCGCGTTCGAAGATTTGCGGCGGCCTCTACAAAAACACAAGAGAAATGCCAACATCAATAAAGACAAGAAGTCACCAGAAGATCCGGCCCGACTGGTCAGCAGTCGGCCCGAATCTCGGGGACTACACCCAGTGGGTGCGCTTGCGCGCCCCCACTAGAAGACGGCCTACGTACCATGGCTATTGTTCAGCTCAGTAGTCCGGTTGGCGAGCTGCTGGTTCTGGGAGTTGTAGGCGGTCGCGCGCAGATTATGATAGTCCTGCAACAAGAGCAACGCTTCAGCATTCGGAAATACGCCTTGGAGTTCCAACCCGCCTGCTCAGCAGCTGGCTCGGAACTCAGGGGCTACACCCAGTGGGTGCGCTGGCACGCCCCCACTAAAGACCGCAAAAGCAAAAAGGATAATTCAAACGCATACCCGGACGGTTGTCTGAATCGCCACCAGCTCGCTCCTCGCCTGCAGGAGGGTGGCGCCATGGGTCTTGAACGTGTCAAGGACGTCCTGCACCGCAATGTTCAGGGCGGCTGGGCCGGCTCCTTGCACCCAACCAGGCGGAGCGGCGCTCGTGGCCTCGGTGTTGGCTGCCTGCGAGCTCGCGGCCTCGGCACCTGCCAGCCTCGGCACAGAAGTCGCCCACGATGGGCGCATGCGCGTGGAAGCATGGGTCACCAGGGCCTTGCCCTCCACCAGCTCGGCGCTGGACGGCAGTGCCTGCGGCCCTTCGGGCCGGCCTCCACCCCACTCATCAGCACCCGGCGCCCGCCGAGTATCCTCCAGGATGATGAGGTCGGCCGTCCAATCCCCCGGTGCCATCTGGCCAACACCGCCTCCTCCAGTCGGCATCCGGTCCTCCACCACCGGCGGCTCCGGCTGCTGTGGGTCGGCGGCCTCGGGAACCATGTTCCGGGCCGGGTCCTCCGTGGCCTTGACGTCGGCCTCCGCCTGCGCCTTGGCTGCGGCATCGGCCTTTGCCTGTGCCGCAGTCGCTGGTTCGGCCTCTACCCGCGCAGCCGCCTCCCGCTCCTCCCGCGCGTTCCTCTCCGTCGCCTCTCGGAGGGCGACGGCCGGGTCCATGCGGCGGGCATCCTCAGAGCCGCCTACTTCTCCAATCACCAAGGCGGACGGGGCCCGTGACACAGTGAGGGGAGCCCTGCTCAGCAGGAAAAGCAAAGAAAAGAAGTTTGGAAAAAGAAAAGCCAAGACAAGACAAGAAAAGACAAGAGCAGTCAAAACACTTACGCAGACACCAACGGGCGTGGCTTCGGGGCCCTCCGGACGGCGGCCGCCTTCGCGGCCTCTTGCCGCATGGTCGCGGCAACCGTCGACTTGGGTTTCTTGTCTGGCCGGGTGCCAAGCATCCCCACATCAGCGCGGCGCTTAGACATGCTGGGTGCTCCAGTCGGCGCCCTGCCAGTCGGCCGCGTCGCTGAGGGGCCGGCTCCTGACCTTTCGGCGCCTTCCGAGCGGCGCTGCTCATCGCCATCCTCATCATCGTCTGGCCAGTCCCGGACGTCGCCACCTGCGCCGCCTTCTGCGGCTCCGCCTGCTGCGGCGCCGCCTGCACCGGCGGCGGCGTCCTCCTCCAACGCGGCCGCCCCCAGCTCGGGGTCGCCCACGTCACTCACCTCCTGGTCCGGCATCCACTGGTGGCCAGGATCTAGCGCACCGCCTGCTCCCTGGCCGGCGAAGCGCTGCGCCGCGTTCGGGTGGTCAGGGCGGATAAAGAGCATGGCATAGGCAAAAAAAGGGGACCAAATACTAACCGCAGGCGGCGGACTGGCGCGGCTGTAAGGCTCCTTGCCAAAGCTCCAGTCCTCCTCGCTGAGCTGGCTACCGAAGATGTTGTTGACATGGAGGACGACCTCCACCACTGGCATCTCCTTGGTCGACATCCGGCAAGGGTCCCAGCGGCCGCTCATGTCACAGATCAAGTGAGGCCGGAATTGAAGCGGCGACACCCGGCGCTGGATGAAGGCGGCCAGCAGGTCTGCCAGCTGGAGGCCCTCCAAGTCCATCATCTCCTGCAAGCGGTCGAGGATGTTGATGATGGCAGCCGGCAGTGGCCTCGGCTGCTGGCCCCAATTGTTCCACGGCTCAGGAGGTGGGCCTGCTACGTAATCTGGCAGGTTGATGTAGTCGCGTGTCGGGTCCAAGTTACGGACATAGAAGTAAGACTTCTGCCACAACTTGGCCGACTCCAGCATGGCTACAGCCGGAAACCGGGTTCCGGAGCCGGTGCGCTGCACGGCGACGCAAGCGCCACACTGAGCCGCCTCGCCCTTGGCCGCGGTGCCAAGCTTGAGGTAGAAAAACCTCCCCCACAACTCGAGCATGGAGAGGACGCCGAGGTAGCCCTCGCAAAAGGTGACAAAGGCGTAGAGGAGTACCACGGTATTGGGCGTGAGGTGGTGCGGCTGCAGGCGATAGAGGTTGAAGAAGGCGCGGAAGAAGCCACTCGCCGGCAAACCAAAGCCGCGGAGGAAGTGGCTGCGAAAGACAACGAATTCGCCGGCCTCCGGCGCCGGCGTGATCTTCCTCTCTGCAGGAACCCGCGTGCCCACGCACGCTTCCTTGGGCATCCTCCGCGTCGCGCGGAGGAAGTCGATGTGCTCGTCAATGACATTTGAGCCATCCCACTCGCCTCGCTCCATGCTCTGTGGTTGCTTGGTGGCGGCACGGCGAGGTCGAGTAATGGCGAGGCCGCGCTGGCGCGGTGAGGTCGAGCGACGGTGGGCTGCGGCAGCACTTCGATGGTGGGCGGCGCGGTGCAGTAGCAGCGGCAAGGAGGAGGAAGAAGAAGAAAGCGAGGGAGGGGGCGCGTGCGTTTGGCCGCTCCCCCGCCCCTCCCCTACTTATACGGCTGCGGCGGCGGAGCCGAAGAGGCAAATCGTGGGGAGCGTAGGGATTAACTGTGCCCACGTCCCGCATGTCCCCGTAATTTCCGCGTCATCATGGCGCGTCTTCAATTGGCCCCGGAAGGGCAACCGCTCGCCTCGGATGCAGTGGATCCGCGCGCGCCCCGAGGCCCTATAGTGGTGGGCCCGGGCCTGCGGCGACGTCCCGTCGCGCGCGTGGGCTGGCAGGCCGGCCTGGCCTGCTGGCATCACGTGGCAAGTGTGCAGCGGGTGGCAGGCGCGCTGCCCGGCGCACGCGGCGACTATTCAAAATCAACAGGCGGCTGGCCCAGCCTCGGCCGGCTCCTGACAGACGGCTTCTACCAAGTCAGACGAAGCGAGGGACCCAAGACCTTTCAGAGTAGGAAACTGCTGAGGCACTCCGGCTTGAGCCGCGGCACCTCACCAGCTTCGGGGACTACTGTCGGAGGGATTGACCACGGATAGACTCATCAACACCCCATAGCATTTCAAGGTATCGGGGCCAGGAAAGCCCCTCGCACCTTCCGGACGAGTGGCCGGCTCCTTGGGCCGGCTGGTCCAAGAGGCTAGCTCCCAGACGGTGGTGCGCTCTCAGAAGGCGGCTTCAGGGGAGGCCGAATCCTAGCAGACGGCCCCTCCTTCCCTCAGAATCCGCACCCATTCATTACGATAAGATGGGGCGTGGCTACAGGGCCAACTGTTCCCCCAAATCCCGGAGGAGCGTGGCCACAGTGCGGGCTGACCAAGCGGACACCCCTCTGCCAGGCGCTCACTGTGGCCACAGGCCCATGACGTAGCCCTCGTCTGCAGGGGCCATGCTCCCACGATGGGCGATCGGTACGGCCCGCAGGCGGCAGGCCCTACCTGTCTGTGAGCAACCAGAAGACGGCGCTCCCTGAGAAAGCAGCTTCGGTGGCGGACCGGCTCCCAGCAGCCGGCCCCTCCCTCCTCTCGGAGTCAATGCACCGTTACTCTGACGATACGGAGTATGGCTACAGTGAACGCACACCAAGCGGCGGGACTGTAGCCATGCCTCCCCCGACAAGCCCCCCGTCATCAAGGGCGAGGCTACAGCAAAAGGCAATCAGTGTGGGCCGCAGGTGGCGGGCCCTACCTGTCGGCCGAATCCTCGGCCGCCGGTGGGGCCCACTAGGCGGCGGGCCCCAGCAGCCGGCGGAGAACCCGGCGACCATAGACACTGGCATCCGGGTCCTACACCCGGCCCTATTACCATTGTACCCCAAGGGGGTAGGCCTATATAAACCCCCCAGGCTCACCCATGCAAGGGGTTCAGCACCCACGCCATTCACACACCCATAGCTAGGAGAAGTAAGAGAGCTAGCCTTGCCCTTCTTCTTCCTCTAGCATATAGCTCAAGGAGCACGATTGTAGCCACTATCTGATCATAGTCATCATGCGGAGACCCCGCAGAGCAGGACTAGGGGTGTTATCTCCTCGGAGAGCCCCGAACCTGGGTAAGACTCATGTGCGTTTGAGCTCTCACCCATTCCCGCTTCCAGGGCCCGACGACGTCCTCCTGTCCCCATCCATGATAAGCCACCCCCTGGCATCTGTCGCGAGAATACGCTGACATTACGGCCGAGCGACGGTGGCAAGGTGTTTGACATTCATTCCCATTTCTTGCATGGGACATAAGCATGCAACCAAGGACACATATTTGATTTTTCAACCAATTTATATGCACTCGAGCATGTGCATGTAGTTCAAATTTGAATTACGCACATAAATGCATAGAAAATTCAGTTAATGTACAAAAATGTCCAAACGAACTCCGAAAAATTCCAAAATTTAACACAACACTCCTGTTGTTCTATGTTGACACTAGAAAAGAAAATTAAAATCAAGAAGAGGCAACGGATATCGTTTCGTCCAGAAAGGTGAAACGTTCCCTACCGTAACCATGAGGCTTTGTTGTGAGAAGCTCTGGTTTGTGAGAAGCTTGTACCCCAACCTACCCCAAATGGGACAATATTTTTACCACGGCATGTAGATTCCATTCCATGATAGCATGTCAAGTTTAATAAATTTCAGACGCGTTTTCGACTTACTAGAATTTAATAACCATGTATCTCAATGTTAGCGGCTGAGCGACGGTGGCAAGGTGTATGACATTCATTCCCATTTCTTGCATGGGACCTAAGCATGCAACCAAGGACACACATTTGAATTTTGAACCCATTTATATGCACTGGAGCATGTGCATGTAGTTTAATTTTGAATTATGCACATAAATGCATAGAAAACTCAGTTAATGTATAAAATGTCCAAGGGAACCCCGAAAAATCCCAAAAATTGACACAACACTCCTGTTGTTCTATGTTGACACTAGAAAAAATTTGAGAGCAAGAAGAGGCAACGGATATTGTTTCGTCCACAAAGGTGGCACGTTCCCTACCGAAACCATCACGCTTGTTGTGAGTAGGTCTGGTTTGTGAGAAGCTTATACCCAAATCTGCCCCAAATGGGACAATACTTTTACCACGGCATGTTGATGCCGTTCCATGATAACATGTCAAGTTTCATGAATTTCAGACGTGTTTTCGATTTACTAGAATTTTAAAACCATGTATCTCAATGTTAGCGGCCGAGCGACAGTGTCAAGGTGTGTGACATTTATTTTCATTTCTTGCATGTGACCTAAGCATGCTACCAATGACACACATTTGATTTTTTGACCCATTTTTATGCACTGGAGCATGTGCATGTAGTTCAAATTTGAATTATGCACATAAATGCCTTGAAAACCAATTTAATGTATAAAAATGTCCAAACGAACCCTGAATAATTCTAATTTTTTTATGACACACCTATAGTTGCATGTGCACTGCAGATAAAAGTTCTAGCAATTCAAACACCCTCCTTTGCCGCTGTGACTCCATTATGTAATTCAAATCAAGACGAAAAATCAAGTAGATCGCACACAGTTTATTATCAACAACTATGTGAGATGCAGTACAAAATATCTTGGAGCACCGTCGGAGTATAGTACGCATATGGCTTACGCGAGAAGGTGCGTCAGCTACAGTCCATAGCCGGCGTGTCAAGCACACTAGCTCGCTCCCCAAATATCATTTCACTGTTCAATCATCGCCGGCGAAAGATGGGGACGTGGACCCACGTCGTGAGGGCAACTTCGGCGCCCACTCTGGCGAGAGCGCGGCCGCAGCTGCCATGCACGTGCTAACAGGCTGCGTGAGTGCGGCCGCAATCTGCGACCAGGCGGCCAAGGCAGCCCAAATGGCCGCTGTTGCTTCTCAGGTGGTGGCAGCAACATCTGCCTCGGGGATAGCAACTGGCGAGAGCGGCAGAGCATCTGTCCATTCCGCAGCGGCGGCCTTAGCCCTGATGGTGGCCGCCCACAACCATGTCGAGGCCGCCCACGCCCAACTCCTGGCGGTCACCGCACAAATCGAAAGAAGCTTCTCTGACAACGGTCAGCAACCCACGGCCGAAGAGTTGGCAATCGCCGAGACCGTTCAAGCAGCCGCCCGTTCCTCCGCGGCATACCTTGCCACGACGGAGCCCGTCCAAGCCTAGATCGCGGTCGCCCACACCCAGCTCATGGCGGCCTTTTCCAAAGAGATGGCGGACGCAGATGGCGAGATGCTTACCGAGTATGGTACGATGGATGCCATGGAGCCCCTTCCCTAGGAGATCATCGGGCGCGAGCTGGACATGGAGGAGGCAGCGGAGATCGACGAGCACCAGCCGGAGTAGTACTCTTTGTTTTGTTTAATTAAGAGCGCCGGTCTTTAATTTGTTAGAGTAATGTTTAGGTCAGCTAGCTCTGTTTAATTGCTAAACTTGCTCGATTAAGAAGTGTGGGTGTGCTGTAGTCTCCTTTGTGTACCCAAATTATGCAATGATGTGGATGACCACTGTAACCAGGGAAATTGGGACCAAAATTTGCACGTTCAAACTCATCACACACGGGGTAAGCTATATGAATCGTTTGTGATGTTCACATATCGTACATAGTGCTGAATAAGGGACCGTGTCTGATGACACTTTGCGCGCCAGTTTTTTCGCTGGACCGATCCAAATTTTCCGCTTCTGCGGAAATATATACCTCCCCGCCCCCTCCCCCTTACCAAAAGCCACATTTCCCCTATTTCCACCTTCCTTTCCAAGTTGAAACCTTCACTCATTGCTTGCAGTGCCGCCTCCTCGCCGGCGACCCTCCTTCACGCTGCTCCGCCTCGTCGATCCAGGCAGGTAATCCACACCCAACCCCCATCCTCCTTCTCCTTCCACACCCCACATGCCCCAACCGCCGGCGCAACACCTTCCACCCAAATCACCGACCCCTCCTCCAAATAAGCGCCGCCCTAAGCCATGGTGCACGCAGTATAGCTAGGAGCTCAAGGAGCATTTGGCAGCGGAGAAGCAAATCACGGCCACACGCGCGGGTGAGGTCGCGATGGTTGCCATTCGTGCTAACCCCCAGATCTTGGAGGAGCACCTCGCCGTCGAGGCCACCGTCGATGCCTCGCGCGCCGACGCCTTGACGCGGTTGGCTGCTTTAAATGACAGTTCGTGGCGTTTTCTCGAGGCCACCGTCGGTGCCTTCGACGAAGACTACGAGGTGTTTTCTCAGCGTGCCCATGCTTACCTCAACTCGAGAGCCAGCAGGTTGGTGCCCGGAGCGGCTTAGGCAACTCACCACTACGACGAGGGCACCCACGATGTGGAGGCCTCACCCTCTTCCAATTCCAAGGAGCCAATCATCATCGATATCTCCGACGACGAGGAGTAGCTTGTCTTATTAGCTCACTATAGGGATTTATGTTCAGTTTGCTAGCTACGCCGGTTAAGCATGCTCGGTTTACCCGTTGCATGTGCTGCTCCTGCCATTCCTTAACAAATTCTAGTGAATTGTCCTATTTACTTTTACCATGCAATCTGTTGCTCTAGTGTATATGTTCTATATGTCGTGCAATGTGGTGCTCACTTATTAACTGTTTGGTTAATTAGTTGTCGTGTTCAGTTAACTGTTTGGTTCAATTCTGCAAATGTGATGTTCAATTCTTCAGGGTGCAATTTTGTATTGTCTTCCATGTGAGAAATAAATCGAATTTATCTGTACAAAATACATGAGAAACAAATACAATTGCTATATTTCCAAGTTGTCAAGCATGCTTGGTTTGGTTAACTGTCTGATCTTCTAGTATGTTATATATTGTGCAATGTGGTGCTTAGTTAGCGTTTGGTTCATTTGTTGTGGTGTTTAGTTAACTGTTTGGTTCAATTCTCCAGTGCAATGTTCAATTGTTGTGGGTGCATTTTGTTATTGTATACCATGTGAGAAATAAATCGAATTTGGCTGTACTAAATACATGAGAAACAAATACAATTGCTATATTTCCAAGTTGTTAAGCATGCTTGGTTTGGTTAACTATCTGATCTTCTATTAGGAGTATGTTATATTGTGCAATGTGGTGCTCGCTCAGTTAATGTTTGGTTAATTTGCTGTGGTGTTTAGTTAACTACTTGGTTCAATTCTCCAATGCGATGTCCAATTGTCGTTGGTAGAATTTTGTATTGTTGTGCATGTGAGGAATAAATCGAATTTGGCTGCACTTAATACATAAGAAACATATACAATTGTTATATTTCCTAGTTCTTAATCATGCTTGGTTTGGATAAATGTTTTTTCCATGTGGCTCGAATTAATTTGATGAATCTGCAATGTGCTTATTTTTCATCAACATATTTTACTAATAGCATGCAAACCCTCACTTAACCTGATCACTAACTACCTTATATGTGTTGCAGGGAAACAATGGGAAGCACTGAGGTTTACAATCGAGGTTCGCACATGCATGGCCCTTTGTCTAATAGCACATTTTTGGGCAATTGCAGAAATCATTCTAATATTTAGGTTTTTAACAATTTGGTCTTGCACATGTAGGTCCTGCTGTCAGAGGTTTTGACCCACTGTTCGACCCTTTTTGCATATGAGGAAATGAGTTGTCCATGAATATCAGTCAAGTCAAGAAACTCAGAAAGATTGTTAGGATAAAGAAATTAGCGACAAAAAACAGCAAGATCTTTGTCTGCACAATGAAGAAGACATCAGTTCACTACAGGATGGTACTAACTATTATACCTTGGCTTTTTTATTCCTTTGCCCCATTTCCAATCTAGAGAAGATATTTATGCACATCCTTGTTTTCAGGCCTTTCCAAAGCAGTTCACTGATGATTACCTCTCAAACCACCTATATGGTCAGGAGGCGAGGAAGGTATTCATACAACACCCACGGTTCAATATTGAAGTGTTCCTGAAGAGGACGAAGGATGGACGGTCAATCATCCACAGGCACTGGCCTAAAGTTGCAAAGACCTTCAACATCAATGAAGGCTCAATATTCGCCTTCCGCTTCAGCAGTTTTCTAGATGAGATTCATTTGTCTATGTACCATCTATGATGCTAATTTCGAAAGGTTATAGATGTTGCATGTGAAACTTGCTGCTGGTGCAGTTGTGTAATGGGGTAGCTGAGTGCTGAAGCTAAATGATGTTGTACTCTGATGTATTTCAATTATAAAATCCTGCTTCCTTAATACGAAAATGCAATATATTATGTGCTTAATATGAAATGTCAATTAGATTAATAAATGGATTATTAATAATAGGATAATTAGCCTGCTAATGGCCAATTAGCCTGCTAATTGGGTTTTTCTATTGCAAACGGTTATTGAGAAAACACCATGGGCGATGACCTCAGACAACGCACACAGTTTCTAGGAATAAAACGTGTTGGATCAATGAACAATCACACACGACTTCCTCTTGAAAACTGTTTGCGTTAGGCCACCATGCGCAAACGTTTACCACATAAAAAGTGTGTGTGATGGACAGCCTATGCCACACAGTTTCTTCTACGCACCGTATGTGATGCATTCAACAACGCAAACGATAAAATTGTTAATATCGTGTGCAATGGCAACGCTATCACAAACGATTTAATGGGGAAAATTGTGTGTGATGTACCTGTGAACGGAAACATTTTCCTTCGAGTGACTGTGTGGGATGTATATACGAACGGAAACGTACTTCTTGGATTGACTGTGTGGGATGTCCATACTAATGGAAACGTATTCCTTGGATTGACTGTGTGGAATGTACATACGAACGGAAACGTTTAGTCAGGACTGACTGTGTGGGATGTACTTACGACTGGAAACGATTTGGCATGTATAATTGTATTTTTTTAGCACAACTGTACGTATAACCATATTTGGCTGCTCGCCCGTCGCACACGACCTCATTTTGCCGAGCGTGTGTGCCAGGAGGGCCTATCCCCAATGGTTTCTGGGTCGTGTGGGAAGGACCCCCCTATCGCACACACTCTCTCGGCGACGGTTCAGAATGCCGTCGCGGAAAGGGGTTAAAAACCGTTTGTATAGCACCTCGTTGTACCAGTGCTTTTACAGAGGTCGGTGCCACCGAGTTGAGTCAAAAGTGTGTAACAGTTGGATTTCATGTGGAGGCTATATATACTCCTCCACCCCCTCTTACTCAGTGAGAGAGCCATCAGAACATGCCTACACTTCCACTACTCATTTTCTGAGAGAGAACCACCTACTCATGTGTTGAGATCAAGAGATTCTATTCCTACCGTTTGAACCTTGATTTCTAGCCTTACCCAAGTTGCTTTCCACTCAAATCCTTCTTCCCCCATAGCCAAATCTGTGTGACAGAGATGAGTGTTGGGGAGACTATCATTTGAAGCGCAAGAGCAAGGAGTTCATCATCATCACACCTTCTATTATCTGGAGAGTGGTGTCTCCTAGATTGGTTAGGTGTCGCTTGGGAGCCTCCGACATGATGTGGAGTTGAACCAAAAAGTTTGTAAGGGCAAGGAGATCGCCTACTTTGTGAAGATCTACCCGAGTGAGGCAAGTCCTTCATGGACGATGGCCATGGTGGGATAGACAAGGTTGCTTCTTCGTGGACCCTTCATGGGTGGAGCCCTCCATGGACTCGCGCAATCGTTACCCTTCGTGGGTTGAAGTCTCCGATGTACGATAGCACCACCTATCGGAACCATGCCAAAAATCTCTGTGTCTCCATTGCGTTTGCACTTTCCAATTCCCATCCCTTTACATTTTTGCACTTGCATGCTTTACTCTTTCCGTTGCCCATACTCTTGCTATGCTTGTGTAAAATATATTGTGAGCCTATTAACATGTGCTAAACTCAACCTTAACATGAAGAATTTTAAAAACTGTCACTTTTACTTGTGAATGGTCTAATAACCACCCCCTCTAGACCCCTCTTCTCGATCTTTCAACGTAAGGCCGATCGATTAATCGAGGTCCGAGGTACTTAATCAAAAGCATAAGATTGCATGTCAAATACTTACCGGGGGGCGTCGTGGCCGTCTTCAAAGACGAGGTCACTCCCTTCCGTGGGGAAGTCATCCATGAACGGCTTGAATAACCGCATCCACATGCCAGCCAAGGTGGAGCGGAAGAAGTTGTGGACGGGCCTCGCGTCCTCGGACTTGTGCTTCCACATCGGGGTGGCCCAGAGTTGGAGCGGGAGGATGCGGCGGTGAAGCATGACTTTCACCATGTGCGCTAGCTAGAGGTTTTTTTTATCATACCACGACTTGATCTTCTTGACTAGCGCCTCCACCTCCTCTGGGTTCCCCCAGACGATGCCCTTCTTCTTCCAAGACACCAGCTTCCTCGAGGGTCCAACCGAGAAGGCTGGGACTTCGGCCTGGCCGGCAACGAGCAGCTCAGTGATGTAAAACCACTCGCGCTACCATTCTTTGACGGTTTCTATGAAAGTTCCCTTGAACCAGTCGACTTTCTGGTTCTTACTGATCATGGCACCTCCGCACTCCACCAGATCGGAGCCGCTAGACTTCGGCTTAACACCGAAGATCTTCAACCATAGGCCAAAGTGCGGCTCAACACGAAGAAAGGCCTCGCAGACCATGATAAAGGAGGCAAGGTGGAGGATGGAATTCAGGGCCATGTGGTGGAAATCCAGCCCGTAGTAAAACATTATCCCGCGCACAAAGGGGTGCAGCGGGAAGCCCCAGCCTCTAAAGAGGTGGGGAACAAAGACCACCCTCTCCCCTTGGTTGGGAGCGGGCACCTGCTGGTTGAGGCTCGGTGCTCAGGTGGCGACATTGGTGGGGATGGATCCCGCGTTGCGCAGCTCTAGGATGGTGCCCTCTATGACAGAGGAACCAACCCAGTGCCCCTTGAGGGTGGCGTCGGCCATTGCTGGGAATGAGAGTTTGGGTGCACTGCGGAGGAAGAAGGCGAGATTGGATCTGGGTGCTGGAGCTCAAGAGGCAGCAGGTGATGGAATGAGAGCGTGTTTCTTTCTGTTGTTGTCTTTCACTCTTATAGGCTGGTGAAAGGCCAAGAGTCCCTCTGCCGCGCCAGTAAAATCACCACTCCCCGCAAAAGATGTCATTATGCGTATGGGGGGAAACAAAATCTTAATGATATCCCTGAGAAAATGGGCACGGTCTCTATTTCGATGGAACATGCCAGTAAAAAGATTGTCTCGAACCACGATTCGAATAAGCAGTAACTATCGGGGTTATGATCCTGACAATGAGTACTAGGGGTACAAATAAGGGGCAGAGACTAGCTACGACGTAGGTGTAACACTCGGTGTTTAACGAGTTCAGGCCCCTCACTCCGTGGAGGTAAAAGCCCTAAGTCTCGTGCCCTGAGGCTTGCTTTGATTTGATGGGTATAGTTATAAAGGTTGAACGTGCCCGTCTATGGAGAGGGGAGCGGCTTATATAGAGTGCGCTACAGCCCCATGTCTCCCACGCAGCCGGGGCAATTAATGCCATTGAATGAGACAGTTACTAGTATAATGAGCCTCTACTACAGCAGTTACATGTGACGACCCCAGCTTAATCGTGCACTAACCATACACGCAAATGCACACGATCAAGCCTAAGGACTCACTTGAAGATATCACAACACAACTCTAAAACATAAATAAAGTCATACAAGCTTTATATTACAAGCCAGGGCTCGAATACATAGCTCGATGGCATACAAGCGTCAGCGGAAGCATCAAATATCTAGGTACAGATATATTACAGAAATAGAGATAAGCCTTTATGAAGGCGGGGCAAAATAAAACTCTACGATCGAAAGGCGTAGGCCTCCTGCCTAGGACCCTCCAAATCCTACTCCTGGTCGTCTGTCGGCTCCTCGTAGTAGTACTCGCCTGGAGGATAGTAGTAGTAACCGTCAGCGGGGGCAGCCGGCTCAGGGGCTCCGTCTTCTGGTGGCATCAAAAGGATATGGGGAAAAAAAGAAATTAAAGCAAACGTGAGTACTCATCCGAAGTACTCAGCAAGCAAGGATCTACACTACATATGCAACATTGTCAAAGGGGGCTGTATATGTGGATTGGGCTGCAGAAATGCCAGAGTAGAGGGGGAAAGCCTAGTCCTATCGAAGACTAGCATCTTCAATCATCTTCATCGGTCTTGCAGCATTAGAAGAGTGCAGATTAATATAATGTAAAGTAGTAGTAGTAACATCAACCTCGGCCAGAGATTCTTCCTCGACTCCCTGCGAGAAAGTAATCCTAGAGCCATACTATCCAATTCATCTCGAGTTCTAGTTGTACCGATCGGGATACAACTCCGAGCGTCCGTTACCGTAGGACAGGCTATCGATAGATGTTTTCTTCCCTGCAGGGGTGCACCAAGTTACCCACCACGCTCGATTAACTCCGGCCGGACACACTTTACTGGGTCATGCCCGGCCTCGGCCAAACGATACGCCGCAACCCGACCAAATACTTAGCAGAGAGGTCAGCACGCCGGACTAAACCTATGCCCCCAGGGGTCTTGGGCCATCGCCCCAGGAACTCCTACACATTGCGAACGCGGCCGAGAGCAGAACTAGCAACCCCTTAATACAAGCGCAGTTGCGTAACCAGTCCAACTCGGCGCGCGCCGCTCAGTCGCTGACATCCATTAAGCTCCGGCTGAAGTATACGACGCAGAACGCCCATACTATGCCCACGTGATGGTTAGTGCTATCAGGCCAGAGGCCCCTCGGATCAAATATCCAAACCGTTAGTGTGTTGATAGTGCGGAAACGAGCAGAGACTCACGAAAGATGTGACCCCGTCACCCCGTCTCGAGGACTTGTGGCAAGGGTGAGGAATGCCCGGCCACGCCTCGTGTTCAACCCTCGGGCACCATCCAGGTCCACCCGATTCCACATCTCTCGCTATTAAGCTCGCGCGGGTACCCCTCAGGGCCGACCCGTCTTTAGTATCATGTTATAGTGTTCAGTCATAGTAACCAAAGTATCCGTGTGTCTGACACCAAAGGGACCCTGAGGAATCACCCTCAATGGAATTCCCTCTGATGTTACCGTCAAGGTGAATGGAGGAGGAATCACCCTCGAGGTCCACACTTTGAGGAGTTACGCGACGACGTCGTTATCGGGGGTGGTGTAGGAGGAATCACCCTTGCTTACCACGACCGATTAACTAACCTACAAGGTTATCATCAGAAGTGCTGACGAGGTATCACCCTCGGCACTTGATAGTAACCCAGTAGTGTCGACAACTAAAGGGGGAAGTGACGTGCGATGTCGGGGCCTGGTCTTCAATCCCGTTGCATGGGTCTTCTGATCATCCAGCGGGGCAGTCGGGATAAAGTTGGGGTCTCTGTCGGTCTCTACCCAACTTATTCTAAACAGTTTAGGATAACAGGTAAGTATCAACAGCATGTTACAAGTAAACAGGCTATGCAGCAGATATAGGATACAGTAACAGCAGCAGTAACTTCTAATGCAAGCATAAGAGGGAAGAGAATGGGCGATATCGGAATGCTAAAAAAGGGGGTGCTTGCCTGCAAGCTCTGGGGCAAGTGGCTGGTCGTCGGGGACGTAGTCGTACTCCGGAGCGGCGTCTGCCTCACGAGCTACGTCAATGTCGGGGTCTAATCGAGAGAGAAAAGGGGGAGGAAACAGGTAAACATAATGCAATCAAATGCAACATGGGGCATGCCATGCTATGATACAGTGCAGGGTTGCCTAAAGATGCATCTAGGTCATTTTAGTTATTTTTAGGATTATCGTGAGATTTATTACCCGGTGTGTGTGCACTATTCATCTACCGAAATCGGGCTCGGAGCTACGAGTTCTCCTACGTAGGAGGTTCCGGCATCGAAACAGACAACACGATCAGATTCGTCTCGTCGTTCTGAGCAACTTTCATGTTTTAAGTTTTTCGATCTGAGCTACGGTTTAAAAGTTATGAATTTTCGAAGTTTAAATGATTTTCTGGAATTATTTTAATCAACAGAAAATGATATATGACATCAACATGACTCAGAGATGATGTCAGCAGTCAACAGAGACGCTGACCTGGTCAAATCTGACCTGTGGGTCCAGTGGGACCCACATGTCAGTCTCTGTGACTAAATAGATTTTAGTTAAAACTAATCTGAGGGTTAATTAGCAGCTGGCCCCACCTGTCAGTGACTCATTAACTAAACTAATTAACTTTTAATTTTAAAAATGTTTTTAATTAATTAAAATGCGGTAGGGCCCGCATGTCAGTGGCTGGGCTGCCCAGTCAGCACAGTTGACTGGGTCGACCCAGTCAACTGGGGCCCCAGGGCCCACGGTCAGTGGCTCAGGGGTGGGACCCGCCCATGCCATGTCGGCGATGACGCCGAAGAGAGCTCCGGTGAGCCTCCCGCAGCGGCGAACTCGCCGGAGATCGCCAGAAAGCGGTTATAGAGGGCTATTTCACGCGCGCCCGGGCTCATTCGAACGGCCACTCGGAGCCCCGTCTGTTGGTGGTGGCTACATCAGCTGTAGTGGCCGGAATCTCGCCGGCGTTGAGCCGCTGCGGCGAGGAGCCTCGGGCGATATCGAGCGCGTGCTTTCGGTCGCTTACGAACCAGCGCGAGGTGCGGCGTCGAACCGAGCTAAAGCGCGGCCCCGGAGACGGCCGGAAGTGGCCAGACGGCGAGGTACCACGGTGTCCGGAGCGCGGCTAGGCATCGAGCTCGCTATCGAGGAGCTCGGCAGCTCGGGAGAGAAGAGGAGGGGAGAGGAGGCTCACCGTGCGGTTAAGGAAAACCCGCGACAGATTAGTAGCAGCAGAGGACGGCGCCGAAGACGAAGACGATCCGCGGCGGCTAGAGATGTGGACGAGAGGGATCCGGCTCTTCGGTGCTCCCCCGCTCCAACTGAGGCCACCGATCGACGGAGTAGGCGATGGCGGAGCTCCTCGACTAGTTGGCGTAGCAAGGTGGCAGCTGTGGCCGCGGTGATGGGCGAGGCACGGCGGCGACGGCGCTCGGACCAGAGTGGGGAATGGCGAGCGCGAGCGAGAGAGGAAGAGGAAGAGTGACGAGGAGGAGGCCAGGGGGAGGAACTGCTTGCCCTTATCCTCCCGCGCCCCTGTAGTGTCGGCGGGCGTCGCCGTGTCGACGTCTGGCCGGTGCGCGCGCGGCGACCACTGGCGCAGTGACACGGGGAGGAGGGAGAAGGGAATGGGCCCAGTGGGCTAGTCCAGGGGCACTGTGCACTTAGGCCCAGTGCACAGTGCCTTGTTTCATTTTTCTTATTTCTGTTTTCTATTTTCTTTATTTATTTTCTATTTGGTAATTGTTTAGGCCACTTTGCAATTTTACAAAATATGAAAGTTGACCCAAATATTACTGTGCAATGTTAGCTTTCACCAAAAATTGGTTTGGGCAAAGTTGGGTTTCATTTGAATTTGATTTTAATATAAATGGATTAAATAATTCTGTTTTAGTGTTGTTTCATATGGTTTGAGTCATTTAACTAATCCAAGTATCACTGTTTATATTTTTATAAGTGCTTCTGGAATATTTGCTATTTAGTGAACATTTTCCCATAGTGTTTAAGCAAGTTGATTTTGCACTTTTGAATTTGAGTTGATTTCCAGAATAGAGTTTGAATTATTTTGGTTAACCACTATGACTAAGCTTTGCAAATGATATGACTTGGCATTATTAGCAGTTGATCACAGTGGCTATTACACAGGGGTGTTACATTACAGGTAACGGTAGCTATAACTCTATTTAGTGGATGACTTAGGATTCTTCGACCGTTGCAGCTCCCTCGGCGTGCTCTTGTCCTCTTCGTCCGAGTGGCGGTCCATCTGTCGAGTGACGTGTGATCGTCTGAGTGTCGCAGAGCCGTCCAAGTGATCCTTCTGATGTACGCATCCGAACATTGGCACAGTCTAGAGACCTACCTATGATGGTGCTGGGCCCCATGTGGGTCCCAGATGATGGGTCCTTGACCCTACCTGTAATAGGTGACCACATCATTAGCCCCCGAATCAGTTGGGGTTTCGTAGGACACACAAACCGACCCTTCGGTTGAGTCCGAGTGCTATAGGGGCATTCGGAATATGTTTCCGAACCATGGTTTGTTATTCCGTGGACGAAAACACAACGGATTCTGGACTTTAGGTTTACCCAGATGACCGGGTGTTGTTGATCGTCGAGAAAAACCCGGTGGCATTTGTTTTGTCTCTCAGAGGAGATAGACTAGGGGCCCGAGTGGGGGCATGCCATTGTAACTCGAGTGGCGACGCCGGCGCGTGGTCTGACTCTCCGGGGAGATGCCACTCCTTATCCCAGGGGAACGCCAGCACGGGCCTCCTTCGAGTCCAGGTTTACGAGTCATGCACCTTGGAGCCTACCGAGAGGGCCAAGTGAACCCGCAGAGGGGCGTCAAGCTCGTCACATAACGATCCTGAAGAGGACTTCAGTCGGGTGTTTAACGTGGCCGAGTGCACGGATCCCCGTGGATGGTGGTCAGCCGGACTGACATGCGTCCTTTAGGAAAGGAATCGCTGGTAATCAATCGGATTGATTTGTCCCGGAAATCTCAGGATTTGAATTCGTGCGTTCACGCGCTGAAGAGGTAACGTCGGGCATTAGTGGGAAAGTGGGGGGCGTGGCTCCTCGATTTGTGCGCACGATCCCCGCCACGTGTTGCGCATGTCCTGTACAAAGCCGTGCCGCGCGGGCCGTCGATCCGGGGACTCGCGGTGAGAGATTTGGCTGAAGGTTTCATCTGGAGGTATAAAAGATTCGGTGGCAGAGCTCTGCGCCTCAGATCCCCTTTCTCTCCTCCCGACTCATCCGCATCTCTCCTTCACCCGAGTGCACGGCAATGGCGAGGGACTCCACGGCCAAGGCGGAGAAGGCGAAGAAGGTGGGGAAGGCTGCTTCCTCCGGCTCTGGCGCGGTAGCCGGCAGCGCGGCGGGGGACTGGATCCCGTCGCGCGTCACCGCCCGGCGATTGGAGGAGCTAGCGGAGGAAGGGCTGATCCCACATGAAGGGTGGCGTCGTCCGGGAGCGAGGGAGGTCGAGCCGGCGCCTCAGGAGGGCGAGCGCATCTTGCTCGTCACCCACTTTGAGCAGGGCTTCTCGATGCCGCCCCACCCCTTTTTCCGGGCGTTCCTCGAATATTTCGGTGCTCAACTCCATCATCTTCCCCCAGTGCCATTATCTATCTTTTGGCCTTCATCTCTCTCTGCGAGAACTTCTTGGGCTGTCACCCCCACTGGGGCCTCTTCAAATACATCTTCACCTGTCGATTGATGGCCTTGAAGAAGGACTCGTCGAGTGGAGAGAAAACCCATGTCACCCAGCTATGCGGAGGTATGGGCATCCAGGTACGCAGGGGGAGATCCTTCCCCAGAATGAGTTTTCCCGACTCCATCAAGGGGTGGCAGGGGACTTGGTTCTACTGCAGGGACGTCCCCAGCGCTCCCAATCAGCCGGGTCTCCCGCCGTACTCATCTGAGTGAGTGCGGGCTCCGCTGACCCTCTCTATGGCGAAGGAGGAGAAGGTGGGCATCAACATTTTGTCTAGCGCGTTGATTGGAGTCGTGAACGCTGGGTTGAATGGTATGGACTTGCTGGAGACTTTCATCAGTCGGCGCATCCAACCACTCCAGGCCAGGGCCCCCCTATGTGGCTGTACAAGGGGCCGGGTGACTCCACTCGGGTGCATCCTCAAGATCTCACCGACAAGGAGGTGGGCGCCAAGATCAAGGACATCACCTGCGCTCGAGACAATCCACGGGGAGCTCGGCTGGTGCCAGCCTTTCACAAGGATCTCCCGCCCATCGAGGTATTTCTTTGTAGTTCAGTTGGCTTGAACGTACGTTGTCTTTTATGCAGCCAATCCTCACAATAACGTGTGTTTGCTTCTCAGGACCTCCAGAACCTGATTTCTAGGATCCCAGTGGTGAACTGCTCGCCTCAGGACGTGATGAGTGACACCGAGCGGCAGTATTCGGAGAGATCCGACGACGACGAGAGTGATGACGACGACGAAGATGATGATGAAAGTTCGGAGGAGGGGGACGAGGCGGAATCTTCTCCGTCTTATGAGGCCCCTAAAGAACCCCGCTCCAAGGCGCTGCATGACCCAAAGGGCAAGGTGGGGGGAGCTCAACAGCCGGCTGCCTCGGGTCGGACAACTCGGAGCTCCAACCGCGCCCGCGCCGAGGCCGAGAGTTCGGCGGAGAAGCAGCCCAAACTGCCCAAACAAATCTCCCCCAAGTCTCGAAAGGTTGTGGTGCCGAGGATCAAGGTGGCAGTGCCTGTGGCCTCGAAGTGAGCATTCTCGCTGATTCTTTGTTCGTCTTTGAGTTCATTTGGTTACTGACCAAGTGTTGTCTGGTCCTTGTAGCAACGACACTTCGACAACTTCAGCAGACCCGCATGCCCGCAAGCCAGGCCCGAGTGACACTGACGCGGTGGATGCCGCCACTTCCAAAGGTACGTTGTATTGATTAACCCCTATGATTATGCCTTCTTCGACTGAATTTTGACAATTTCCTTGATTTACGCAGCCCCACTTGAGATTATCCATCTGGACGACGAAGTGGGTGCTGACCCGCCGAATCCGGACGTCACCAGGGAAGGGGCACCGGCTGCTGACACACCAATGACGGATGCCTCTCCTCGCCAGATGACCCGTATTTCCCCGGCGAAGGCCGCTGCCCAAACCGCGAGGCCGAGTCCTCTGGCTCAAAGTGGCTCGGCGTCTTTGACCACGGTGGTGTTGGCTACAGGATCTTCCAAAGCTCCTCCGAGTGGCGCGGCGACAATTCCGGCCGAGAGGCCGACGTCTGCGACTCCGCTTGCCCCGACTACTTCTTTCCCCCTGTACCGTGTCCCAGAGGATCAGGTGGGGGCGAGTAAGGAGGCGTTGATCCAGGTGGGTTTGACATGTAGCCGACTGAAGGAGGCTTACGATGCCAGTGCACTACTGCAGGCCAACGTCTGAGTAAGTACCATATGATTTCCAGTCGAAGGTTCTTCTTTTCTTGTAGTGGGATTTCTACCAGTGGGTTTGCGCAGGGCACACCCACTGGGTGCATATGATCCAGTGGGGGCATGCTGAGTGCACCCAGTGGGTGTAGTCCCCGAGGCTCTTGTCGACTGGGATCGGTCGGCAAGAGTCTGGGAAGTCTTGTTGAATTTCCTTGTGTTCACTCGGAGTCTAGCCGGAGCATATTTGAGTGGACATGGTCCAGTGGGGGCACGCTGAGTGCACCCACTGGGTGTAGTCCCCGAGGCTACCATTGACTAGAACAGTCGGCGGTAGTCTCAGAACTTGTGTGTTTTTTATCTACATCGACGAGTCACTTTCCAGTGGGGGCACGCTGAGTGCACCCACTAGGTGTAGTCCCCGAGACTGCCGTCGATTGTGGGCAATCGATGGTAGTTTTTAGAACTGTCATTAGGCGTTCGAGACGCCCGGCGACGCTCGTGTGTTGATGAGGTAATAAGTAAAACTTTCCTCGTTACTGACTCGGAAGTCAGCAGAGTGAAGCAGGTTTGTGTTGTTGTCCTCTATCTTCTTCATTGCCGACTCAGGGGTAAGCCGAGTGATGATAGGTCAGAGGGTACTTCAGGATCTGGTATTGATCGAGCTTGTTCCACTTGGTAGTGCACGGTTGACTCAGAATGTACTTGAGAATTTGGTACTGGTCAAGCTTGTGCCTTCTAGGGGGGTACGACCGAGTGAGAAGCCCACTCGGTAGTCAGAGGTTACTTTAGGATCTGGTACTGGTCTAGCTTGTTCCTTCCAGCGGTGCCTGCCCAAGTGTTTGTGAGTTACTGCTTTGGTTTTTCGTTTGAGTCTTTCGACAGACTGTTTCTTGCATGTTGCAGAGGACTTGTGAGATGGGGGTCCCATTATGCCGCGATGGAGAAGGAGGTGACATCCCTTCGACTTGATCTGGAGGCTGAAAAGCTCAAGAGCGTCCGACTGGAGCAAGAGAAGAAAGCCCTGGGAGGTAAGTTATTTCCTCCGACTGATAGCTAAATGTTGTTTTCCCTTTTGATCCAAATAATTTCGCTCCGACAGATGTTCGTAGCAAGAATGCCCAACTCATAATGAGGCTCGGGACTTCTATTTCTTTAGAAACCATGAAGCAGGTACTAGAGAACAAGGATAAGGACATGGCGCTGGCCCCGAAGGAGGCAAGGACCAAGGCCAAGCTCGCCGATGAGAAGCTGGCTTCAGTCGGCAGATTGGAGGAGGAGATCAAGAACCTCAAAGTTGCTGCTGGTGCCTTCGCTCAGGAGAAGCAGACGCTGGAGGAGAAGGTCACCCAGTTAACTGAGAAGAAGGACGCCCTGGAGGCACATATGGAGGAGGTGTGCGAAGAGTTTAGTGAGAAGCTCTCCGGTAAGTTCTTCCTCAGCCGAGTGAATTCCGTATGGGACCAAATCTTTCTCAGTCATTCGCTCACGTACTATCTTATTCCAACCAGAGCATTGCTACGACAAGGAGCTGGAATTGCAGAGAATAGAGAGGGATCTAAACCCTGCCCGGTTACTCATCGCCGACAAAGCGGCACTTGCCATCCTCCGGTTGGAGGATCGTCTGGAGAATGCGCTGGGCTATATCACTCGGACCCAAGGTGCCTTGGGTTGGATCGACAAGGAATTGCAGCCAGGCGAAGAGACTCAGATGGACCTGGAGTCGGTGATGACGAGGCTGAACGAAGTCCCCGCTCGGGTGAAAGCTTGGAAGAAGTATGCTGCCCGGAGTGGAGCTGATGTGGCGCTGTCACTCGTCCGTGTTCATTGCAAGAACATGGATGAGGAGAAGTTGAAGAACCTCCGAGTGGTGAACAAGAAGAACCTCAAGTTTGAGGATTTCATGGAGACCTTCGCTGAAACTGCCACTCGTGTCGCCGACGGGATAGATCTGGAGACCTTCGTCGACCCAGCTAGCCTTCGCCTGAGGCTTAAAAACACTTGATTGAATTTGCCCCGGAATGCTGGGTGGTTGATGTAATGAAATACTTCGTCGAGCCTTGGGCTCATTTTATCTCGGAGACATTCGGATGGATCGAATCTTTAGTTTGAAACCTTTTGTGTTTCTATTTGCTTCTTGTGTTTGACTTTAAGCGAAAGCTGGCTCATGGCTAAGCCCCCGAGTGTGGACCAGGTCCCACTCGGATTGTTTTTTGACTTAAGCGAAAAACTGGTTCACAGCTAAGCCCCCGAGTGTGGAGCAAATCCTCACTCGGATTGTTTTTTAACTTAGACGAAAACTGGTTCGCAGCTAAGCCCTCGAGTGTGGAGTAGATCCTCACTCGGATTATTTTTTAACTTAGGCGAAAACTGGTTCGCAGCTAAGCCCCCGAGTGTGGAGCAGATCCTCACTCGGATTGTTTTTTAACTTAGGCGAAAACTGGTTCACAGCTAAGCCCCCGAGTGTGGAGCAGATCCTTACTCGGATTGTTTTTTTACTTAGGCGAAAACTGGTTCGCAGCTAAGCCCCCGAGTGTGGAGTAGATCCTCACTCGGATTATTTTTTAACTTAGGTGAAAACTGGTTCGCAGCTAAGCCCCCGAGTGTGGAGCAGATCCTCACTCGTATCATTTTTTAACTTAGGCAAAAACTGGTTCGTAGCTAAGCCTTTCTCCTCTCTTCACCTACTGGAGGTGTGTTAGTTTCCGAATGCGATTAGTCACCTGAGTGAAACACGACCATAGGTCGAACTAGACGATATATGGGAAAAGTAAGACTTTTATTCATCTAAGTTCATTCGGACTAACTATTACAAGGGAGAAATTTTATTCTAGGTATAAAACTTGCGGAGCAAATCTGCGTTCCAAGCTCTGGGCTCTTCAATTCCTTTGGTGAAGTTGTACAGCCTGTATGCTCCATTGTGTAAGACTTTGGATATGGAGAATGGTCCCTCCCAGGGGGGTGCCAGCTTGTGAGGCTTATGTTGATCCACTCGGAGGACCAGGTCTCCTTCCTGAAAAGCACGTCCTCTGATGTTTCTATCGTGGTAGCGATGCAAGTCTTGTTGGTACAACGTCGATCTTATAAGCGCTAGCTCACGTTCTTCCTCCAGAAGGTCTAGGCCATCTTGCCTTGCTTCCTCGGCTTCAGCTTCCGAGTAAAGATCCACTCGGGGAGAGTTGTGGAGCAAATCACTCGGCAAGACCGCTTCTAACCAGTACACCATAAAAAATGGGGTGAGGTTCGTGGATCGATTTGGGGTCGTTCGCAGGCCCCAGATAACCGATGGCAACTCGGTCACCCAGGCTCCTGCTGCGTGGGTCAGATCACGCATGAGTCGAGGCTTCAATCCCTGAAGTATCAGTTCATTTGCTCTCTCGGCTTGTCCATTCGACTGCGGGTGCGCCACGGAGGCGTAATCGACCCGAGTGCCCTGGGTGTAACAAAACTCGTGGAACTCGTCCGAGTCGAAGTTAGACCCGTTGTCGGTGATGATGCTGTGTGGGACTCCGAATCAAAAGATAATCTCCTTGATGAATTGAATCGCAGTGGCTGAGTCTAGCTTCTTTATGGGTTTAGCCTCGATCCATTTGGTGAACTTGTCCACTGCTACTAACAAGTGCATGAAGCCACTCGCCCTAGTCCGGAGAGGGCCGACCATGTCGAGTCCCCAGACAGCGAACGGCCAAGTGAGGGGGATAGTCTTCAGGGCGGACGCCGGCTTGTGCGACTGGTTCGCATAGAACTGGCATCCGACGCATTGATCCACTATGTCTCGGGCAGCCTCATTGGCTCGGGGCCAGTAGAATCCGGCTCTGAATGCTTTGGTGACCAAGGTCCGAGAGGACGCGTGATGCCCACATGTTCCCGAGTGAATCTCTTGCAGTATCTGTTGTCCTTCCTCCGGCGATATGCACTGCTGAGTGACTCCAGTCGTACTTTTGTTGTACAGTTGATCTCCCATGACAGTGAAGGCCTTGGATCGGCGGACAATCTAGCGGGCTTCATCTTCATCCTCTGGGAGCTCTTGTCAGAGCAAGTATGCTAGGTACGGCTCGGTCCACTCGGGGGTGATGATCAATATTTCTTGGACCAGATCAATTACTGCGGGGATATCTACTTCAGTCGGATTAGAAGGCCCGAATGGTTGTGGGGAATCTTCCATGAAAGGACCTTCCTTGATCCTGGGCGAATGCAGGTGTTCCAGGAACACATTCTTGGGTACTGCCTTCTGAGTGGAGCCCATCTTGGCCAGGTCGTCAGCCGCTTGGTTTTTGAGTCTCGGCACATGATGGAGCTCCAACCCTTCAAAGTGTTTTTCCAGTTTCCTGATGGCGTTGCAATAACCGGTCATCGCAGGGCTATGGATATCCCATTCCTTCATGACTTAATTCACCACTAGGTCCGAATCCTATAGACCATCAGTCGGCGAATTCCCAGAGAAATTGCCATTCGCAATCCATACAAGAGAGCCTCATACTCAGATTCATTGTTGGAGGAGTCGAAGTGGATCTGAAGTATGTAGCTGAGTCGATCGCCTTTTAGGAGACACCAATACTACTCCAGCCCTGGAGCCATGGAGCATTTTGGAGCCGTCAAAGAACATCGTCCAGTGTTCGGGAACACTCGGGACAGACTGCTCTTGCTCAATCCATTCGGCCAGGAAATCTACTAGAGCTTGCGACTTGATGGCTTTCTTGGCTTCAAACCTGATGTCCAGTGGGAGGAGCTCAATGGCCCACTTGGCCACTCGGCCAGTGGCATCTCTATTGTTCATGATCTCAGATAGAGGAGCGTCACTTGTCACTATGATCAAGTGCTCTTGAAAATAATGCGCCACCTTCTTTGCAGTTAGGTAGATCCCATATACTAACTTGTGATACTGCGGATCCCTTTGCTTGGAAGGCGTAAGGACTTCAGAGATGTAGTAGACCAGTCGTTGGAGCTTGAAGGCTTTGCCTTGTTCTTCCCGTTCCACGGTGAGGACCGTGCTAACAACTTGGCTCGTGGCCGCGATTTATAAGAGCAAGGGCTCCTTGCTGCTTGGAGCAGCTAGCACTGGCTGGGTGGAAAGCAAGGCCTTGAGTTCCTGGAATGCAGCCTGCGCTTCGGGAGTCCACTCGAACCTGTCAGACTTCTTCATCAATCGGTAAAGTGGCAGGGCCTTTTCACCGAGTCGTGAGATGAACCTACTCAGGGCCGCTAAGCAGCCTGTGAGGCGCAGTACGTCGTGTAGATGTTCCGGTTGTTTCATTCGGATGATTGCTCCTATCTTCTCAGGGTTGGCATTGATCCCTCGTTCAGAAACGAGGAAACCGAGTAACTTGCCTGCTGGTATGCCGAATGTACACTTGGTTGGGTTGAGCTTGATGCCGAAAGCACGTAAGTTCGCAAAAGTCTCAACGAGGTCGGTCAGGAGGTCAGAACCTTTCCTGGACTTAACCACGATGTCATCCATATAAGCTTCTACATTCCGACTGATCATGCGCTGGAATGTGGCCCCAACTTTTTTCAACCCAAATGGCATCGTGATATAACAGAAACACCCGAATGGGGTGATGAATGCTGTTTTTATTTCATCAGGGCCATACAGTCGGATCTGGTGGTACCCGGAGTACGCATCCAAAAACGACAACCGCTTACATCCGGAAGTAGAATCTACTATCTGATCTATGCGAGGGAGAGGAAAATGATCCTCTGGGCAGGCCCGATTGATGTGCCTAAAATCTACACACATTCGGAGAGACTTATCTTTCTTCGGCACCAAGACGACGTTGGCGAGCCACTCGGAGTGGTACACCTCTCGGATGAACTCGGCGGCTAAGAGCCGCGCTATCTCCTCGCCAATCGCCTTGCGCTTCTTGGTGGAAGATCTCCGAAGATGCTCCTTGACAGGCTTCATTGTCGAATTGACACAGAGTCTGTGCTCGGCCAGTTCCCTAGGAACACCCAGCATGTCAGAAGGCTTCCATGCAAAGATGTCCCAGTTCTCACCGAGGAACTGGATGAGCTCGACTTCCTGTTTGTTGTCGAGGGTGGTGGAGATGTTGGTCGGGGCAACGTTTGGGTCTTTGGGATGGATGTGCACCGGCTTCGTTTCCCCAGCCGACTGGAAAGCAGATTCCACAGTCGGCTTCTTGGACTTCAACAACTCGCTTGCGTCCACCGCCTTCTTGTATTCGTCCAGCTTGGCAATCGCCATCTGCTCATCAGCAATCTGGGAGCCCTTCTGGAGGCACTCTTCGGCCAACTTCCCATTGCCTGTGATGGTGATCACGCCTTTCGGCCCTGGCATCTTAAGCTTAAAATACACGTAACATGGACGGGTCATAAAACGTGCGTAGGCAGGCCTACCCAGGATGGCGTGATAAGCACTTTGGAAGTCCATGATACGTCTCCAACGTATCTATAATTTTTTATTGTTCCATGCTGTTATATTATCATTCTTGGATGTTTTACAATCATTTTATAGCAACTTTATATCATTTTTCGGGACTAACCTATTGGCATAGTGCCCAGTGCCAGTTGCTGTTTTTTGCTTGTTTTTTACTTCGTAGAATATCAGTACCAAATGGAGCCCAAATGCAGCGAAACTTTTTGGAGAATTTTTCTGGACCAGAAGACACCTGTTGGGCCAAAGAAGTACCAGAGGGGGGCTCCGAGGGGAGCACAACCCACCTGGGCGCGCTTGGGGGCCCAGGCGCACCCTGGTGGGTTGTGCTCACCTCGGCCGCCTCCCGCGTCGCCTCTTTGCTCTATAAATACCCCGAAAATCCAAAAACCCTAGGGGAGTCGACGAAACGCAATTCCAGCCGCCGCAGGTTCCAGAAACACCAGATCCAATCTAGACACCATCACGGAGGGGTTCATCATCCTCATTGGTGCCTCTCCGATGATGCGTGAGTAGTTCATTGTAAACCTACGGGTCCGTAGTTAGTAGCTAGATGGCTTACTCTCTCTCTCTTTTGATTCTCAATACAATGGTCTCTTGGAGATCTATTTGATGTAACTCTTTTTGCGGTGTGTTTGTTGGGATCCAATGAACTTTGAGTTTATGATCAGATCTTTTTATCCATGAAAGTTATTTGAGTTTCTTTGATCTCTTATATGCATGATTACTTATAGCCTCGTATTACAGAAAGGGCAGCAAGACACATATTGATCATTGCTATTAAGAATAACAAGATGAGGTCTATTCATACATGAATAGATCTTGTCTACATCATGTCATCGTTCTTATTGCATTACTCCATTTCTCCATGAACTTAATGCACTAGATGCATGCTGGATAGCGGTCGATGTGTGGAGTAATAGTAGTAGATGCAGGCAGGAGTCGGTCTACTAATCTTGGACGTGATGCCTATATAATGATCATTGCCTGGATATCGTAATAATTATTTGAGGTTCTATCAATTGCCCAACAGTAATTTGTTTACCCATCGTATGCTATTTCTCGAGAGAAGCCACTAGTGAAATCTACGGCCCCCGGGTCTATTTTCTCATCATATATCTTCAGATCTATATTGCTATCTTCCTTTTTATTTATTTGCATATTTTATTTTTAGATCTATATTATCAAAAACCCAAAAATACATCGCTGATTTTTATTTGCTTTTATTTTATTTGCATCTACCAATCTATCACTTTACCAATCTTTTACCCGAGAGGGATTGATAACCCCTCTTTAGCGTCGGGTTGCAAGTATTTGTTCTTTGTGTGCAGGTACCATTTGCATAGTGTTGCTTGGTTCTCCTACTGATTCGATAACCTTGGTTTCATAACTGAGGGAAATACCTACCTTCGCTGTACTGCATCATCCCTTCCTCCTTGGGGAAAATACTGACGCAGATACAATACAAGAAAGGATCATCAGTCCACCACCTCGAAAGTTAGCCGTTCCTTTTGGAAGTTCTTCTCCTTGCCGAATACAATGTTGAAGGCAATCTGGCCGAGTGATTTAGCCTTCTTCCTAGGGATTACCCCGTGGAACTACATGTTGCTCTTGCTGAGTCAGGTCATCGGGATGCCCATCGCCTCCAATGTGTCGGCGTAAATGATATTAAGCCCGCTGCTGCCGTCCATTAGGACTTTGCGCAGTCGGACCCCTCCCACGACTGGATCTACCACCATGTCCTGCCACCCGGGGGTCGGTATGTGAGCCGGGTGATCTGACTGATCAAAGGTTACTGGCGTCTTGGCCCAATCGAGAAATTTGGTGACAGTCGGAACTGCCATGTTGACTTCTCGGTTGATGACTTTGAGGTGACTCTTGCTTTCGACGTCGGCAAAAATCATGAGGATGTTCTCGACGTTGGGGTAACCGGAAGTACCCTTGCCTCCGTCATCGTCGTCATCATCCTTGTCTCCAGAGGAATCTTGCCGCATCTCTTGCTTCAGGAGTCGACACTCCCGAGTGGTGTGTTTGGGCAAAATCAAATTGCCCTCTTCATCTTTCTTTGTGTGGATCTGACAAGGTTGGTCGAGGATGTCGATCTTCAAGGTGACTTGCTTCTTCCCCTTCCAATCCTTTTTCTGCTTTTGTGAGCTCTTTTTGCCTTGGCTGGCCAGAGCCGCGGCCTCGGCATTCCCTCCGGCATCCGCTTTCCGCTTGTGCTTCTTGCCCTTGTTCTCCGACTGATGAGCGTCGCCTGCTCGGCTCTTACTGCTCCTCAGTCGGTCCTCCTCTTCACCGTTGGCGTACCGGTTGGCTATCTCCATAGCTCGACTGAGAGTCAGGGTCTTAGTTCGGCCGAACTTCATGTTCAGCTCCCGATACCTAACTCCGGCCTTGAAGGCGCAGATTGCCTGGTGCTCGGTGACGTTCTCCATCGTATTGTGTAGAGTGGTCCACCGCTGGATATACTCTCGGAGAGTCTCACTCTGTTTCTGCACACAATGCTGCAACTCGGTCAAACCTCCTGCCCTCTTGTATGTACCTTCAAAGGTCTTGACGAACACCTTCGCCAGATCATCCCCGCAGAAAATGCTACCCGGCGGGAGCTGGGTCAGCCAAGCCCGAGCGGAGCCCTCTAGCATCAGCCGCAAATGCTTCATGGCCACATTATCGTTGCCATCGCTGATCTGGACCGCCACTCAGTAATCTTCTAGCCAAATTTCGGGCTTGGACTCGCCGGTAAACTTGCTGATCCCCGTGGCCAACCTGAAGTTGTTGGGGATCTCAGCTGCTCGTATGTAACGGCTGAAGCACTCGGGACCTGATGGTACGGAACCACTCGGTACGTCATGATCTTGGCCTTCTCGCAGGGCTCGGCCTCTATCGACCAGGTTCTGAGTGAGGACAGATCTCGTATTGAACAGCGGGTCCCAAGCGTCTCTCGACGGGCGAGTAGGACTCGGCCTCCGATCGCCACCATGCGTCCGTCTGTCGTCATAGGGCTGGCGCCCGTACGCGACATCCCGTAGTGGAGGCATCAGGGCACGATCGTAGGCGTCGTTACACCAGGGCGATGCGACTCGATCGCGCCTCCGATCTTCGTGACGATCTCTGGAGGAAGAAGTGGCTCGGCGCCTGCCCGAGCCGAGTGGACCATGTGCTGATTGGACGGTCTCCGCACGCACGGATGCGCTATGGATCCGGTCTCTGGATTGGGACACCGCTGCACTCTGCGACAGCACCGTCTTGAGGAGCGCCTGGATCTGACAAATCCCTTCTCCGGCCGAAGAGCCAGAGGGCTGAATGGAATCCGTGATCCGAGTAGCTGCTGCTAGATTTTGTAACGGAGTACTAAGGACTTGGTACTTACGAGGTTGGTCACTCGAGTAGAGCTGGTGTTTATGCCGACTCGAACTCGGTTGACAGTGCTCGTGTTCATCCAGCTCCTTCTGAAGCCGTTCGAGGTGATCGCGCTCGACCAGAGTGGCTAGGCGAGTCGGCTCCATGGCTAGTGCCTTGGGAGTTGTCCCGGTGATGGGAGTGTTCAGGAGCTGGTCGTTCCAACGACGGAGCTCGTCCCACTTGAAAGTACATGTAATCCCCATGTGTGATTTTGGTAATTGATGACAATCCTTATGGACTAATGTTTTCATTAAGATATACATTTGAAGGTTAGTCCCATTGGAAAATGTTTGAAGAATAATGAAAGTCAACTCCTTTGAAGCAACAATTACATTGAGATGATCAAAATGAAGTTCATTGGAGTATCTTAAGGGTTGCCATGCTTAGAGCTATGGTTTGAGCCATAATGGATCAAGATCTTAAAAGGATGATTTGAATGATGAATTCTAGGAGTGGCTCAAAGATATGATCATAATGGACTCATGTGTTGAGTCATGATTGATCAAGTATTCAGGTGATTCTCATGGGCTCGCATCGAGAGAGAGATTTCAAGTGTCTGTGAGAGGATGACATCAAGTGTTGGTGATCATGGATGACAAGGGCAAGTTCAAGATAACCATCCCAAAGGATTACATGCTTGAAGCTTGTGGATGATCACATGATGGACAAGTGAAGATGAATACAAAGCAAAGCTTCCCACATTGTGTATGGGGGAGAGACTTGAAGACTTCACCAATGTCTTGCCTTCATCTTGAGCCAAGAAGAAACATCAACATCAAGCTCAAGTGAACGGCTCATGTCAAAGGTATTAGTTCCTTTGACGTTAGTGTTGTGGAGTGATGACCACCAAAGAAACATATACACTCAAGAATGGATTCTCGATAGCTATGTAGTGTAACTCTTTTATGATTCTTGAGTTATAGGGATCCCGCACTATTAAGAGGGGATCAAAGGGGTTTGTGATGGATTTGCTCAAGTCAACATCTTCTATACACAATTCCACTCATATCCTATATACCAAAGAAAAGCCAAAGCCAAATAGTTTCCCCAAAATATATGATCTAACCTTTGCATACTTTGCACCCTCCATTTTGGTTTATCTTGGGTGGTTCTTTATGTGAGGACCTGGAGATTTTCCATAGCTTCAAAACGAGCCCAAGATCATCAAAATCGGAGTCCATATGAAAATGTTGTGCATGTTTTAGTTTTGGGGTTCCTGCTGTTTTTTATTGGCCGGACGTCCGGTAGCGTCCGGAAATCCGGTGGCCATATCCAGAAGCAAACGGACGGATTTCCGGTACTTACCGGACGTCCGGTCATCGGACGTCCGGAAAGTGTCGGATGTCCGACAAACCTGTTTCGCAAATATCCTGCTACTTTCGTCTGATGGCGTGCTACAGCCGTCGGACGTCCGGTGTTCCACCGGACGTCCGGTGCCTGTTTTGCCACCGGACGTCCGGTACTTACCGGACGTCCGACACTTTCCTGAGCAGAATTCCGCCCCAACGGCCACATTTGGGGCCACACTATAAATACCCCTTCACTACTTCGTGGAGGGGTTGAGCAACACAACTATCTTGACCCACACTTGAAGAAAAGCTCCCTCTCCTTTCTCCTACCTCAAATCTTAGATCCCAAAGAGATTTGTGAGAGTTCTTGAGAGAGATTTCAACCATTGATAGATCCACTCCCTCTCCCTCTCTTGACCAAAGGAATTCGTGATTTGAGCAAGTCTTGAGCATTTCCCCCTTGATCTTGTTACTCTTGGAGGTTGGAGACTCCTAGGCGGTAGGAGTGCTCCGGTGAGGAATCAACTTGTGATTTGTCCCCCGGAAAGTTTGTGAAGGTTTGGAGGCCGCCTCAAGGTCTACCACTAGTGGTTGGGAATCGCCTTCGTGGTGATATCTCAAGGAGAATAGGGTGAGCCTTCGTGGCGTTGGTGTGCCTTCGTGGTAACATCCACCTCTCTAACGGTGACTAGCTTCCCTCCAAGGAAGTGAACATCGGGACACATCATCGTCTCCGTGACTTTGGTTATCCCTAACCCTAACTCCTTACTTGTGGTTTACCTTGGTCACTTGACCGTGCATTCACTATTCTTGTTGTCCTCATTATATTGTGTTGGTTACCATATCGTAGAGATTATTTAGGCCAACACTTTATAGTCCACAATTCATACTTCCTACTATTGTTCTATCTTGTGTTTAGTGTGATTTGCTAGCTTGTAACATTCATTTCCATATCTTGTAACATAATTTGTGTAAGCTTGTATTTCCTACTTGTGGGTGTGTGCATTATTCATTTCCATATCGCGTGATATACATTGAGTAAGTTTGTGTAACTTACTTGTGCTTACTCATATCCTCGTTGTTCTCATCTTGTTTATAATAAGTTGTTGGTGCACTTAGTGAGCCTAGTATATTTAGGATTTGTGCTTGAAAAGTATCCGCTTAGTTTATTTCCGCATTAGGATATAGCCAAATCCGTAAAAGATTTTAAAACGCCTATTCACCCCCCCTCTAGGCGACATCGTGGTCCTTTCAATTGGTATCAGAGCTAGGTCTCTCCTTATTAGGCTTCACCGCCTAGAGAGTAACGATGTCGACTAGTGAACTAGTGCACGATGACACATTTTGTTTTAATGGCACAAATTACATTATGTGGAGATTACGCATGCTTTGTCACTTTCGGGCCATGGGTCCAAATGCTTTGCGAATTGTTCTTGTAGGAATTTCTATTGCAAAGGATGGTCCTTCTCCATCTTTTGAGGATATGTATCTTGATTGTGATACTTCTCTTGCCATTCATCAAAGTATAACCGTTGAAGTGTTTAAGGAAATCTCGACTTGCAAGTCGGCTCATGAGGCTTGGACCAAACTTGAAGATATATATGGTGGGTCCAATCTTGATGAAGACAATATTCTTTTCGGGGAGTTAATGGAGGAGTTCTCCACATTTTTAAATCATGAAGAGCTCTCTATTGCTTCCACCTCCAATTACTTGGACACTTCAATATCTTCCACTTCACCAACATGTGGCGTGCCACAAGGTAATGACATGGTGAGTGAAGAAATATCTCGTGATGATGGTACTAAGATCATTATTGATGATCTTGCTTGTGTAGATGCTAGTGATGTATCCTCTATGGACTTGAGCATATCTAGCACCACAAATAGTGTAAATTATTGTGTTGATAGTCCATGCATATCACCTAAGAATTCCATGACAAATGTTTGTGATGATATGCTTGCTCTCCCGTGTTGCCATGATCAAAATACTTTGGTTTCCTCTAGTTGTTCTATGACTAACCATGTAGAGGAAATCAAGAAAAATGAGGCACACTTGATTGATGAATAACCCTCTTCACCAAAAGAATCATCATCAACCCCTTTTGTTCACATGTGCCTCATGGCAAGAGGTAATGACGAGGTATCATCTTCTCTTAGTGATAATGATGATAGTTGTAATGAGGAAGATGATGAAGTCTTGACTCAAAATCTCTATGAGATTGGGAAAACTCTTCGTAGAGCTAAAAATAACACTTATAAAAGGTTCCAAGATGTTCTTGCTTGCTTTCAAAACCGTAATGACTTATTTCTTTACGAGCAAGCAAAAAGTGAACAACTTGAACATGAACTTGCTATGGCTCATCAATGTCTTAGTCACTTGAGGTCTTTAAAAGAAGAGATTGAAGTTACTCATTGTAAACTTAAAGAGGATTTTGAGCACCTTGACCTTGACTACAAGAAGGTCAAAGGAGAGCTCACCAAACTCTCTAAGTCTCATGAGGAACTTCAAGCTACTCATGCGGAGTCTCTAGCTTCGACATGCTCCTCTCATATTGATAATGATGCTTGTGCTACTAACTCTATCTTGTGTGAAGCATCGATATTAAAAGAAAATGTTGAGCTGAGGACTCAACTTGATTTGCTAACTAGCAATTATGGGAAATTGGAAGAAAGTCATAAAAAGCTCTCAGGCACTCATGAGGATCTTCTAATCTCTCATGATGGGTTAAAGTTAGCTCATGAGGCTATGGTCACCAAGGTAAAATCATGTGAGTCTCATGTGGATATTAGCACATTTTCTACTCAAAATGCCTTATTGCCATGTGCTAGTCCTTGCAATTCCTCTCTACATGATATTGGTACATCTTGTGATGAATTGCTCACCATGCCTTGTTGCTCTAACAATGAAATTTCTACCTCCTCTAGTTCTTTTGTTAATACTAACCTTGTAGAGGAAAATAAAGAGCTCAAGGCCCAAGTCACTAGTTTGAAGAAAGACTTGGAAAAATGTTGTGATAATATCTTGAGTGTGCAAAAGGACCCTTAAGACAAAATAGGACTTGATTTCATCTCCAACAAGAAGAAGTCCAAGAACAAGAAGAAGGGACAAGATCAAGTCAAGAATTCAGCCAACATTATTTGCTTCAAGTGCAAGAATGTTGGACACCATGTGAGATCTTGTCCATTGAAGAAGAAGGCTTCAAGTGTGAAGCATCAAGGGAAGTGGCCTCAAGTTCAATCTCAAGATAATGAAAGGCCTTTTCCCATGCCTAACCAAGATAATGTTCTCCAAGTTGAAAAGGTAAAGAAGAAGAGAAAGGGGAGCATATGTTGCTATATTTGCCGTGAGAAGGGACACATGTCTTCATCATGTCCCAACGGTAATGTCTTTAAGCCTCCAATTGTCAATGATCATTATTCACTTAGAAAGGATAATGTTGGCAATTTGTTTGCCAAGTTTGTTGGTGCCCAAAGTGGTTTGAAAGTAGATAAGACCATTTGGGTTGCCAAACCTATTGTGACTAACTTCTTAGGACCCAACTTGGTTGGGGACCATCAAGCTCAAACTTGATCAATAGGTGTGTGGAGGACATTGGAGACTTGGCTAGTTCATGAAGAAAAATGATTTTCACCATGTATTATGGTTCAAGCCAAGTCAAGTGGATTATCATCATATTTGTCATTTCAATGCTCCTCGTGGCGGTAACTTGTATTTATATTGTCTACATTGAAAGTTACTAGCCCCATGCATGTTTAGGTTTTGTTCCTAGTATGTGTTTGTATATGTTGTGCCTCCTAATATGCTTGATTCGTGTTATCTAGCATGTGTAGGTTGCTATGCACATCATATAGTTGTGTGTGTGGTTTTGAGCCTTTATTGCTTCATTAGTTGAATCTTCCTTGGCTCTTTTGAGATATTAATGGATCATCACATTATGGGGGAGTGCTATGTTTTACGCATATCACAAACCTTAAATGTGTATATATGTGGGATACCACCTAGTATTGTTAGTGCAATATTATCTAGTTACTATGTGGTATGTAAAGCTCATTTGAAACTCAAATTCTCATCCATTAATTATCCTTAGTTGGGTTTCATTTGCCTCTCGTGGGTAATGCATGGATCATCATATTATGGGGGAGTGATATGCTTTGTGCATATCACAATCCTTGTTAATATGAACAATTGAGGGATGCCTCTTAGAATTTATATTTGAGATTATCTTATATCTCCGTGGCATGCAATGCCTTGTTTACGTATGGCATTCTTATGCGGTTTTGCCCATGGTTATCTTTAAAATCATATTTGGAAAATCATTTGATTAAAGCTATTCCAATTGTTGCTTTGCATGATGATCTATCTAGTTGGAATGTTAATAATATGCTATCCAAGCATTGTGTTTATTTCTAAACTCTCATGTTATGCTTGTGTTAGTATAGATGATCATGTACTTATTTGGTTTCTACACCGAATGATAACTCGAAATACCATTTTGTTCGAGTTCATCTTATTGCTCTATATGAGAGTTTGTTATCTCATTGTTTATAGTGTCCTATATCTACTTGAGTGAGATATTCCTATGAGTATGTGTGCAATGCATATCTTATATGCTCATTGGTTTTTCCTTGGTTCATATGTTGAACTTTGTGTGCTATCATATGTTGATTTGTCACTTTGATTCATTTTGGACAACATGAATGACTAGTGATGTTATTGGAAGTATTAACGGTTATGTGTTCATTTGTCCAATTTGTATTTCCCTAGATTTTGGTAGGCTTGTGCATGCATATTTACTATGTGTAAATTCACATGCCTTGTTTGCTTTATTTGATCCAATATATATGGTAAATCCATCAAATTCTTAATAGCTAAGATGTGCATGAAATTCAAATTCATATCAATATGCACATATTTTAGTGGTTTTACCCTATGTGTTGTAGTTATGCTAACTACTTCGGACCCAATAAGTTTGGGGACCATATTGTACTTAAAATGTTTTAGGTACATTTGAAAAGCATTGGGTGCTTGGCTTATTCATGAAGGTGGTGGCACTATGAGGAAATTAGAGCCAAGCTTGGACATTTTATTGATCTACGACTTCATACCAATGCTATCTCGGTAACAAGTATTTACTTCATGCATATATATAGAAATGGGGTCAACCTTATGTAGGTTGCATCATGGCATGAATTTCTTGACTCGTTCCTGTGATACTTGTTTCCTTTCTCAAAGCATCCCAACAATGATCTTTTGTTGCAAATGCTAGGCTTCTTTTCTTATCTATGCCTGCTTGCAATTGCTTTGTGTTCCTATTGATTTTGGGGGAGTGATGATCCTATTTTGTGCACTTGCATCCAAATACAAAAATTCTAAATAGTGCACAAATCATGGGGAGCTTCTCTATTTTCCTTAGAACACTCCTTTGCCCAAATCATAATATTCTTTTATCCTTTTGGCTCGTCGGATCTTTTGATTGCTTGCTTCACTTTGTGTTATGCAAATGGGATCAATTTGTGCCATGTGCTTTGTGCCATGTGTCTTGCTATTATGACTAGGTTTCAGTTGTATAATAATGGATTCACTTGTGTATATCATGTTCTTATCAATTGCGTCTATTTTGTGTATGCAAAGTTTCTTTGTGGATACATATCATGATTATGATTGGCCACTCAGAAATTTTTATACATGAGAAAGTTCATATCTTTCCTTGATATCATTTATTCCTTGTCGGCCACTTTGTTTGTTTCCTCTTATTCTTATGGTGGCTTCGGTAAGAGGTTGTGTCGTGAGTGCTTGTATGTTTGGCATATAATCTTGTGTTTTGACTGTTTTCCTCACATGTCTAATGCTTGTTTTCATATCTGGTTGCATTCTATAGATTCTGAGCTCCTAAAATTGTTCATTATTAAATATGTGCATTTGCGTTCACTCACATTTTGTGATATGCACACATCAAGGAGGAACTCTTTCTATATTGGTCTTCTAGATGTTTTGTCTTCCATTTTGGCATTTGTTGCCAATGGGGGAGAAGTTTAGAGGGTTTAAGATAAATATCTTTTGAAGTTCTTGTTGTCATTTATGCATATCCACCCTAGTTATATATGCTTGTTGCATGAATGAATATATAGAGAAATCTCCAACTAGTTTATATCAACTAATATATGCAATGAAATTCAAAGTTCATTCACACATGCATATATTGTGGGGGAGCTTGCTCTATATATTGCGGTCTTACTAACATCAAATGCTTGTGTAGTGTTTTGTTTTTAGTACAACCGGTTTTGATAAACATCAAGTTTCTTTGTGATAATTGATGCTATCAAAATCTCCGCAAGTATACAATTTATCCTCGAAAAAATTGCGTGCTTGTGTAAAAATTCATTATATAAACCCTCTTGTTGAGATTGTCATCAATTACCAAAATGGGGGAGATTGAAAGTACATGTAGTCCCCATGTGTGGTTTTGGTAATTGATGACAATCCTTATGGACTAATGTTTTCATTAAGATATACATTTGAAGGTTAGTCCCATAGGAAAATGTTTGAAGAATAATGGAAGTCAACTCCTTTGAAGCAACAATTACATTGAGATGATCAAAATGAAGTTCATTGGAGTATCTTAAGGGTTGCCATGCTTAGAGCTATGGTTTGAGCCATAATGGATCAAGATCTTAAAAGGATGATTTGAATGATGAATTCTAGGAGTGGCTCAAAGATATGATCATAATGGACTCATGTGTTGAGTCATGATTGATCAAGTATTCAGGTGATTCTCATGGACTCGCATCGAGAGAGAGATTTCAAGTGTCTGTGAGAGGATGACATCAAGTGTTGGTGATCATGGATGACAAGGGCAAGTTCAAGATAACCATCCCAAAGGATTACATGCTTGAAGCTTGTGGATGATCACATGATGGACAAGTGAAGATGAATACAAAGCAAAGCTTCCCACATTGTGTATGGGGGAGAGACTTGAAGACTTCACCAATGTCTTGCCTTCATCTTGAGCCAAGAAGAAACATCAACATCAAGCTCAAGTGAACGGCTCATGTCAAAGGTATTAGTTCCTTTGACGTTAGTGTTGTGGAGTGATGACCACCAAAGAAACATATACACTCAAGAATGGATTCTCGATAGCTATGTAGTGTAGCTCTTTTATGATTCTTGAGTTATAGGGATCCCGCACTATTAAGAGGGGATCAAAGGGGTTTGTGATGGATTTTCTCAAGTCAACATCTTCTATACACAATTCCACTCATATCCTATATACCAAAGAAAAGCCAAAGCCAAATAGTTTCCCCAAAATATATGATCTAACCTTTGCATACTTTGCACCCTCCATTTTGGTTTATCTTGGGTGGTTCTTTATGTGAGGACCTGGAGATTTTCCATAGCTTCAAAACGAGCCCAAGATCATCAAAATCGGAGTCCGTATGAAAATGTTGTGCATGTTTTAGTTTTGGGGTTCCTGCTGTTTTTTATTGGCCGGACGTCCTGTAGCGTCCGGAAATCCGGTGGCCATATCCAGAAGCAAACGGACGGATTTCCGGTACTTACCGGACGTCCGGTCACCGGACGTCCGGAAAGTGTCGGATGTCCGACAAACCTGTTTCGCAAATATCCTGCTACTTTCGTCTGATGGCGTGCTACAGCCGTCGGACGTCCGGTGTTCCACCGGACGTCCGGTGCCTGTTTTGCCACCGGACGTCCGGTACTTACCGGACGTCCGACACTTTCCTGAGCAGAATTCCGCCCCAACGGCCACATTTGGGGCCACACTATAAATACCCCTTCACTACTTCGTGGAGGGGTTGAGCAACACAACTATCTTGACCCACACTTGAAGAAAAGCTCCCTCTCCTTTCTCCTACCTCAAATCTTAGATCCCGAAGAGATTTGTGAGAGTTCTTGAGAGAGATTTCAACCATTGATAGATCCACTCCCTCTCCCTCTCTTGACCAAAGGAATTCGTGATTTGAGCAAGTCTTGAGCATTTCCCCCTTGATCTTGTTACTCTTGGAGGTTGGAGACTCCTAGGCGGTAGGAGTGCTCCGGTGAGGAATCAACTTGTGATTTGTCCCCCGGAAAGTTTGTGAAGGTTTGGAGGCCGCCTCAAGGTCTACCACTAGTGGTTGGGAATCGCCTTCGTGGTGATATCTCAAGGAGAATAGGGTGAGCCTTCGTGGTAACATCCACCTCCCTAACGGTGACTAGCTTCCCTCCAAGGAAGTGAACATCGGGATACATCATCGTCTCCGTGACTTCGGTTATCCCTAACCCTAACTCCTTACTTGTGGTTTACCTTGGTCACTTGACCGTGCATTCACTATTCTTGTTGTCCTCATTATATTGTGTTGGTTACCATATCATAGAGATTATTTAGGCCAACACTTTATAGTCCGCAATTCATACTTCCTACTATTGTTCTATCTTGTGTTTAGTGTGATTTGCTAGCTTGTAACATTCATTTCCATATCTTGTAACATAATTTGTGTAAGCTTGTATTTCCTACTTGTGGGTGTGTGCATTATTCATTTCCATATCTCGTGATATACATTGAGTAAGTTTGTGTAACTTACTTGTGCTTACTCATATCCTCGTTGTTCTCATCTTGTTTATAATAAGTTGTTGGTGCACTTAGTGAGCCTAGTATATTTAGGATTTGTGCTTGAAAAGTATCCGCTTAGTTTATTTCCGCATTAGGATATAGCCAAATCCGTAAAAGATTTTAAAACGCCTATTCACCCCCCCTCTAGGCGACATCGTGGTCCTTTCACCGCTGCTCCCGAGTGAGAGCCTGAGGTACATAAGGCTCGTGGCCCGGGAAGCCACCGTTGGTGTTGACGTGGGACGTACCCGCACGGCCATCTTTGGGCTCCGTGTAGCCCGGGGGTACGCGATGCTCGGAGTTATCCGCCATGAGAATCTCGGCGGTTGACTCGACGCTCTCGGACTCGGACTCCTCTGAGGAATCGCCGAGTGACCCGTTGGAGAGTTCAAGGGCGGGCTCGTCAAATTCGATAGCCACCACTTGTTCCGCTGCTGCCTGGGTGGCAACAGCGTGCTTGATCCAGCGATGCAGCTGCGAGCGCCCGGAGCGCTTGCGACGGCGTGCAACGGTCGGGTGGGCAACCACTCGGTACAGAGCCGAGGGCTGCCGGAGAAGGACTCCGTACAAGGAAGCACGAAAGTGCGTCGCGCCATGAACGGGCAACGCCTCCACGTCCAGCGGGGCCTCATGCAGTCACGCTGAGTCGTCGGCGATGAAGGAGATCATCCCAAAACGGATTTCACCGCCGACTGACATGATGAAGAAATCCACCTACTCCGTGAAATTTTGCTAGATGCCTAGCCCCAAGGTGGGCGCCAACTGTCGGGGTTATGATCCTGACAATGAGTACTAGGGGTACGAATAAGGGGCAGAGACTTGCTACGGCGTAGGTGTAATACTCGGTGTTTAACGAGTTCAGGCCCCTCACTCGGTGGAGGTAAAAGCCCTACGTCTCGTGCCCTGAGGCTTGCTTTGATTTGATGGGTATAGTTACAGAGGTTGAACGTGTCCGGCTATGGAGAGGGGAGCGGCTTATATAGAGTGCGCTACAGCCCCATGTCTCCCACGCCGCTGGGGCAATTAATGCCATTGAATGAGACAGTTACTAGTATAATGAGCCTCTACTACATCAATTACAGGTAACGGTAGCTATAGCTCTATTTAGTGGATGACTTAGGATTCTTCGACCGTTGCAGCTCCCTCGGTGTCCTCATGTCCTCTTCGTCCGAGTGGTTGTCCATCTGCCGCGTGATGTGTGATCGTCCGAGTGCCGCAGAGCCGTCCGAGTGATCCTTCTGATGTATGCATCCGAACATTGACACAGTCTAGAAACCTACCTATGATGGTGCTGGGCCCAATGTGGGTCCTAGATGATGGGTCCTTGACCCTACCTGTAATAGGTGACCACATCAGTAACTGCTTGACCAGTCGTGAGTGATGCCGACTCGATAAAGTTGTCAGGCTAGAAAACACTGTTCACACCTATACGGCTAGCCTTCGAGGCTATGTAACCCCGCTTCTTAGGGCGTTGGGTGAGCTCAGTTAGGCCGTGGTCGACGGATATTGTTCCTTGGAGAAGTTGTTCAAGATGTCCTTTAAAAGGGAAGAATCTTGAGAGGAGAACTCGTCTGTCAACCGAAGGACTTCGGATCCAAGGTTGTTTACATCAAGGAGGTCGTCCTCGGCTTAGAAGACCAGTTTGGGGTCTACTGATTGTGTCCTGGACTAGGGGGTGCTAACCTAGTCGGCCCGTAGTCCTTGGGCCGGGCCGATGGGCCCTCATTCTGCTCAAGGTGGACTCCGGAAGCTGCACACAGGGGACGTGATCAAGATTACGTCTGCCGAAGACTTGACGTATACTCCAAGATTTCTCCTGCTGCCTCCACGCCTAGATACCGACCATGTAACCCTAGATGTCCTACCTGGCATGTATATAAGTCAAGGGATTGGGCCATAGAGGGGAATTCAACACAATCTCATTCATCTAGCCCTAGGGTTAGAACACATCTTACTATCTCGAGGTAGATCAAGCTTGTACTCGATACATCTCCATCAATATAAACAAAGAGCAGGACGTAGGGTTTTACCTCCGTCAAGAGGGCCCGAACCTGGGTAAATGTTGTCTCCCTTGTTCCTGTTACCATCTGTCCGAGATCCACAGCTCGGGACCCCTACCTTGAGGTCTGCCAGTTTTTACACCGACACCCCTTCTTAAGGCACCTGAAGCACTTGTCACGCATCTTCGGTGAGATCTCCTGCTGGATAGGGGCAGGAGGCCACGACGTTACCTACGGGTGCCCGACGCCATGCCTGCGCTTCCACAGGGTCTTCCGCGAGGCCGGGGCTTCCTTCCATGGGAGCAGCAGCCGCATCCAGCGCCTCCTGCGCACCCGCGCCTGCCATCGCCGCCGACCTCTCGGACGCCGAAGAGATGCCCAAGCTCAAGACGACTGGTCGCTCGCGGCTTGGGGTAAGGATGAGGTGACGGACCGCCGGCTTCCCTACATGGCTGGGCCGAGGAAGAGAGCGTGGCCGCCACAGTCGGAGTGGCGGACGGCGGGAGGGGTGGATGCCGGCGTCGGAGTGATGCACGACGGGGAAAGGGCGCGGCTAGGGGAAGGGCGTGGCTCTGGGGAACAAGGGACACAATCTTGTGTTCGTCCGTTCCTTGTGACCAGAGTGATTCTCGTAGATGCGTGTGCATCGGATGCCCTGCCTATACGAGCTCATAGGTGCTGCAGTTGCACTCACTGCAATGTTGTCGTGTTACCGTGAATCTTTTTGCTGGAGTAAGGGCATCTCCAACGGCAACCCGCAAATTTCCTCCCGCATCCATCCGCGGACAAAGGGGAACTAGTCCGCGGACACAGATGCGAGAAACCGCCATCCAACCGTAGTCGCATACATTTCAAATCGCATTATAACTAACCGGGTGAAATTCATGCAAACCGGCCGATATTCATCAAGGTTCATATAGAAAATAGCATAAATCATCCATACATACCATGCAAATTAAGTCTAGTACAACAATATCTCTAATTCGACAAGATCCCGGATATGAACAAATTTTTCATCGATAGATCATGTCGTTCCACACATACTCCCCATTCAGCTTCATCCAACAGTGTGTGCACGTAAATGGTTGTCCCTCTGTCTTGTGGTACACCGCGGCAGCGCGTGCGGGCTACATATAATGTGTAGACCAACATTGAGTGAATGAATCAATCAACGAGTTGAGCAAGAGGAAGTAAAACTTACGATCTCGTCCTCTGCCGCGTGCAATGGGCACCTTGCCTCGAGCTAACAAACCACATCATAAAACTTGGTGACGCTGATCTGGATAGTGTGCCAACGATACAACAACGACCACACGTTGCGTGGTTGAATGATGTACATGTCGTAGGGCACAATGTGCTTTCGTGCGTGAAACTTTTCATCCACTTGCTCCCAGAAGGGCTCCCCTCTGGTCCTGCCTACGAAATCCGCGGATACGGACGGCCATGCATCTCACAACAACTCATCCTTCATGGTCGAGCAGCTCACCATCCTCCGTACTCTAAAAACGACATAGCATTTGAAAATAAGCTCAATGGCATTTGATCGAACACCTCCCGGGCGTGGTGTCCGCCATGAAGGTCGTCGACAGGGGGCGGAGTGTACCTGGGTACAAACGGCTCCAGGGTGGAAAGCTCCGTCGTAACGGCGAGCGGGCGCGTCAGTGCTGGTTGCGGACGTTCGACAATGCCTCTGTGGCGGCCGGAGAAGTACAGCAGCGACGGCGGAGATGAAGGGTGCGGATGTAAAGTAAGAGGGAGAAGGGGCGAAGTGGAAGGAAATGAGACCGGGAGAGGGAATTGGGTGTGCCGGGGGTGTCGGAGTCCTACGTTTCGAGTGCCCGGACTCCTGCAAACCTCCCCCACTTTATCCCCAATTTACAGGAGAAATCACATCCAGACCGCCTCGCGGACCGATACAAGCCCGCGTTGAATGGCTTCCACGGACCCGACAACACGGTCCGAACGGATACGGGCAGTTTACGGATCCGTCTTAGAGATGCCCTACCGGGGAACCCCTAGTGTTATTGTGAACCATTTTTTGGTTGGATCCGTTGCATCCGTAATCTATACTACCTGTTTGAAAAATTAGCGGCTCTGACCGCTGTAACCTGCAAACGGCGTCCCAACTCCAAACTGTTTTCTCCGTGTGTCACTACTGCAGGATGGCTTTCTTTTCCGTGGCATGGTTACAGACAGGAATGGCTACTCTTGGTACTCTTAGGCCTTGTACAGTGCAAGGTGTTTAAGGGGATGCTTAGAGAAATAAATCAGTATTTCTTTAAGCACCGGTACTTATTTGTATAGGGTAGACACGTAATTAGACATTTTTATGTGAAAATAGGCATCGGTGCTTCAGAAAAAAAACTGGTTTATTTTTCTAAACATTTTCTTAAACATCTAGCATTGTACAAAGCATCGGTGCTTCAGAAAAAACCGATTTATTTTTCTACAAGGTTCATATGTCATCGTATTACTCCTAGACAGTTCCTAGTACTCTCATACATAAGCTTTGTGTGCGAATAAAGCAAGCTAACTATACTAGTCAAGCAGAGTAGTATAGTATTCAACATCTCAAAATGCAAAGCAAGCAACTCCGATAAAACCCAACTTTGGCAGGTGATGCACCGACAATCACGTTTGGTAGTCCAAATAGACACGGATAACGAAGAATGCGTTTCCAGATTGACACCGTGACAAGCAAAGCAAGTGAAGTGGATACGTACATATACGAGTGCTTCGATCGAGTGGGGTTCTGCATCAGGGTAATCCGTGTGTTAGGGGCACATGGCTGGTCTGCGACACCCACCACCCGAAATCGGTACTCCGGTCTTGGATCCCGGGATTATCTTTACGGGAGTAGTACTACGCTGTAAGGTTCAGAGCTCCAACATACTAGTACTAGTACTGTATTTGTGTGAGTGCGTACTAGGACTCTGGGACGGCAGAACGTGGGGCTCGCTGGACACAATCACACAAGGAGGGCAAGAATTCACCAACTGCCACGCTACCTTTCCAGTCGAGTAAGATAAAGGAGGCATGCACGTGCTCGCTCTTCGTGAAGGCCCTAGGAATCCCGATTTTGGTCCGTAGTGGCCCCTTTCCGAGCAAAGCGATGGTGTCTACTCGTGCTTCCGTATTTCTTTTGTGGAAAGTGGCACTACAGTATACTAGTATTATTATCATCGTTGAGCCGTGACAATACTCCGCAAGTACCCCTCCGTAAAGAAATATAAAAACATTTACATAATGGCATACACACATAATATAAGCGTGGAGTGCGAGTACAATCAAGCCACCAGTTGTTTCTGGATAATCTCTACTCTGATGTCTCAGTTGGTAGAATAGTCTTTACAGTTTTTTTCGTCCATCACTTTCGTCCTTTTTTTTCGTCGGTTTTTTTCCGTCTCCGCTCCCCCGTCCTAGCGGTTTATTTTCGCCTCACCTCTCACACATAAAAAAAATCTGAACGGATCAGAACTCTCCATGCTGACGCAAATTATTTAGTAATGTATTTATGTGAAAGAATCAATCACGGTCAATCGCTAAAGATCAAATCTAAATTAATTAACCTTTTCATAAATCACTCGCACGAGAAAAAGAATCTGACGAAGGAGGCTGCCCTTGATCTATTCGATACAACGACTGGAACCACGCCCCAGCCGCCATCACAGGTCCTTTCGCCGCCGCCGATCTATTGGCTACATCGACGGAAACCACGCCCTAGCCGCCATCACGGATTCCTTTGTCGGCGCCGAGATCCTAGAAGAGCCGCCGCCGAGCGCTTGTCGCTCGCCCCCGCCCGTCTCTCCCTCCTCGGCGTTGGCAGCTTCGAGTCCTTCCAGGCCGTGTGCCTGAGTCGCGCTCATGGCCCTCCTCAGCTGCGACCTCCTCCCGGGCGCCACGGCCACGGCTGACCTCTTCGACCCTGTACTCTCCGCCGTTGAGTGCGCCGCCGTCGTTGCCCTTGGCTTCACGATCTGATCCTCGACGACGGGTGCGGCCGCCGAGTAGAGGAGCCCACCCTCCTTTACATGCCCCATTGCGAGGCGTCGCTTGATGACGCGCTCCTCGCAGCCAACTGGAAGTCATGTGCATATTTCTATGCCAGTGTTGATTCCATGGTTGTTTAGTTAAAGTGTCTCCGATTCAATTTTGCAGGAACAGGTGAGCGCCTTCATCGGAGACACGAGGGACGACAATTACTTGCTTGTGCTGGATGTCCAGGTCCTGTTCCAGAGGCTGCTCTAACACGGCGTGTGCGAGGTAATTAAAAACGTCTGACAAACGCCGTGTAAATTATTAAGAACTTGACCTGTTGATTAAGAACTTGACATGTCAGATTATGAAGGATACTTGCTCAATCACCACTTCTTAATTTGCATACAAGCTTCCTGCTGTACAATTTGCTCCATATATGTGTTTCCGTATCAATGAATTTTCCATTTCAACTTTCTAAAGATTTTTGTTCACAGAAGTGTGCTGCTGTGAGGCATGTAGGCCCACTTCTCTCGACTGCTATCATTAGTGGAAGATCTCATGACGCGGTATATGTGGTTGATGTTTTATATACCTCGTGATATTTGACTTCGTGAAACTAACCGAATTGTACTAAAGATAGACGTCATGGTCTCATGGAATGGACATCACGTGGCTTATTAGGAACTCTGAGTTCAGCGGGCACCATGTCGAATGTGTTAGGTCCACTGTTTCAGAGGTGAAGCAACTTTCAGTATTTTGTTACAGCACAATCTGTTATTCTGTTTCCTAATCTTGATTGTTCACTTGCTTTCATTCACAGGATAAATAGGTCAATCTCTTCCAATACACAATCGCTGAGGTATGTATCAATGTCTAAAGGTTAAAAAAGAACCAGGTTACACCATATGGTTTAGGTTGCTCACCTTGGTGGCTGACCAGGTGTTCAAAAATCTTAGTCAGAGTATAAAGGACATTGATGGTGCAAGAATGGAACACAACAAGTTTTGTGTGTGTGTGTGTGCATTACCGAAACGTCGCACGACATGTGAGTTTACATCTAAGAGTTCCTTCCAGTTTTCTATCGGAAACATTTCTTTAGAAAACTTCTGTTGGACACTTATCTTCTCTTTGTTTATCGTTTCGTAGGACTACGAAAAAGTTCATCTGTGTGTAACTGGCAGGTTCTCGAAGTCCGCCCTCTCATTGACTGGAACAGGGTGAAAGTTGTGGAATTATTGCTTTAACCGCCTGGACTAAGATGACTAAGATGACATGACTGACAAAGATGCATTCAAGGTAAGCCATGCATCTGGTATGCTTTCTTAACATGTGAAACCCATAAGACAATTCTTCCGAATTGCGACCTGCATTGTGGTATGTCTCCGTTCACCAAGTTCTGAGCACCAGCTCCATTGAAATTAGGTGTTCATCCAACTATACTCTTAGGTGGCTTTCTTTGGTCTGCTTCTTATTGTGTAGTTAGTGGTTATTCACAAGCCTCATCATCTGATATTTCTGCAGTAGTTACAGAAAACAATTTGAGGACAAATCTTTGATTGTTGTTGTAGTTGAAGATTCAGAGTTGCAAGGCAGGCACAGACAACAAGGATAAGAAACTATAGAAGATTTATCAAACCAGATATGGGCTTGGTTATGCACTGAATCATTGTGGAGGATCTCAGGTAATCAGACCATACACCCAAAATTAAATTTTACTTGCTTTTAAACGCTTAGGGCGCAGCTGATGTTTGATATGCTAGACTGAAGTACGCACCTTTTAAGAGTGTCACTGATACTCAAGTCACCCATAAAAATGGAAGTACTGAAAATTAGTTTGCAAGGAAAAAAACTAAATAGTGAGTCCTAGCAAACCTACAGCCTAGATTACATGAGCTCATTTTAGCTCTAAGAGTTTTTTTTATCTCTTTTACATTCTGGTAAACATGTGGGTGAATAACAGTTATAAATTGTTTTATATGTACACAGGCATTCTACTAGAACTGATGCTTGAAAGAATAAAATGTTCTATAATATTTGTAAGCCAAGCACTGGAAAAGCTCACTCCTCACACCAGATCACCATCGCTTACGTATCTACTTTGTCGAAACAGAGTCCACAGGTTTACTCATGTTCTCTGTTTTTTGTTGTTTTAGGGGAGGTTTGTTTGGAGCCCATCTCATCTGCAGCCAACGCCTCGTCGCCCACACATTGCTCTCGTCCCCTTCCTTGCAACTGCCGCCACCCTCTTCGCTCCTTTCATTCTTCCCGTACTCTCTTCAGGTCGCCGCTCTGGACCGTGGAACGGTGCCGCCCGGGAGCCAGGCGACTCCCATATCGTGCCTCTGGGAGAGCCATCTTGGGGTGGATCTGGGCCCATGCCTGACGAAGAGGGGGGTGGTGGAGGGAAGGACCGCTGGCGGTGGCGACTGGTGGAGCGTGGAAAAGGTCGGGGAGGCGGACCATCAGGGGAATGCCTGTGCCACCGCCGCTGCTTTCTCTCCTTCTCGAGACACCATCTTTGTGAGCAAAGGAGGCCGTGTTGCTGTCTCTGTTTTGCCGGTGGCCCTCTCGTCGTGCATTCATTTGGTCGAGGAGTTCGTCACCACCACTAAGGAACATGTCGATGAACTGGAGTCTCAGCCGTTGGCACCCAACTTGCTAGCTACTAAGAGATTTGGGTTGAGTAGAATGTGTGATTTTTCTCCTTTTGCGGGAGCTTCTTGTAGCTGTGGACATTAGGTTGTTGGATTGTGTGTTGCTATGTGCCGCCGTTGCCTCGTACTGCCAGTGGAGGAGACAGGGGGACCAACAGGGGCCTTGTCCCCCCAACATTATTGTGTTAAGTCTAATATGCATGTTTATAGATGATTAATTGTTGCTAAAGTGATGTATTTTAATTAGCTGACCCTCCCTAACAAGGATTTACTACATTCGGCCCTCCTTATTCTATTTTCCTGGCTCAGCCACTGCATACAACTGGCTCGTGTATTGTGGTTACATATTTGTAATTAAAAGTGGCACATGGGTATCTAGACTGTCTAGACCTTCTGCCCTTGTGAAATTGTGTAAACTTGTTTCAAGCAGATACACAGAAGTGGGTCAGAAGAGCATCATATTACAAGAGATCACTTGGTATGAAGCTAGGTGTTGCACTAATACGTAATGTCATGGGCATGAATGCATTCTTTGGAGGACTGGCTGCTGCTATAGCGTCTGATCATGTGTGGGTTATAATCTTGTTACTGCTAAAAAACCGTTTTCACTTGGAGTAATATACAACAGGGCCTGGTTCAAGTTTATCATGACTGGTAACTATGGATACTTAATTATTTTATTGTTATACAAATTACACACAGTTTCATTGCCTTGTTTACTCATGTGCATATTTTTCCTTTGTTGAATATGGATAGGGGTAATTTCAATGCTCCTTCTAAGTTACAAACTAGATACCGTGTACAACATAAGATTCCATGCTCGTCTTATTTTCAAGGCACTTGCTTGTGGTGATATTGCAAAACTGAAAATTTAAATTCATAGGTTGTCCATCCACCTTGTGGTGATATTTGTCACTTGTCAGCAGGTTTGCATATGATGCTGAGAAATTCAACATAAGGACACGGAAACACTGCAATTTGAATATGAAAGAAACTCAATATCCAAAGAACAAATTAGTTGCTCTCTCTATCAATAAGCAAGTGCATCCTTCTAAATAAGATATTAGCTATCTTGAGGCTGGAAATGCAAGCATCCTTCTAAATAAGATATTAGCTATTTTCAGGCTGGAAATGCAAGCATCCAAAATTAATAACAATATTTCTAAAAATGTAAGAAAAAACTTGCAATCTTGACATAAGAATGGAATGTAAGCAGCATCACAAATTTTGCTACTTCATCTCATCTTGAAATCGACAAAAGTTATTTCAGAAAAAATAGGTGAAAGGATCGCACGATATATATCATTTCGTATATTATGTCAGCAAAAACATACTGTGGTGTTCGCCCTTGGCTACGATGATGTGCATTCCTTGGCTCCGAGAATCGGCTTGGGACAGTATGAATGGGTGAAGAGGGAGCGGGCGACACCGTGAAGGGAAGGGGAGACGGCGGTGAGAGGAGGTGCATGCTGAGGGAAGGCGGCAGTGAGAAGTTGTGGAGGGGAGGGACGAATGCGGCGATGCCGTGGCAAGGAGAGCAAGCCGAGGGAATGGGATGTGAGTGTGACAGTTGTGTCATACTATGAGAGAGTGAATTTTATTTTTTAAGATGAGAAGAAAAGGTGTGTGTTTGCTTTTTTAGGGAAAACGACTATTTGCTATAAAAGTCATTTTTGAAGAAGAATTGCCAACAAATGATTTACAGTTGAGCATACAGTTTATTAAAATTGTGATGCGATTCACTCTACTAAAAAGTACGATGCCACTAATTCCGACTAAAAACGGTCACCTGCTTGCATCTAAGACCAGTGAATATATATTGTCTTAATTTTTTAATATGTGTTTATATGTTCACTTTTATAGATTAGAGATAAAAACTGATGGCTTATTCTTTTAATAACCATATTCCTATATATTTTTATTTGTGCAACATATGAGAGAGATAGAGATGCATTATGTCATCGTTCAAAAAGAATCCATCAACAAGGTATCGAGGCGATATCGTTGGAAGGGGCCAAAAATTCACCGAGTTTTATACAACAATATCAGTATGTATATGCAATCAAAACAAAAATTAAATGGCCCGTGGCAACGCACGGGCATTCTACTAGTCAAGCCCTAGTGAATCAATATTCAATACTCCTTTTCTGTATACTACAGCGATCTCCAAGCTCATCCAGATAAAAGTAACACGCGTCTGCCCGTGTCCTATATACCTAAGAAGTTCATCCCCACTAAGCTATTTATCTTAACATGTAACATGTCCATATCAGCCATATAGCAGCGTCAGCCATACTTGACCCACCTTGACGCAAGACTAGACCACCTCCTCAGGATCAACTGAACCACCAAAGTCGTAGAACTACACAGCAAGATAATCTGGTCACCCAAACGACCGATGACCCACTGTTTCCTCTTCGGCTTCTGTAACAGACGAGGCGTCCCAGATGCATCTTCTTTCATCTCCCCGGCACATCTGATCTTCCCACATCATCTCACGAGGCAATTTAATCGAGCTGCAGCCACCAAAACCACGCGTGACCTCATAATCAGGCATGTCTTGCTGATGCTCCTCCACCTCGGTGCGCCTCGAGGAAAGCATCGCACGCCCGCAGCGCACCCCGGGCGCCCCCTGTCGGCTTTGATGGGTCGTCCACGTCTGTCGTCTGCCGTCTGCATTGGCTTCACCCGCAGGTGGCTGCCCGCCACACCCCACGCCGAGCTGGCGTGCCGCCACCAGCAACCTTGCCGCCGCCCGTCGTACAACCCTCAGCCCGTACTCCCTTCGCTTTGATATGGAGTGCGGCCACCCAGTCAGAACGGCGTGCTGTTGGAGATGATGAAGAGGGGCTATTTGCAGCAGGGATCTGCTCGCCTCTACCAAACTTACTTTCTTACCCATGTCTCGTATGTTCTCCCAACATCACTGCGCCACCAAAAGTTTTCGTGGGATTTTATTGCAATATGCAAACTAAACTCTATAATGGGTATAATGTTCGTTGTTGTTTCAGATCTGCTGAGTACTTTGCTGAGTATATTTTACTCATTCTTGCATTTCCTTTCTTGGTTTTATTAGGTTTTCAGGTACCCAAAATAACGGCATGCATTGGAGGTTCACCACCCCACAGACACACGTCTATATTATATACATTACTCGTGCCTTGCCTTCAAAGGCATAGAGAATTTCACTCATGAGAGGTTAACTAATCCCTTTTATGTTAATCCTTGATTAATTCCCCTAATTAATCTTGATGTGCTGTTATTTTTTTCTTCTTCCCTGATCTTTTTCCGCTCTTGCAGAAGTTACATGCGGATATTTTGCTTCCGTCTGCTTCAATCCTCGCATCGTATTACTATTCGGTTCTTCATGATTCGTCCTTGGCTCCATTCCTAACCCTCCTCGCTGTTTTGCCACTTCAACAGGAAGTTATCCTACAGGATGTTCGTTACCAGATGAGTGAATGTTTGTACTATAATATATGCCATCACATCTATGTATGCCTATTGTTTTGGTCTTTCTGAACTATTGTCAAATAGCGCTATCCGATTTCCTATATCACGTTGGAGCCTTGGGTTCGCCACAAAACCTTGCAACCAGATATTATGAGTAACATGAAGAGTTTGTTCTTCTACTGTTTCACTCCCCCAAAGTTGTATTGTTAGTTCAATTTCTTTCGGGACAGCCAGTCACAATCCACGTAAGTGAAACCAATTTGTGTTTCAGTTCTTGTAAGCCTAAAGTGGTTGGACCCTTCCCCGGACTATGCGCAAGCAGGAGCTACATGCACCGGGCTGCCCTTTTTTTCTTGTAAGTCTAAAGTACGAGCTGCGTGTTGTCATGATAATCATATAGTATTAATTAGCTTCGTGGACCATGTGATTGATGTTACAAACGTACCTCATTATATCGTTTGTTGATTACTTGATTATAATTTCTATCTGTTTCAACAAGCAAAATAAGCTCTAATTGTCTCTCTTCGTAATAAGAAAGATAGAAATATCCGAGTCGGCAAAATCTAAGGTCTGCACACTATTGCCGGCAATGGCGGAGCGTGAACCAAATATAAGAGGGGGCCGACTGGGAGCCCCTTGATGCCCGCCGTTGTGGGCTACGATTGCTCAAGCCCTACGCCCAGGCGTCAACTTGACGAGTTGCACGTTTCGCCGCTGCTATCCTCCTCCAATATCACTTGCGCTAAAGGTGGGGGCTCTCCTTTCTCTGAACCTATGAATGTTTTTTTCTCTGAGTTAGCTTCATTTGACACTCTGATTTGTGTGTGGTAGGAAGTTTTTCTTAGTACGATGCTCTATTATGTCTAGGCGTCTAAAACGACCTCCGTGGCAACAAGTCTGGTCAATCTCTCTCCCCCAAACTCCTCTCTAACTCAACTAACGCTGACACGCATGTGCCGAGATGCGATGGATTATTGTTGCTTCTTCAATCAAGTTGGTTTTTTTATTGGAAGTGCTAGATGGCCAATATTTCTTTTTCGTTTTGTTTTATTTAGTGATCTTGAAAGAATAAAAAGATGAAGCTACCACTTAATGTGTCCAACTGCAATCCTGCATCTCTGTGTCTCCCCTCCTCTCACACGGTTAGTTCAGTACGGATGTCAGATGTAGTATTTTTATTGCTCTTCTCTGATTATTTGTAGAATCGTAATATATGGCATATTCGAGTTCATTTTCAGGTGATTTGTTCCATGGGAGCAGTATTCCATTGTGAATATTATGGGGTTGACATTGTTGTTCTCCCCCACTACAGGGTTCTACTGCCGTCACAACAATCATATACGTACATAAATGTAAGGCAATATGAAGTGACTCTTACGAACATGAATGTTTTCTCTCTGAAATTCGAGATATATGGTGCCTATATGGCATTACTATGCTTGATAACAAATATTTGGTTGAAACATAACGCCTTGAATAAATTTACAGTGAAACATCCATAATTTCAGATAGATGATAGTATAGTCCATGATCAAATAAGGCCTTGTACAATGCAAGGTGCTTAGGAGAAGTGCTTGGAGAAATAAACCAGGCTTTCCTTAAGCATCGGTACTTATTTATACATGGCAGACGCTTAGTTAGACGTCTCTCGTATAGAAATAGGCACCGGTGCTTCAGAAAAATCCGGTTTATTTTTCTAAGTATCTGTCTAAGCACCTAGCATTGTACAAGGCCTAATGTACTTCCTGATTTTTAAAGGTCTGTTATTGTTCCCTAAATTTGTTTTATACATTGCAATTTACAGGTGCCTTATGGTGCCAGTGTTTTTACAGCTGAATTCTTGGCCTGGCTGCCCCTTGAGTCTGCATTCATGTCCTATTGCAGTGGATAATGTAGTTCTCATGCACGTGCCCCTGGGATGTACAAGTGCGAAGACAATCAGGGGCGCTTAACTGCCTCTGGTTTGGAGAAGGATGTTATCAGTGGCGGAGCTTGACAAGAATGTATGGGGGGGCCAAAAAAAATTTAACCACTGCAATAAACTAGAACTCGTCGTCTTCAGACAAAATTATATTCATATTACCTATATTGGTTGCAAAGTACATACATATATACTTCAAAAATCAACCAAAACATACATCTTGTATACATATACGGCTAAGCTTTCAAACCTCAACGAGACCACACCATGGGGGTACTACAGAACAGCTTTTCGGTCTCTTTTTCAGTCCCAATTCAGGTAACTAGGTGAACAAATATGTGCTGCCAACGGCAGGACAAATCGTTAATGAGATCAAGCCAATAAGAGTACTAATCAAACTCATACAGGGAACCAAAATAACTGGATAAGGAGTGGCCGACCGGCCGGCCGTTCATGCAGATGCAGGCAAGAACATAGCGGCAACAGATTAGTGGCGAAGACACAACTCAAGCGCGTCCTTGTTCATCGCTGTTGCCGGCTGCGCGCGCGGCTAGAGGTGGAGCTCGTCAAGAGTCAGCGTCGAGCCAGTGTGGCGTCAGTGCCAGATGAGACGGAGCAGCCCAGTGTCTGAGTAGGAGCAGCCGAGCTGTGCATGCGTGAAGATGAGCGTATGCATGCAGACTGCACGGGCCACTAGTAGTAAATAAAAAATGAATCTCCTTTGGGCTGGGGGGGCCACGGCCCCCTCAGACTTGTACATAGCTCCGCCATTGGATGTTATCATTCAAAAATTCAAAATGGACATATATTTATATTTCTTTTCATAGGTCCTACTATTTCTCACTCCAAAAAACCTTCTCCTATACACTACAAATTCCCGCAGCAATGGGTATTATATCTAGTTCAAGAAAATAGTCAACTGTGTCATGGAGTAACCGTTCAGAAATCATGAGTTTCCACGTACGCATGGATCACTAGGCAGGAGTAAATGCTTCACAGATGACGATTCGAGAATGCCTGGGCTGCACTGTATCCAGCCGGCTTTGTTGAGATAAGGCAAGAGGAGGACACCAACGAACGAACCGTCCAAACTCCACTCATGACAGTGGTCCAGCCGCGAATACAGGAGAACGGCACTGTCACCGTTGTGATCATTATCTTCCTGGCTGACGCGCGCTTCGTAGGACCATCGGAAACGGCAGTGATCTACGACGGCGGCGACGGTGGGCAACCATTAACCATAACTGCGTCCAGAACATGAAGATGACTGCACCTGCACGGGGTAGAGAGAGTGAGAGGGCCAATTTTTACCGTCATCGTTTTCGAGGTTTTACCGTGCATTGCACGCGGGTTCGCAATGAAACCGAAGATTTAAGGCCAACTCCAAACCACGACGCGAACGAACGTTCGTTTTGTCTGGATTTTATTCGTTTAGAGCATTTTCAATAGATGGTCTAAATTTTAACGGTCCAAAATCGGAGATGTAAAATTTGAACCGTCAAAAAATACGTTTTGGAGGTCCGAAAAAAGACCAACTCCAACAGATGGTCCAAATTCATGGTCCAAAAAAGCAACTCCAATAGATGGTCCAAATTCATGGTCCAAAACCGGCCAGCAGCCACGCGGTTGCTGTTCAGCCGCTGTCCAGCCACTGTACAGTCGCACATATTGCATAAAACATGTTTTAAAACAACATAAAAAAAATTCATGTCCACAATATCAAATTATTACATAGTTCTTCAGATCCAGGAGATGAAATGCAACACAAATACAACATAGTTTTGCACAATACAACATAGTTTTGAACAAACAAATAATGAATCTATGCGGATCTTTCGCCATGCCATTTCCAATGCTCTTCCATCAAATCTTTCTAGAGTTGGTCATGCACATCGGTGTCTCTAATCTCGCTGTACACCTTCATGAAACGTCTGATGCGCTCCTCTTTGCGCATGGGGTTAACACGAATGCCCATCAACTGATAGAAGTTGTAATCTAAATTTTTTCCACGCTCGTTCTCAATGATCATGTTATGCATGATCACGCAAGCGGTCATGATATACCAAAGAATCTTTTGATCCCAAAATCTAGATGGTCCTCGCACAATAGCAAATTGGGATTGCAAAATCCCAAATGCCCTCTCAACATCTTTTCTAGCCGCCGCTTGTGCATTATGAAAGACAAGTTCTTTCTTACCTTTAGGTTTTGCAACCGGCTTGACAAATGTACTCCACAGACCCGAGCATACCTGGAAACCCTCGAGCTTTGTTCATCTCCAAAAGCCTCTGAGTGTCCTGAGCATTGGGTGCTCTCAAGTACTGTGGACAGAACACTTCTACCATAGTTATTGCAAATTGCTTGACATAGAAGATAGAAGTGCTCTCTGCCATCGTCAAGTTGTCATCAATGTAATCTGCCGGAACACCATATGCCATCATGCGCAAAGCGGCAGTGATCTTCTGCTCAATGCTATGGCCAAGCAACCCGGCACAGTTCCTTCTCTGCTCGAAGACTGGATTATGCTGCTTCACGGAATTGCAAATGTGGAAGAACAAGTCTTTCGACATTCTGAAACGGCGTCGAAAGTAATTCTCCAGAAAAACAGGTGATGATGCAAAGTAGTTGCACACCAACCGTTTGTGCGCATCAATCCGTTCTCTCTGAATGAACGCACGACCATAAACGGAACCACCGTGCTTCGGTTTCTTCCACTTGTGCATGGCCATTAGCATAGCAATCTCCTCTTCTTCATGCAAATTAAATTCCTCGTCCGATGATGAATCATCCACGAAAAAGGAGTCAACCGAGCTCATCTACAATGCACACAACCACCGTCAAACATACTATCCAATCCCAAGTTAAATCATCAAGTTTCGTCATTTTTTTACCTTGGGGAATTCCGTCGAACACCTTGTGCGCGCGGTGGAAGAAGATGGTCGCCGGTTGGATTGGCTGCTGCTGACGGCTGCGGACGGCTGCGGTCGGCTCCGGACGGCGGCGGTGATAAGAAATGAGCTTGGAGGCCGACCAAGAGGAGCTTGGCGGGCGGCGAAGAATAGTTCGGCAGCCGGGCGGAGGGCTTGGTGCGGCGGTCGTGCGGCCGGCGCAACGGTCGTGGACAGGCTCATGGCCGACGGGGAGGAGGTCGGCGGCAGCCTAAGACCCGGCGGAGGCCTACCGCGGCAGCAGGACCGCCGGAGGCGCCGAATCCCGCGCCGGCTGCCTCCCGATTCGGCGGCGTCCGGGCGGCTGCGAGCCGGCTACTGGCGAGAGAGGCGACGGGGGCGACGGCGGCGGAGGGCGGTGGTGGGGATGTGGGGTGGTGGCGGCGCCGACGACGAGGTTTTGGGCGGTCGCGGCGGCGGATTCTGGCCGGCTAGTCTTCGGGCGGGCGGACGGGCACGGGCGGGAAAGGAAAGGAAGTGGCGGTTGGGCGTTCACGGGCGGCGGCTGGATTTGGCCCAGATGCACCTCGTGATGTATGACGACCCCGGCTTAATCGTGCACTAATCATACACGCAAATGCGCACGATCAAGCCTAAGGACTCACTTGAAGATATCACAACACAACTCTAAAACATAAAATAAAGTCATACAAGCTTAATATTACAAGCCAGGGCCTCGAGGGCTCGAATACATAGCTCGATGGCATACAAGCGTCAGCGGAAGCATTAGATATCTGGGTACAGATATATTACATAGAGAGAATTAGGCCTTCACAGAGGCGGGGTAAAATAAAATACTACGATCGAAAGGCGTAGGCCTCCTGCCCTGGACCCTCCGATCCTACTCCTGGTCGTCGAACGGTCCGATAGTGTACATCGGCCAGGCGGGTAGTAGTACTGGTCGTCGGCTGGGCGTCCTGACTCAGGGGCTCCGTCGTCTGGTGGATCAAATGGAATATGGGGGAAAAAGAAAATAAAGCAAACGTGAGTACTCATCCGAAGTACTCAGCAAGCAAGGATCTACACTACATATGCATCATTGTCAAAGGAATGGCTGTTGTATATGTGGACTGGGCTGCGAAAATGCCAGAATAGAGGGGGAAAGCCTAGTCCTATCGAAGACTAGCATCTCCAACAATCTTCAGCAGTCTTTCAGCATGAGAAGAGAGCAGATTACATAAAGTAAAAGTAGTAGTAGTAGTATCATCAACCTCGACCTGAGATCCTTTCTCGACTCCCTGCGAGAAAGCAATCCAGAGCCGTACTATCCAGTTCCATCACATGTTCTAGTTGTACCGATCGGGATAAAACTCCGAGTGTCCGTTATCGTAGGACAGGCTATCGATGAAGTTCTTCCCTGCAGGGGTGCACCAACTTACCCACCACGCTCGCTTAACTCTGGCCGGACACACTTTTCTGGATCATGCCCGGCCTCGGCCAAGCAACACGCCGCAAACCCGACAAATACCTAACAGAGAGGTCAGCACGCCGGACTAAACCTATGCCCCCAGGGGTCTGGGCCATCGCCCCGGGAACTCCTGCACGTTACGTGCACCGCCGGGTGAGCAGACTAGCAACCCCTATACAAGCGCGGTTGCGTTCCCAGTCCACACCAGCGTGTGCCGCATCAGTCGCCTGACGTCCATTAAGCTCCGGCGAGTGAACGTATACGACGCAGAACGCCCATACTATGCCCACGTGATGGTTAGTGCTATCGGGCCAGAGGCCCCTCGGATCAATATCCAAATCGTAGTGGATTAGGAGCGGCGGGAAACGAGCAGAGACTCACGATCGATGTGACCCCGTCGCCCCGTCTCGAGGACTTGCGGCAAGGGCTAAGAATGCCCGGCACGCCTCGAGTTATCTCGCGGGCACCATCCAGGTCAACCCGATCCACATCACTTCGCGTTAAGCTCGCGCGGGTACCCCTCAGGGCCGACCCGTCTTAGTATCATGGTTTAGTGCAAGTCCACTCATCATAGTAACTGTGTGTCTGACACCGAAGGGAACCCGAGGAGTCACCCTCGATGGATTTCCCGCTCGATGTACATCAAGGTGAACGAAGGAGGAATCACCCTCGAGGTCCACACTGAGGAGTTGCGCGATGATGTCGTTATCGGGGTGGTGTAGGAGGAATCACCCGTCGCTTACGACGACCGATTAACTAACCTACAAGGTTATCATCACAAGTGCTGACGAGGTATCACCCTCGGCACTCGACGGTAACCCAGCAGTGTCGGCAACTAAGGGGTATCGAGTGTGCGGTGCCAGGGTCTGGTCTTCATCCGATGATCGGGTCTTCTGATGTCCAGCAGAGCAGTCGGGATCAAGTGGGGGTCTCTGTCGTGTCTCTACCCAGCCTATACATAAGCAGTCTAGGATAACCAGTAAGTTAACAAAGTAGGGTACAATAATCAGGCTATGCAGCAGATATAGGAAAACAGTAGCAGTAGCAGTTTATGCAAGCATAAGAGAGAGGGAATAGGCGATATAGGCATGCTCAAAATGGGGTGCTTGCCTGTTTGCTCGGGGGCAAGGGCAAGGTCTTCAGTAGTATCGTGGGGACGTAGTCGTACTCCTGTGCGGCGTTGCCTCGGGAGCTACGTCAACGTCGGGTCTACCGAGGAGAGAGAGGGGGAAGAAACAGGTAAACATAATGCAAACAAATGCATACGGTGCGTGTGATGCTATGATGCAGTGCAGGGTTGCCTAATTATGCACTAAGTCATTTTAGTTATTTTTAGAATTAATCTGGGATTTATATCCGAGGGGGGTGCACTATTCATCTGCCGGATTCGGGTCCGGAGTTACGAGTTCTTCTACGTAGGGGGTTCCGATGGAGAAACAGAAGGCACGACAAACTTGTCTGTGTTCTGAGCAACTTTCATGTTTTAACTTTTTTCGATCGAGCTACGTTGTTTAAAAGTTATTAATTTTTAAAGATTATATGAATTTTGGAATTATTTTTTATCAGAAAATGAATTATGACGTCAGCATTGCGTCATAGTGACGTCAGCAGGTCAAATGCGGTGACCAGGGTCAAACCTGACATGTGGGTCCAGTGGGACCCACATGTCAGTCTGTTTAGTCTAACAGTGGATTAACTTAAACCACAGGGTTAATTAGGGGGGGGGCCCCACTGTCAGTGAGACATTAGTTAATCTAATTAATTTTATTTATTTAACTATTCAATTAGTCTAATTAATCGCGGGGGCCCACATGTCAGTGAGAGGAGATGAACAGTAAACACGGTTGACCGTGGTCACGTGGTCAAAATGGCCAGGGGGCCACTGGTCAGCGTCACTGGGCGGGCCCCACGCCTTGCCAGGTCAGCGGAGTCGGGAGGTAGCTCGGGAGCCTCCGCGGCGGCGAAACTCGCGGAGGGGTCGGATTCCTCTAGGAGGCACCAATTGCGCGGGGTTTGCGGTGTTCAAACGGGCGCTCTGAGCCGCGTCGAGTGGTGGCATTTGCTCGGCCTAAAACGGCGGCGAGCACGCGCGGCCGCCGGAGTTCGGCCGTAGTTGGAAAGGAGTAGATGAGTAGTAGCAGCGCGCACGGGGGAAAAGGAAAGGCTGGGAAGGAGCTGCGCGACGCGACGAGGCAACAGGCCGTCCGTGACCATTTGTAGGAAGGCGCGGGACGGGCGGAGGCGGGGGAATCGGGCGTCGTCGGAAGCAGCTAGGGGGTGGATAGTGATGCGGGCGCGTTGGTTGCTGGGAGCACCAGGAGCACGCAGCTGTGCTCAGGTGTAGGTGACAGGCCATGGCCACGGGCACGAGCTCGTCGACGACGGACAGAGCTCGGGCGCGGCGACAGCTAACTACGGCGTGCGAGGGGGCAACGAGGGGAGACAGGAGGAGGAGGAGCTCACCGAGTGGTCACGAAAGACCTGCGGGATTGTAGCAGCAGAAGGGAGAGGGTCGAGGGAGGCGGGAGTGAGGAGAGAAAAGGGGGCGACGGCGAGCAGCAGCTGCAGGGCCTCCACGCCACGATTCGATGGAGAGGCGACGTGGTCGATCACGACGCGTCTCCTGGACACGAGGGCGAGGGACCGTCGGCGTGGGGGAGGAGGGAAGGAGAGCGGGGGGATGTGGCCCCGTGGATGAGGGGGAAGAGAAGGAGGGCGAGCGAGGAGAGGGGGGGAAGAATGAGGAGAGGCGGGGCGAAGTGTAGGGCATCGACCTTATCCCCTCCGCCCCTGTTCCGCGGTGGCTGCCCGGGTTGCGCGGTCGCGGCGGGGGGCTGCGGGCAGGGGGGGGGAGCCGAGGGGAGAAGGTGTGGGCTGCTGTTGGACTGGCTGCACACTTGCATAGGCCTAGCCAACAGTAGCGTCTTCCTTTTTCTATTTCTCTTCTCCCTTTTCTTTTATTCCTTTTTCTGTTTCAAAAAGATTAAGCCACTTGTGCTCTTTTGAAAAATGTGGGAGTTGGCCCAAATATTGCAATGCAATATTAGCTCTCACCAAAAAGTGGTTTGAACAGTTTTGGAAGCCATTTGATTTAGTAACGATTTTAAATGAATTTAATATTGCTTGTTTGGGTGGTGCTGTTTCAACTAGTTAGAGTCACTTGTCCAACTCCAAATATTTGATATTGATTTTAGAAATGTTCCTGAATTATTTGTCATTAATGAACATTTTCCCAACAGTTTTGATCAACTTTATAATTCACTTTTGAATTTGAGTTGATTTTCAGATGTGAATTTGAATTGGATCATTAACCCTTATGACTTGGCACTGCAAATGATCATGACTTGGCGGTTTTAACAGAGTGTCACAGAGTATTACAAGGGGTGTTACAAGTTCTCCTCTCTAAAAGAAATTCTCGTCCCGAGAATTTAGGAGGTAGAAGGAAAAAGTCCGGGATATTCTTCCCGAAGATGATCCTCGCGTTCCCAAGTGGCTTCATCTTCAGTGTGATTCGACCATTGCACTTTTAGGAACTTGGTCGTCTTCTGACGAGTACGACGCTCAACTTCGTCGAGGATGCGGATCGGATGCTCCTATAGGAAAGATCATCTTGTAGCTCGAGCATCTCATGATCCACTGCACGGTGCGGGGATTCCTTGAAGCACTTACGGAGTTGCGACACGTGGAAGAACATCATGAATATGGGGAATTGCGGTGGCAACTCCAATTTAATGACCTGTCCCCGTCTAGCCACGATGCGGAAGGACCAATATAGCGAGGAGTTAGCTTGCCCTTGATTCCGAAACGACGGGTGCCCTTCATTGAGTGACACGAAGATAGGCTTGATCACCAGGTTGATAGATCACACCCCATCGCTTGCGATCATAATTACTCTTCTGACGTCTTGAGCTGCTTTGAGATTCTCCCGGACTATTCGGACTTGTTCTTCGGCATGCTGAATAATGTCGGTCCAACAAGAGGTCGTTCCCCCAGTTTCTGACCAATTCAGAGGGGTTCGACATTTACGTCCATAAAGAACCTCAAATGGGGCATTTTTAAGCTGGCTTGATAACTGTTGTTATAAGAGATCGGCATACGGGAGAGATTCCTCCCATTCTTACCGAAGGATAACACAGGCTCGAAGCATGTCTTCAGCACTTGATTAACGCGCTCAACTTGGCCTTGGGATTGGGGATGATAAAGCTGAACTCTAGGTAATATGAGTTCCCATTGCTTTCTGGAAACTTTCCCAGAATGGCCATGTGAAAAGCTGCCACGGTCTGAACTGATTTCCTTGGGAATTACCATGGAGTGAAACAATTCTGGAGATAATAACTCTGCTAACTGACTAGCAGTAAAGTCTCCTTAACTGGCAGAAAGTGTGCAACCTTGGAGAGTTGGTCGACGACGACAAGAATGGCATTGTGACCCTTCTGAGACTTGGGAAGACCAGAGTGATGAAGTCCATTTGCACTTTATCCCACTTCCATAGAGGAATAGGGAGCGGTTGCAGAATTCCAGCAGGTTTCTGATGTTCTGCCTTCACGCGACGACAAACGTCACACTCGGCAACATAACGAGCAATATCTTGCTTCATTCTAGACCACAGTACCTTTGACGAAGATCTCGATCATTTTGGTACTACCCGGATGGATAGATAGCGGTGTATCAGGGCCTCCTTCATGACTTTGTCAGTCATCAGCTCGAAGCGAGGTACTACAATGCGGTCTCGGAAGTACAAGGTTCCATCTTCAGCAATCGAGAAATCCCTGTACTTTTGAAGGTGAAGCTCTTTCTTCATTAGATCATTTCAGCATCCTTAGATTGCGCAATCTTGACAGCTTCTAAGATCTGACTGTATCACAAGGTTATTAAGAGAACCTTGTGGAATAATGCAGAGATTCGCTTGCGCAATTCTTCATATAGCTGGGTTGAGCTTGTTTTACCATGAGGTTACTACAGTATGACTTGCGGCTCAAAGCATCAGCCATCACATTAGCTTTGCCGGGAGTGTATGAAATTCCACAGTCATAATCGGTGATTGTTTCCAACCAACGCTGCTGATGAAGATTAAGTTCCGGGGTGAATAGGTTACTTCAAGCTCTGATGATCGGTGTAAATCTCACACCGATTACCAAGGAGGTAATGACGCCACTGCTTCAAGCATAAATGACGCAGCAAGTTCGAGGTCGTGCACTGGTAATTCTCTTCATGTGGACAGTTTGCGCGAAGCATAAGCAATAACTCTTCGCTCTGCATTAGGACACAAGGAAGGTACAGAATTAACGCAATACCTCATTCGTCTGCATCGTGCTACCTGTCGGTATTCTCACCCCTACCTCATGTGGTCCTATCGCAGTTTCGTATCCGACTGCTATCTCTGCCTGCTTCCAACCTCGCTTCACTCGCAGAAGATCACAAAATCTTTGCGGGAAGTCTAGAGGAGCAAGGACTGGAGCAGAAGTCAGCTTGTCCTTGAGGGTCTGGAAGCTTTCCTGACAATGTCTGTCCACTCAAACTTAACGCCTTTGTGAAGCAGATTAGTCAGGGGGCTTGGAATCTTGGAGAAATTTTCGATGAATCGGCGACAATAACTTGCAAGCCCGAGGAAACTTCTGACTTGCTGACATTCTTCGGGGGGTCCAGTCAAGAATAGCCTGAACTCGCTCCGGGTTTAACTGCAATACCATCCTTGGAGATGAACAGTCCAAGGTAGGTTACCTCGGAAAGCCAGAATTCGCACTACTAGAGTACTGGCATATAATTGGTGCTCTCGAAGTCTCTCCAGAACTAGTCGAAGGTGCTCAGCATGTTCTTCTTTGTTCTTCGAATAAACAGAATATCATCCAGATATACCACGACGAATTTGTCGAGGGTAATCCATGAAAATGTAATTCATTAGGCGGGAGAATTGTAGCTGGAGCGTTGTTAAACCAAACGACATGACGTGTACTCGTAAGAGCCATAACGAGTAACAAAATGCAGTCTCGGAATATCCTCTCGCGGACAGGTCTGGTGAACCCACCTCAAGCGAGTTTAGAGAAACACCGAAGATCAATAACTTGAAGGATCCTACTCTCCGTGTGCACTCTGATGTAGAATCGGTCTTATCGAATGACAACTGGGAGTAAATACAACTCGGAAGAGAAAGGTTAACAAACAATGGAAAGAAAAATGATTATCAGACTAATCAGATCAAAGTCAGGGAAATCACACTGAATCCAGCTTCCGGGTGGTAGAATTAACGAGATCTAAATGTGGTGTTAGTAAATTTTATTAAACCCGAATAGATGAGAGATTAGAATCCAGAGTAAAGACGAGGAATAAAAGATCCTAAATACAACCCAGTTGGCGACGTGGGCCGTAAGCCACACAGCCAAAGTTAAAACAGTTTTGACCACTAGACTCAACTTCGGCCAAAGAGTTGGAAAGGGGGACTCCTAGAGGCAGTCGGCTCTGATCCAACCTGTGACGACCCCGGCTTAATCGTGCACTAATCATACACGCAATGCGCACGATCAAGCCTAAGGACTCACTTGAAGATATCACAACACAACTCTAAACATAAAATAAAGTCATACAAGCTTAATATTACAAGCCAGGGCCTCGAGGGCTCGAATACATAGCTCGATGGCATACAAGCGTCAGCGGAAAGCATTAGATATCTGGTACAAATATATACATAGAGAGATTAGGCCTTACAGAGGCGGGGTAAAATAAAAATCTACGATCAAAGGCGTAGGCCTCTGCCCTGGACCCCCGATCTACTCCTGGTCGTCGAACGGTCTCGTAGTAGTAGTACTCGCCAGGCGGGGGGTAGTAGTACTGGTCGTCGGTGGGGGGCGTCTGACTCAGGGCTCCGTTGTCTGGTGGCATCAAATGGATATGGGGGGAAAAGAATAAAGCAAACGTGAGTAATCATCCGAAGTACTCAGCAAGCAAGGATCTCACACTACATATGCATCATTGTCAAAGGAATGGCTTTGTATATGTGGACTGGGGAGAAATGCCAGAATAGAGGAGGGAAAGCCCAGTCCTATCGAAGACTAGCATCTTCAACAATCTTCAGCAGTCTTTCGCATGAGAAGAGACAGAGATTACATAAAGTAAAGTAGAGTAGTAGTTAGTATCATCAAACCTCGACCTGAGATCCTTTCTCGACTCCCTGCGGAGGAAAGCAATCCCAGCGCCGTACTATCCAGTTCTCATCACATGTTCTAGTTGTAACGCATGGTAACAACTCGACGTGTCCGTTACGTAGACAGGCTTCGATAGAGTTTCTTCCCGCAGGGGTGCACCAACTTACCCACCACGCTCGCTTAACTCTGGCCGGACACACTTTTCTGGATCATGCCCGGCCTCGGCCAAGCAACACGCCGCAACCCGACCAAATACCTAACAGAGAGGTCAGCACGCCGGACTAAACCTATGCCCCCAGGGGTCTTGGGCCATCGCCCCGGGAACTCCTGCACGTTACGTGCACCGCCGGTGAGCAGACCTAGCAACCCCTTATACAAGCGCGGTTGCGTTCCCAGTCCAACCCAGCGTGTGCCGCATCAGTCGCTGACGTCCATTAAGCTCCGGCTGAAGTATACGACGCAGAACGCCCATACTATGCCCACGTGATGGTTAGTGCTATCGGGCCAGAGGCCCCTCGGATCAAATATCCAAATCGTAGTGGATTAGGAGCGCGCGGAAACGAGCAGAGACTCACGATCGATGTGACCCCGTCGCCCCGTCTCGAGGACTTGCGGCAAGGGCTAAGAATGCCCGGCCACGCCTCGTAGTTATCTCGCGGGCACCATCCAGGTCAACCCGACTCCACATCACTTCGCGTTAAGCTCGCGCGGGTACCCCTCAGGGCCGACCCGTCTTTAGTATCATGGTTTAGTGCAAGTCCACTCATCAATAGTAACTGTGTGTCTGACACCGAAGGGAACCCTGAGGAGTCACCCTCGATGGATTTCCCGCTCGATGTTACATCAAGGTGAACGAAGGAGGAATCACCCTCGAGGTCCACACTTGAGGAGTTGCGCGATGATGTCGTTATCGGGGGTGGTGTAGGAGGAATCACCCTCGCTTACGACGACCGATTAACTAACCTACAAGGTTATCATCACAAGTGCTGACGAGGTATCACCCTCGGCACTCGACGGTAACCCAGCAGTGTCGGCAACTAAGGGGTATCGATGTGCGGTGCCAGGGTCTGGTCTTCAATCCCGATGATCGGGTCTTCTGATGTCCAGCAGAGCAGTCGGGATCAAGTGGGGGTCTCTGTCGTGTCTCTACCCAGCCTATACTAAGCAGTCTAGGATAACCAGTAAGTTAACAAAGTAGGGTACAATAATCAGGCTATGCAGCAGATATAGGAAAACAGTAGCAGTAGCAGTTCTAATGCAAGCATAAGAGAGAAGGGAATAGGCGATATAGGCATGCTCAAAATGGGGGTGCTTGCCTGTTTGCTCGGGGGCAAGGGCAAGGTCTTCAGTAGTATCGTCGGGGACGTAGTCGTACTCCTGTGCGGCGTCTGCCTCGGGAGCTACGTCAACGTCGGGGTCTACCGAGAGAGAAGAGGGGGAAGAAACAGGTAAACATAATGCAAACAAATGCAATACGGTGCGTGTGATGCTATGATGCAGTGCAGGGTTGCCTAATTATGCATCTAAGTCATTTTAGTTATTTTTAGAATTAATCATGTTTTTTGTTGTTTTAGGGGAGGTTTGTTTGAGCCATCCATCTGCAGCCACGCCTCGTCGCCCCACATTGCTCTGCTCCCCTTCCTGCAACTGCGCCACGCCACCCTCTTCGCTCCTTTCATTCTTCCCGTACTCTCTTCAGGTCGCCGCTCTGGACTGGAACGGTGCCGCCGGGAGCCAGGCGACTCCCATATCGTCCTCTGGAGAGCCATCTTGGGGGATCTGGGCCCATGCCTGACGAAGAGGGGGGTGGGGTGGAGGGAAGACCGCTGGCGGTGGCGACTGTTGGAGCGTGAAAAGGTCGGGGAGGCGGACCATCAGGGGAATGCCTGTGCCACCCGCCGCTGCTTTCTCTCCTTCTCGAGACACCATCTTGTGACAAAGGAGGCCGTGTTTGCTGTTCTGTTTTGCCGGTGGCCCTCTCGTCGTGCATTCATTTGGTCGAGGAGTTCGTCACCACCACTAAGGAACATGTCGATGAACTGGAGTCTCAGCCGTTGGCACCCAATTGCTAGCTACTAAGAGATTTGGTTGGTAGAATGTGTGATTTTCTTCCTTTTGCGGGAGCTTCTTGTAGCTGTGGACATTAGGTTGTTGGATTGTGTGTTCTAGTGTGCCGCCGTTGCCACGCTCGTACTGCCAGTGGAGGAGACAGGGGGACCAACAGGGGCCTTGTCCCCCACCCTTATTGTGTTAATCTATAGCATGTTTATAATGATTAATTGTGTCTAAGTGATGTATTTTAATTAGCTGACCTCCCTAACAGATTACTAACTATTACTCGGCATCTCGGCCCTCTTATTCTATTTTCCTGGCTCAGCCACTGCATACAACTGGCTCGTGTATTGTGGTTACATATTTGTAATTAAAAGTGGCACATGGGTATCTAGACTGTCAGACCTTCTGCCCTTGTGAAATTGTGTAAACTTGTTTTCAGCAGATACACAGAATGTGGTCGAGAAGACATCATTTACAAGAGATCACTTGTGTATGAAGCTAGGTGTTGCACTAATCCGTAATGTCATGGGCATAATGCATTCTTTGGAGGACTGGCTCTGCTATAGCGTCTGATCATGTGTGGGTTATAATCTTGTTACTGCTAAAAAAACCGTTTTCACTTGGAGTAATATACAAACACGGGCCTGGTTCAAGTTTATCATGACTGGTAACTATTGGATACTTATATTTTATGTTTATAACAAATTACACACAGTTTCATGCCAGCCTTGTTTACTCATGTGTGCATATTTTTCCTTTGTTGAATATGGATAGGTGTATTTCAATGCTCCTTCTAAGTTACAAACTAGATCCGTGTACACATAAGATTCCATGCTCGTCTTATTTTCAAGGCACTTGCTTGTGGTGATATTGCAAAACTGAAAATTTAAATTCATAGGTTGTCCTCCACCTTGTGGTGATATTGTCACTTGTCAGCAGGTTTGCATATGATGCTGAGAAATTCCAATAAGGAACACGGAAACACTGACATTTGAATATGAAAGAAACTCAATATCCAAGAACAAATTAGTTGCTCTCTCTATCAATAAGCAAGTGCATCCTTCTAAATAAGATATTAGCTATCTTGAGGCTGGAAATGCAAGCATCCTTCTAATAAGATATTAGCTATTTTCAGGCTGGAAATGCAAGCATCCAAAATTATAACAATATTTCCTAAAAATGTAAGAAAAAACTTGCAATCTTGACATAAGAAGAATGTAAGCAGCATCAACAATTTTTGCTACTTCATCTCATCTTGAAATCGACAAAAGTTATTTCAGAAAAAATAGGTGAAAGGATCGCACGATATATATCATTTCGTATATTATGTCAGCAAACATACTGTGGTGTTCGCCCTTGGCTACGATGATGTGCATTCCTGGCTCCGAGAATCGGCTTGGGACAGTATGAATGGGTGAAGAGGGAGCGGGCGACACCGTGAAGGGAGGGGAGACCGGCGGTGAGAGGAGGTGCATGCTGAGGGAAGGCGGCAGTGAGAAGTTGGGAGGGAGGGACGAATGCGGCGATGCCGTGGCAAGGAGAGCAAGCCGAGGGAATGGGATGTGAGTGTGACATTGTGTCATACTATGGGAGAGTGATTTTTTTTTTAAGATGAGAAGAAAAGGTGTGTGTTTGCTTTTTTAGGGAAAACGACTATTTGCTATAAAGTCATTTTTGAAGAAGATTGCCAACATGATTTACAGTTGAGCATACAGTTTTATTAAATTGTGAGCGGCATTCACTCTACTAAAAAGTACGATGCCACTAATTCCGACTAAAAACGGTCACCTGCTTGCATCTGACCAGTGATATTATGTGTCTTAATTTTTTTATGTGTTTATATGTTCACTTTTATAGATTAGAGATAAAAACTGATGGCTTATTCTTTTAATAACCATATTCCTATATATTTTTATTTGTCAACTATGAGAGAGATAGAGATGCATTATGTCATCGTTCAAAAAGAATCCATCAACAAGGTATCTAGGCGATATCGTTGGAGGGGCCAAAATTCCACCGAGTTTATACCAACATATCAGTATGTATATGCAATCAAAACAAAAATTAAATGGCCCGTGGCAACGCACGGGCATTCTACTAGTCAAGCCCTAGTGAATCAATATTCAATACTCCTTTTCTGTATACTACAGCGATCTCCAAGCTCATCCAATAAAAGTAACACGCGTCTGCCCGTGTCCTATATACCTAAGAATTCATCCCCCACTAGCTATTTATCTTAACATGTAACATGTCCATATCACCATATAGCACGTCAGCCATACTTGCCCCCCTTGACGCAAGACTAGACCACCTCCTCAGGATCAACTGAACCACCAAAGTCGTAAACTCACAGCAAGATAATCTGGTCACCCAAACGACCGATGACCCACTTTTTCCTCTTCGGCTTCTGTACAGACGAGGCGTCCCAGATGCATCTTCTTTCATCTCCCCGGCACATCTGATCTTCCCACACTCACTCCACGAGGCAATTTAATCGAGCTGCAGCCACCAAAACCACGCGTGACCTATAATCAGCATGTCTTGCTGATGCTCCTCCACCCGGTGCGCCTCGAGGAAGCACGCACGCCCGCACGCACCCCGGGCGCCCCTCTGTCGGCTTGATGGTCTTCCACGTCTGTCGTCTGCCTTCTGCATTGGCTTCACCCCAGGTGGCTGCCCCCACACCCCCGCCGAGCTGGCGTGCCGCCACCAGCAACCTTGCCGCCGCCCGTCGTACAACCCTCAGCCCCGTACTCCCTTCGCTTGATATGGAGTGCGGCACCATCAGAACGGCGTGCTGTTGGAGATGATGAAGAGGGGCTATTTGCAGCGGGATCTGCTCGCCTCTACCAAACTTACTTTCTTACCCATGTCTCGTATGTTCTCCCAACATCACTCGCGCACCAAAAGTTTTCGTGGGATTTTATTGCAATATGCAAACTAAACTCTATAATGGGTATAATGTTCGTTGTTGTTTCAGATCTGCTGAGTACTTTGCTGAGTATATTTTACTCATTCTTCATTTCCTTTCTTGGTTTTATAGGTTTTCAGGTACCCAAAATAACGGCATGCATTGGAGGTTCACCACCCCACAGACACGCGTCTATATTATACATTACTCGTGTGCCTTGCCTTCAAGGCATGAGAATTTCACTCATGAGGTTAACTAATCCCTTTTAGTTAATCCTTGATTAATTCCCCTAATTAATCTTGATGTGCTGTTATTTTTTTTCTTTTCCCTGATCTTTTTCCGCTCTTGCAGAATTACATGCGCGATATTTTGCTTCCGTCTGCTTCAATCCTCGCATCGTATTACTATGTGTTCTTCATGATTCGTCCTTGGCTCCATTCTAACCCTCCTCGCTGTTTTGCCACTTCAACAGGAAGTTATCCTACAGGATGTTCGTTACCAGATGAGTGAATGTTTGTACTATAATATATGCCATCACACATCTATGTATGCCTATTGTTTTGGTCTTCTGAACTATTGTCAAATCGCTTATCCGATTTCCTAATCACGTTGGAGCCTTGGGTTCGCCACAAAACCTTGCAACCAGATATTATGAGTAACATGAAGAGTTTTGTTCTTCTACTGTTTCACTCCCCAAAGTTGTATTGTTATTTTCAATTTCTTCGGGACAGCCTTCACAATCCACGTAAGTGAACCCAATTTGTGTTTCAGTTCTTGTAAGCCTAAAGTGTTGGACCTCCTCCCCGGACTATGCGCAAGAGGAGCTACATGCACCGGGCTGCCCTTTTTTTCTTGTAAGTCTAAAGTACGAGCTGCTGTTGTCATGATAATCATATAGTATTAATTAGCTTCGTGGACCATGTGTGATGTTACAAACGTACCTCATTATATCGTTTGTTGATTACTTGATTATAATTTCTATCTGTTTCAACAAGCAAATAAGCTCTAATTGTCTCTCTTCGTAATAAGAAAGATAGAAATATCCGAGTCGGCCAAATCTAAGGTCTGCACCTATTGCCGGCAATGGCGGAGCGTGAACCAAATATAGAGGGGGGCCGACTGGGAGCCCCTTGATGCCCGCCGTTGTGGGCTACGATTGCTCAAGCCCTACGCCCAGGCGTCAACTTGACGAGTTGCACGTTTCGCCGCTGCTATCCTCCTCCAATATCACTTGCGCTAAAGGTGGGGCTCTCCTTTCTCTGAACCTATGAATGTTTTTTTCTCTGAGTTGGCTTCATTTGACACTCTGATTTGTGTGTGGTAGAAGTTTTTCTTAGTACGATGCTCTTTATGTCTAGGCGTCAAACGACCTCCGTGGCAACAAGTCTGGTCAATCTCTCTCCCCCCAAACTCCTCCTAACTCAACTAACGCTGACACGCATGTGCCGAATGCGATGGATTTTGTTGCTTCTTCAATCATTTTGGTTTTTTTATTGAAGTGCTAGATGGCCAATATTTCTTTTTCGTTTGTTTTATTTAGTGATCTTGAAAGAATAAATGAAGCTACCACTTAATTGTGTCCAACTGCAATCCTGCATCTCTGTGTCTCCCCTCCTCTCACACGGTTAGTTCAGTACGATGTCAGATGTAGTTTTTATTTGCTCTTCTCTGATTATTTGTAGAATCGTAATATTGGCATATTCGAGTTCATTTTCAGGTGATTTGTTCCATGGGAGCAGTATTCCATTGTGAATATTATGGGTTGACTTGTTGTCTCCCCCACTACAGGGTTCTACTGCCGTCACAACAATCATATACGTACATAAATGTAAGGCAATATGAGTGACTCTTACGAACATGAATTTTTTCTCTCTGAATTCGAGATATAGTTGCCTATATGGCATTACTACTATGCTTGATAACAAATATTTGGTTAAACATAACGCCTTGATAAATTTACAGTGAAACCATCCATAATTTCAGATAGATGATAGTATAGTCCATGATCAAATAAGGCCTTGTACAATGCAAGGTGCTTAGGAGAAGGCTTGGAGAAATAAACCAGGCTTTCCTTAAGCACGGTACTTATTTATACATGGCAGACGCTTAGTTAGACGTCTCTCGTATAGAATATGCACCGGTGCTTCAGAAAAATCCGGTTTATTTTTCTAAGTATCTGTCTAAGCACCTCAGATTGTACAAGCCTAATGTACTTCCTGATTTTTAAGGTCTGTTATTGTTCCCTAAATTTGTTTTATACATTGCAATTTACAGGTGCCTTATGGTGCCAGTGTTTTTACAGCTGAATTCTTGGCCTGGCTGCCCCTTGAGTCTGCATTCATGTCCTATTGCAGTGGATAATGTAGTTCTCATGCACGTGCCCCTGGATGTACAAGTGCGAAGACATCAGGGCGCTTAACTGCCTCTGGTTTGGAGAAGGATGTTATCATGGCGGAGCTTGACAAGAATGTTGATGGGGGGCCAAAAAAAATTCACAACTGCAATAAACTGAACTCGTCGTCTTCAGACAAAATTATATTCATATTACCTATATTGGTTGCAAGTACATACATATATACTTCAAAAATCAACCAAAACACTACATCTTGTATACATATACGGCTAAGCTTTCAAACCTCAACGAGCACCACACCATGGGGGACTACAGAACAGCTTTTCGGTCTCTTTTTCAGTCCCATTCAGTGTACTTAGTTGAACAAATATGTGCTGCCAACGGCAGGACAAATCGTTAATGAGTCAAGCCAATAAGAGTACTAATCAAACTCATACAGGAACCAAAATAACTGGATAAGGAGTGGCCGACCGGCCGGCCGTTCATGCAGATGCAGGCAAAACATAGCGCACCAGATTAGTGCGAAGACCACAACTCAAGCGCGTCCTTGTTCATCGCTGTTGCCGGCTGCGCGCGCGGCTAGAGGTGGAGCTCGTCAAGAGTCAGCGTCGAGCCAGTGTGGCGTCAGTGCCAGATGAGACGGAGCAGCCCAGTGTCTGATGTAGGAGCAGCCGAGCTGTGCATGCGTGAAGATGAGCGTATTGCATACTGCACGGCCACTAGTAGTAAATAAAAAATGAATCTCCTTTGGGCTGGGGGGCCACGGCCCCCTCAGACTGTGTACATCCCCCTGGATGTGTTCATTCAAAAATTCAAAATGGACATATATTTATATTTCTTTTCATAGGTCCTACTATTTCTCACTCCAAAAAACCTTCTCCTATACACTACAAATTCCCGCAGCAATGGTTATTATATCTAGTTCAAAAAATAGTCAACTGTGTCATGGAGTAACCGTTCAGAAATCATGAGTTTCCACGTACGCATGGATCACTAGGCAGGAGTAAATGCTTCACAGATGACGATTCGAGAATGCCTGGGCTGCACTGTATCCAGCCGCTTTGTTGAATAAGGCAAGAGGAGGACACCAACGAACGAACCGTCCAACTCCACTCTGACAGTGGTCCAGCCGCGAATACAGGAGAACGGCACTGTCACCGTTGTGATCATTATCTTCCTGGCTGACGCGCGCTTCGTAGGACCATCGGAAACGGCAGTGATCTACGACGGCGGCGACGGTGGGCAACCATTAACCATAACTGCGTCCAGACATGAAGATGACTGCACCTGCACGGGGTAGAGAGAGTGAGAGGGCCAATTTTTTACCGTCATCGTTTTCGAGGTTTTACCGTGCATTGCACGCGGGTTCGCAATGAAACCGAATTTTTAAGGCCAACTCCAAACCACGACCGCGAACAGACGTTCGTTTTGTCTGGATTTTATTCGTTTAGAGCATTTTCAATAGATGGTCTAAATTTAACGGTCCAAAATCGAGTGAAATTGAACCGTCAAAAAATACGTTTTGGAGGTCCGAAAAAAGACCACTCCAACAGATGGTCCCAAATTCTGGTCCAAAAAAGCAACTCCCAATAGATGGTCCAATCATGGTCCAAAACCGGCCAGCAGCCACGCGGTTGCTGTTCACCCCTGTCCAGCCACTGTACATTCGCACATATTGCATAAACATGTTTTAAAACAACATAAAAAAAATTCATGTCCACAATATCAAATTATTACATAGTTCTTCAGTCCAGGAGATGAAATGCCACACAATACAACACTGTTTTGCCACATACAACATAGTTTTGAACAAACAAATAATGAATCTATGCGGATCTTTCGCCATGCCATTTCCAATGCTCTTCCATCAAATCTTTCTAGAGTTGGTCATGCACATCGGTGTCTCTAATCTCGCTGTACACCTTCATGAAACGTCTGATGCGCTCCTCTTTGCGCATGGGGTTAACACGAATGCCCATCAACTGATAGAAGTTGTAATCTAAATTTTTTCCACGCTCGTTCTCAATGATCATGTTATCATGATCACCAAGCGGTCATGATATACCAAAGAATCTTTTGATCCCAAAATCTAGATGGTCCTCGCACAATAGCAAATTGGGATTGCAAAATCCCAATGCCCTCTCCAACATCTTTTCTAGCCGCCCTTGTGCATTAATGAGACAAGTTCTTTCTTACCTTTAGGTTTTGCAACCGGCTTGACAAATGTACTCCACAGACCCGAGCATACCTGGAAACCCTCGAGCTTTGTTCATCTCCAAAGCCTCTGAGTGTCCTGAGCATTGGGTGCTCTCAAGTACTGTGGACAAGAACACTTCTACCATAGTTTTTGCAAATTGCTTGACATAGAAGATAGAAGTGCTCTCTGCCATCGTCAATTTTGTCATCAATGTAATCTGCCGGAACACCCATATGCCATCATGCGCAAAGCGGCAGTGATCTCTGCTCATTCATGGCCAGCAACCCGGCACAGTTCCTTCTCTGCTCGAAGACTGGATTATGCTGCTTCACGGAATTGCAAATGTGGAAGAACAAGTTCTTTCGACATTCTGAAAACGGCGTCGAAAGTAATTCTCCAGAAAAACAGGTGATGATGCAAAGTATTTGCACCCAACCGTTTTGGCGCATCAATCCGTTCTCTCCTGAATGAACGCACGACCATAAACGGAACCACCGTGCTTCGGTTTTCTTCCACTTGTGCATGGCCATTAGCATAGCAATCTCCTCTTCTTCATGCAATTAAATTCCCTCGTCCGATGATGAATCATCCACGAAAAAGGAGTCAACCGAGCTCATCTACAATGCACACACCACCCCGTCAAACATACTATCCAATCCAGTTAAATCATCAAGTTTCGTCATTTTTTTACCTTGGGGAATTCCCGTCGACACCTTGTGCGCGCGGTGGAAGAAGATGGTCCGCGCGTGTTGGATTGGCTGCTGCTGACGGCTGCGGACGGCTTGCGTCGGCTCCGGACGGCGGCGTGATAAGAATGAGCTTTGGAGGCCGACCAAGAGGAGCTTGGCGGGGGCGAAGAATAGTTCGGCAGCCGGGCGGAGGGCTTGGTGCGGCGGTCGTGCGGGCCGCGCAACGGTCGTGGCAGGCTCATCCCGGGAGGAGGTCGGCGGCAGCCTAAGACCCGCGGAGGCCTACCGCGGCAGCAGGACCGCCGGAGGCGCCGATCCCGCGCCGGCTGCCTCGTCCCGATTCGGCGGCGTCCGGGCGGCCTCGAGCCGGCTACTCGAGAGGGGCGACGGGGGCGACGGCGGCGGAGGGCGGTGGTGGGGATGTGGGGTGGTGGCGGCGCCGACGACGAGTGTTTTGGGCGGTCCGCGGCGGATTCTGGCCGGCTAGTCTTGGGTCGGGCGGAGGGCACGGGCGGGAAAGGAAGGAATGGCGTTTGGGGCGTCGTTCACGGGGCGGCGGCTGGATTTTGGCCCATGCACCCGTGATGTATGACGACCCCGGCTTATCGTGCACTAATCATACACGCAAATGCGCACGATCAAGCCTCGGACTCACTTGAAGTATCACAACACAACTCTAAAACATAAAATAAAGTCATACAAGTCTTAATATTACAACCAGGGCCTCGAGGGCTCGAATACATACTCGTGGCATACAAGCGTCGCGGAAGCATTAGATATCGTGGGTACAGATATATTACATAGAGAGAATTGGCCTTCACAGAGGCGGGGTAAATAAAAATACTCGATCGAAAGGCGTAGGCCTCCTGCCCTGGACCTCCGATCCTACTCCTGGTCGTCGAACGGCTCCTCGTGTAGTATACTCGCCAGGCGGGTAATGTAGTCTGGTCGTTCGGCTGGGGCGTCTGACTCAGGGGCTCCGTCGTCTGGTGGCATCAAATTGGAATATGGGGGAAAAGAAAATAAAGCAAACGTGAGTACTCAATCCTGAAGTATTCTC